>BGPT01000337.1:21946-72377 GCA_003297045.1 Symbiodinium sp. clade C Y103 | reverse complement strand
ACAGTGCACGGCTTGAGTCACAGGCAGCTCTCAGAGAAAGTTTTCTGAGTCCCCTGTTTTTCTTTTCTAAGGTAACCCAGAACCTACATGGAATCCTCCCATTGTGCTATTGAATACTGTTGGGATCCTCCTGTATAACAAATGCAATCCTCATGTTGTGTTAGTGGAATCCTCCCGTACAACAAACTTTGGTTTATGAGACGGGCGCACATTTCTAAGACGGGGTAATTTCTAAGACACCACATCAAATCTCAATCATATATAGCGAACTATCATTTGGTCGAAACTTTTTCGATCTTGCATGACTTCGCATTAAAATCCTGCTGCTCTATCCTCCTCCCCTNTCATATATAGCGAACTATCATTTGGTCGAAACTTTTTCGATCTTGCATGACTTCGCATTAAAATCCTGCTGCTCTATCCTCCTCCCCTGTCTTGGTGCCTAGGCTGAAGGCCTGCAGAGGCCCTGAAAAGGCCTCAAAAACGTTCCCTCAGCCCCCTGTTATATTGATATCATGATGTTTAACATTGCCTTTCTGAATGNAAAGGCCTCAAAAACGTTCCCTCAGCCCCCTGTTATATTGATATCATGATGTTTAACATTGCCTTTCTGAATGTTTAAGATAGCTTGCCTATCCTTTATATGTGATTTTATGGGTTATAGTTGTAACATGTTATAAGCAAACAATTTTTGTTCATCCCATCATCCACTCCTGGGCTTCAACGGACCCTGGCCAGGATGAGTTGACGATTCCCCTGGAGATGTCCGTGATCCCCGCTCCCAAGGAGTTCAAGGATGCCATTGCCTCGTTGTCGCCGGAGCAGCAGCAGTTCGCCAAAGCCTTCAGGGCAATGCAGCTGGAACCCGGGGGGATGGATGGTGTTGACTGAAGAACCTCTGAAAAACGAAATGCAAACATGTTTAAAAATCAAAGCTCAAACTAAAAATGGTGAAGACTTTCTCTTGAGAACTGGTTATGGTTCTCGCGGAATTTTGGTAACTGAAAGTTTTTGGCATCCTCTTTGGGCGTGACACCAGGGAGGACAATAGATGTCCGCAAGTCAGCTGGGGCTCGAGTCAGGTCCACTGGCCAGCTACCATGGATGAGCCACCAATCCTCGAATATAGATGACAATACGAAAACTTACAGGAATCCCATGAAACTAAAACTAACATGCTTTGGAAGAACTCAGAAGCAATGTGTCTCCGCTCATTTCTCTGCCGAAAACCCAGCCCTTGTGACAAGTGGAGGAGAGCACCCTGTTCGGAGTGCTGGTGGTTCAGATCAAGCCTCAGCTGGAGAAACTTCTCAACTTGCCTGACGACAGTTTGACCAAGGCTGGGGGAGGCTGGAGGTTGGGGCGACTCTGCATGATTTGATCACTTCAGGAGATCAAATTGACGCAAGATCTCATGGAGCTCTTCTTGCACCTCGGTTTTGGATCGGGGTGGAGTTGCTGAAGTTCAGAGAAACCATAGTCGCAAGGTTTTAATGGACTGATGGATAGCAAATTATAACAAAAAAATAAAGAACGACGTAGCTAAACATGTCCACTCATCTCCGACTTCATCACTTATCAGCACTCGTTCTTTTCTGGGGACCCATGTCCATTTAGCAGGAGCAAGGCCTAAAGACATTTGCCCTGCAGCGTCCTAAGGAAATACCAGATCCCCAGCGATTTGCTCTCCTTTAGTGACTTGTCACCTCCACGAAATGGTGGATGATGCCGGATGATGCCTCCTTCAGGGAAGGGACAGGTTGGATTGCACCCAGGTGAAGGCTTAGGTAGTCCATTGATAGAAGCAGCATCCATGATTTATTCGTTGGATGTTGGAAGATTTGCCGGTGCAGGCTACCGAAACCCAATCTCCATGACAAAAAGAGTATCATCGGTGGACCAGAATTGTTTGGATGAGAAAAACAAGAAGGGCCTCTATGAAAAGGAAGTCCCATGTATCCGCCTGGTGCATCACACTGGCAATTTAACAAGAAAGCCGCTCATGGCCATGGACTTTTTTTGTTTCCCACCACTTCGTGGTTGTTTGGGGAACCCTTGAGCTGGTTTGTTTTCCAGCCCCTACTTGTATCAGACCTTAGAATCATCTTAGAATATCTAAATTATCTAAAATGATTGGATATGAAAAGAATTGTAAAATTCCAGGATTTCTTGAATTTCACCCCCATTTTGTCACACCGGTCTCCATGCGCATCGCGGTTCACCAGGTGAACCGGAAGGTGCGGCCCGTGAGACTTCTGCCCCGGAGCGCTTGACTGCCGTGAAGGGTCATGTCACTGGGCTCAAGTGGGTAGCAATCTGAGCAGCAACATGCTTGGATAGTGATGAAAAATGGGATGCTTACCGGATAAATCATGGTTGGTGCATGATTAGTGAGGGGATTATACTAACCAATATATTTTGGGATTAATTACAAATTACAATCTATTAGGGTAATCCCGAGAGAGAAATAAGCGAGAAACGGGGTTTTGAAAACTGCTTATATGAGGCTATGCCAGATCATCAGAGTTGGCCGCGTAGGTCTTGGACTTTTTTGAGTGGTTTTCCGTTGACATGAGCACGTGAGCTGCTACACGAGGGCAAGGTACTTGGATGGTTAAAAAAGATTCTCCAACTGATGATCTGATAATTTATTGAATTTTTCCGTGAAATGGTTCAAGCATGTTTAATTTAAGCTAGTGAGAGTTTCATTCAACTGAGTCAAACCACTATGACTATGAAACATAAGGGGTTGAGATTGTGCGGCCATGCTGGTTATTTGGTTGGCTGGTGCCCACAGGTCAAAGCGATGTTTGACATGATCAACAAGGTTCCCGCTGCGCTTGGGAAGCGGTCGGGCCGTTTGGGCTTCAGGTGGCTAATTGTGAGATAGCGTGTTTGCCGCTACTGTGTTTTTTTTTCTCCCTCTGAATGAGGAATTATGCGTTTACATTGTATGTTCGAAATTGTTCGAAGATATTCATATATAGTTCAAACTATACATTATGGAGTGTAGAGTAGTATGCATATTATTATATGTATACCTTCACCATGTTCCCGTAGTTGCATTGCAAGATGACCACAGCTGTGGTTGAACCACAGCACCGCGGTTCGAGCCTGCTGCCTAAGATACATTGCCCTGGTGAATTGGTGAATGGATTTCATGTGTGAGCTTGGCACCTCAACTATTCCATGATGACTTGGAGATGTTCCACTTCATTTCCATGGCAAAGCCAGTGTTTCGAACCAGACCGGCATGGGAGGAGAAAGAAGAAGAGCTTGAGGAAGTGCGCAAACAAGCGCAGTACATTGAACCCTTGGACACTTGGCTCCTAGTGGGTTGGCTCTACACATAGCCCCAGATTTCGATGGTTGCAAAAAGTGTATGTCAAAGATTGTCAGAACGAAACCTCATTGGGGTGTGGGCTATTGGGTCTTTCTCTATTTCTGGACCCAGAACACCGTGCTTTCCTCCCAGCAGAGCCAAGGCGGACCTCTTTGGAAGTAGCGGATCTTTGCCCAGTGCCATGGCCATTCAGGATCCTGGCTGCTGGGTTGCTGGATGCTTCCACTTGACATATGTTGGAAAAGGGGTTGAAACATGATGCATCCTCAACGTTGAGATGAAACGGATGATTCCGGGCTGACCCGCATGATCAACTCTTTGGGCATCGCACATGGAAAAACATGGAAAAACACCACTGTAAATAGGTCATAGAACAGTTGTGGATTTTCCTACCAGCCGTGTATATACTTGTGGTACACCCAACAACTTCCAGCTGTTCAAATGTTGATATTGAGCTGGTCTGCCAAGAACCCCGCGGAGCTAATCTAACTTTTTTGGTCTATCCATTTGAAAATCCGCGTGTTTAAATAGGGGCTATCCAGTCCAAGGGTCCAAGGCATTAATGTCGGTGCAGCCATTTGTCAAGTGCAGCTTGTGAACTCTCCTGCTTGGCCTTGAATTTCAACAGGGAGGAAGCAAGGAGGATGCCGACCCATCATCATTGATCATCATCATTGATCCTTTCCAATGCATTTTCTTTTCCACCTCAAGTATCCTCAAGTATCATTCAAGCTAGATCTAGCTGGCAATCCCACTGACATTTGATCCTACGCCCCGGGCACCATGGATTACCGACCAGGCGGTCGGCAATGATCTGATCCCGGCTGTCGCAGGAGTGTTCAACGCCAATGCTGGAGGAGTTAGAGGTTGAGACCAGAGTGCAATCGGGCATCAAGAAGAAGTGTCGATCGCCACTCGGCCATCCCGAATCCGCACCGGATCGACATGATCCTGGAAACCACCTGAAACAAGATATATATATATATATATAGAACTATATATCATGTGTGTGTATAATGTGTATATAATATATAGTAAGTAATTACTCCCCAAAGAAATATCTAGCAACCCTGGTTTAGTTATATAGTTTGTTTTGGATTTATGCATTTTGGAGTCCCCGTCCCTTACCTGGTATATTGAATTTTAGGGGTATGAGTAGTGACATGAAAGCCAATCCTATATCTATTTTCAAACATGTGCACGTAGATGTGCAGCCATATGGATGCTCTGAGAAGCAGCTTGTTTCGCTTAGATCGTGCCTGTTCAAGTTTGAAACTGCCAAGCCAGATGAGCGATTTTCTCTAGCTTTGGGGTCCATCAGGTGTCCGATAGCTCTTCCAGTTGCAGTGTACCCCCATGTGAACCCCCATACTAAGAAGGTGTCACAGCGCCCTGAAGATTTCACACCTTAATTCCAAACATGAATTCTTGAATTTCCAATGGCCGGTAAAGACCAAATAACAAGAGCAAAACTATATGTATCATAATTGCTCCAAAAAAATGTTGTTCAAATATGGATACATTTTTTTAGATATAATTCCTATATATACATGATATAAATGACGATTGTTCATATTTTCTACGTAAATACATACAATACATGACCATTTATGCCATAGCTGAATCAAACCAAGCCACGCCTCAGGCGCGCTGCGCCTGCAGCCTCGGCACCCTCGGTCGCCCCCTCCGCACCCTCCGCGCCGGTGCCTCCCCCAGCGCCCCCGGCGCAGACAGCGGCGGAGTCGGCGCCTCCGCAGCCAGCGGAGACGGCACCGGAGCCGCAGGAAACGCCCAGCGAGGCGCGAAACCAGCTGAAAGGTGGTGAAAATCCATTGAAAAAATGGAAAGCCTTGGAATTTCTTGACGTTTTTGTAATTAATTATGATTTGATTTTTGTTTTTGATGTGGAGAAAGTCCGAAAAGAAGCCAATTGTTGAAAATTGGGTATCGGTGGCAATAGTTTTGCGGAATAGTTATGATATATTGATGAGTATTTGCGGGTGTTCCCGGGAACTCAATTTCCATATGCTGGGGCAACACCTCTGCGCAGCCAGGTCCCAATGGAATCTGCCGGTGGCACAGCCGGCGGTCCCAGGGACTACACTCAGGTCCGCCATGGCATGGGCTGCAATCGGCTGGTTTCTTCAAGTTAGTTCTGAAGTAAATTCCAAAGAGCAATCCTTTAATGCCTTTCACTTACTGGCTGTACCATATTGTGATATTGTACCCGTCGATACCTGGAGCCCAAATTGCGAAAATGACATCTATTTTGTATGATTAACCATGCATTTTATGGAACAAATCCTCCAAGACAAGGGTGGCTTGAACTTCAGCTGTTCCATACACACATACATGATACATGCATTTTCTCAAAAAATCACATGACTCGGAGCCTGAAACTGTGACCGCCACTCCAGTTCTGCGCCTGCAAGGTACCACAGGAGATGGATACGCAGTTCGAAAAGTTGGACCCCGACAGCTCCCTCCGGCCCACCATCATCAATGTTGGTACCTCGACGGAGCGGCTGGGAGATCCCCATTGCAGGATCCACGAGGTGTTGTTTGGGATGGTTCCGGGCTTCCGAAGGTGGTTTTCGTGAAAAGGGTCGGGGCGGAGATGGTCATTCACTTCATGTAAGAATGTTTGTCTCCTTGAAACAAATGCAGATCAATGAAGTATTTCAGATGTTTTTTGAGTAGTTGGAGGCTCGTAGGTTGCATGTGCAGATGCATTGGCTGTATAGAAGGTGGCCGTTACCACAAAGAGTATAGTTGGGACTGAAAGCGCCAAGTCAATCCACGTCAAAGAGACATAAAATAAGATGGGTGAGAGTATTAACGAAGGTTCGGGAATCCTCTTTTCAATCTCATTCAATCCCAATCTTGTGCGATTTGTTCGGTTCAGACATTTCACCCCCAAACACCATTCTTGGAAGCATTTGGGACCTGTAAGCCAGCTCAATCACAAACATCACAAGGGAATCAAGGAATCCAAATAGCTTGGCCCACCAAAAGAGGGAAAAGGTACATGATGAACATGTCACTTATTCAATCTTATTCATACTTATTCTATATACAACTGCCACCGTCCACCTTTCACAAATTGTGCAGGGCCCACAACCCCCCGCACCATCCCATCGCTCGGGGACAACGCGCCCGAGGCCGCTTGTGGAAGAAGCGCTCCCAGAAGGCGCTCCTGGCAGAGCCCAAGGAGTCGCATTTGACGGCGGATGAGCAGAAGTCCGAGAAGGAGCGGCTGCGTTCACCGCAGCCCAGCCCAAAACACGTTGATCCCCAATAGCTGGATGGTTATGGATTTTTTTCATGGAAAAGCCAAAAATAAAATGGATGATTATTAGGGGTACCCATGGGTACCCCCATTTTTGGAAACCTCTAGACATGGAAGAGCCAAGAAGACATTGGTTGCTGGAAGGGATGCTAAGGTATACGGGATTTGTTGCTAGCCGGCAGATGACACGGACATTTGAGGAATCATCAGGGAATGAACAGCTTGGAGGCTTAGTCATGATATATATATATATAGTACATGAATGAATAGTTTATATATACAATGATGAATTTTGTTGATCGTGTTATAATTCCCCATGTTCTTGGTGGGTATCTTCCCAGGCCCCAGGCAGCCTCGTTATGTTGCAAAAATCTCGCAGAATTTGTCCTTACTGTTAGTAGCTGGCATGCTTGCGGCACCCCCATCTACTTGCAATTGATTCAAGGTATTTCACTGCATCTTCTCTTGCCTTTATTTTTTGAGCACACTTCTTGCCAACTTGATCTGAGTCGGACCCTTGATGAACCTTGGCAGGATGCAGCATTCGACTTGTTGGATGCCATCACCAAGCTCTTTGGCGTGTGATTGGCCTGTGATCATCGCTTTTCGGGGCTTGACTTGCTGGTTCGCATCATCACTGGCTTTTCGTTTTGACCATTCATTCTTTTCGATCTCAATCCTACGTAGGTTGTTCTGATAGTACATGCTGATCTGTATAGATTCATTATGTTCCCAGAATGATGAGCTAGTGAGACACCAGCACATGTTATGATCCCGAGCAACCATCAACAGTTCCGACTAATGGCGATAGATTAACCATCACAAGTTATGACTGATGGGGATAGATCATCCATCAAAAGGTATGATCAGTTGCCGAAAACCCCCAGCTTCGATCAGGTCCGGAGCTCTCCCCTTGAGCCATGCCACCCTGCACATCGTCATCGCAGCCACGCATTGCTTCGACAAGACGGTCCTAGAGACGGTCGTGCAGGTCGCGATTTCCATTGGAAAAGTGAAGCTGGCAGTGGAGAAATATTAACAAAAATCACTTGTTAGCTGGAGAAGAACTGAGAAGAAAACACTGTTGTTTTTACTGCTCCTTTGAAAAGAACCTATGCCACTATCATCCCAGCAACCTGTGAGCATGCAGGTGCAAGTAAATATCCGTAAATATAAGCAACTACTTGTGCATTCAAGTTACACTAAACCCAAAGCTCCGGCACAAATAAGCCATACGCAACATTTGCCCTTCAAATCACCCAACTGCATTCAATTTTTTTAGTGGGATTCAAGCGGCTTGCTTGTATAGATGAGAATGGTACTGAGATTAAATGATGGATATAGTGTGATTTTCCATTGCAAAATCTTACAGATCAGGAACTCTAAAACTTCTTTGTCCCGTGGCAAAATCCAAAATGCATCAAAATGCCATGTCGATACATGAAACGTCGCCCAACTGTGTGGGATTTTATTCATCTCACACGTTGTTTTCACAGCGTTTAAATCACCAGGAGAACGTGAATCCCATCGAGAAAGTGGAACGCTCGACTCTGATCATGGCTTCAACGGTTCACCAGCAGCCGACTGTAGCCCTCATCAATGCGTCCAGCGCCCCACGCTTGCTCCAAGCATCGCCGCAGCTGTTCCTGAAAGATGTGGCGGAGTGATTTCTGGGAGGTCGATCTATTGAAATTACAGTCGTAATGCTATAATTACTAACTATTTATTGTGTCAGGTGATATCTATTTCTATGATACGTGGATGTTTGGATGATGTTCATGTTTTCTTGGCCTCTGTTGAAATCAATCCCCGCCGCACTTTGTTTCAACTGAGACCCTTGTCCCGGCCCCTTGGCCGCTGCTGTTGGCTCCGCAGGTGCTAGACAGCCCCTGGAGTAGAGATGTCGATGTTACAGTCCGGCACTTGCTTTCGCTGCTTCCAGGGAAAAAATCTGATGCCCGTCGGGATTTTGTTGGGATTGTGCGGAAATAGGAGGTTTATTCGCAATTTTTCATGGGGAAAATGTGGGAACATCATTCTTTGAACCGCTCAACCTTGGGGTGCCCTGCTTTATCTTATGCTCAGACAGACCCGCTTGCAGGATATCATCAGGTTGAAATAAGTCGTTGGGGATGTGGCAAAAGGATCAAACTGTGGAATCAGGTACTTGCTTGTCAAGTGGAAGGGGAATGGCTGGGACATGCTGGGACCATCAATCACTGGAATTCATAGTGATTCCAAGCAGCCAATTGCTTCCATGTCAGCCAGTGTCTAGTCTGGTGAGATTCAGTACCAGCATGCGAAGCTTGATAAGCTGTTGATGAGGGCTTTTGGGCTCCCCGCCGGATCAGCCATCCTTGCTTCAAGGTGGCATCGTCCTTTCAAGTGGCATCATGTGCCATGAGGATTGGCCCCCCCCGACCTGAGGTAGAGAACTGCTGGCTCAGCCTTGTCGAATGTCTTCCAGGGATCAGGACACGAGACTCACGAGACTGGCTAAACACCAGACGTGGAGTGGTGACGAAGGGGTCCTTCCAGTGGCGGAGCACATTACCTGCAAATACTATATTATTTATCATAAGTATCAAAGATTATGTATTGAAGTATGCTTCAGTATAAGATTACCCTTAGTGGCCCTTCATTTGTAATGACTTGCTTCTTGCTTCCTAGCACGGCTAGGGCAGGGTGACCTGACCGCGATGGGGGGTTGATCATGATGATCTGTGGGATGGGATCAGTTGCCTGACACTCCCCCGATCTCCAGGAAGCTGTCGCATCGGTGTTGGGGGGGCCCAGATATGGGACTCTCACATGGCAGCAGGCCCATTATTGAATTATATGCTACGTTATACCGTTATACCAGTTGTCAGACGTTGCAATCCAGTTGCTAGACCGTATCATTTACCAATTGCAGGGATCATCGGGAACAATGAGCTACAAACTCGATATGTCTCTGTGGCAATTGCATGTGCCTTGGCCAACAACCGACTCATAGTCACCAGTTGGTGAGCGTGAAATTTAGTGAACATTGAAATTGCTGCCTTTGTGGCTGGAGCTATTGGTCGTAAAAGATTAGGGGAATCTGAAAAAGATGTGATTTGAATGAAGGGAATGATGATATCGTGGAATTTTGAAGTAGAATTGATTGACTCCCACTGGTTCCCAAGAGGGACACGCTACATCTCTAGTTTGTGACTTTGCGTGGGAAACTGGAAGCACCGGGCTGTCACCACCTAATGAAACAATACGAAGCACATAGATAAAGATAACATATTTGCCGAAGGCCTGTAAATATAGACCATTATTGTTTGTTGAAATTTCCTTATATACTTATATATAGTAGTTTGAAACAAATGTCACAGACTCACAGACATTAACAACATTATGTATTTAAATTTAATGATTTCCATAAATAACTTTGCCTGCGTGAGGAACCATGCCTGCAGGTGTTTATCTCTGATCTCAGGGAAACATTTTCTGCTTCGTTTCAGGTTAGGCTTTATGTTCAAGCCTTCCCGGGGCGAGTCTGTTGGACACTGCTTTGTCCACCAATTGAGCAATGTCATAACTATGGATGGATCTGCACAAGGTCTAGGTGACTACTGGACGTGTGGAGTTTTGCCTTCTCGGTTGAGATTTCCGCTCGTGCAAGATTTTCCGGAGTATCTGGCGTGCAATGCTGTTTCTCGTGTTGCTTGCTGCCCTGATGGTATCGGCCCTTCCTGCTGCAGACGTGACATTCGGACTTTTCTTGAGGTTCAGCCACCACAGCAGGGTGCTATGGTATGGACCCCTTTTGGACTGTACCTGTACCTTTGTCGGACATGCCAACTATCGTGGTCAATGTGCACACTTCTCCTGGTGTCATGAAGGCCAATACGAGGTTGACTACTCTGGACCTTGGCTTTTGCTGCAATCTTGCGATTCAATTCTCCGAGCAATCATGGTTCCTCTGGAGGGAGTTGGTGGTTGGCTCTCTGCCTATTGCCGCCTCTTTCAGTTCAAAGGAATGAAACCTGCCACGATGGTTCTTGGTGAAGGCTTGAGCGCTACCTCTGCCAAAATGGTGGCTAGCGATTCCCCAAGGTTGTTTGGGCGGACTTGCGTGGATTCGGAGATGGCTATGGTGCATTTGTGCTTTGCAACACTTCGCAGGGGTGAGGATTATGCCTGGTTAGTTCTGGGCCACGCATGGAAGTCAGATGTGCTGATGACTGCACTCTGCCAGTGTTTGTGCTTCTGCAGCTTTCTCGTGTCACTGGTGCAGCGGACATTTGGCCATTGCAGAGCATGCTGGTTCAGACCTTGCGAAAGCAAAGTGCCCCTGGGAAAACCGTGGTATGCATTTGGAGATTGCTTTCAGATCAGGAGTAATGAGCAGCTGTTGCATGAGTGCCCTTTCAGCTTTGGCTGTGATTTTCCTGCATGTAGCTATTCTTTGGGTGTGTCCGACTTGCCTTGAGCCAATGGTTACTTTCTTGGGTAACTACCCTTCCCTGAAACTTTCAATTGTTACTTAGTTTCAGGTGTTTTCGGGTCCAGGCAATATGCCGACCCTCATTGCCACTAGCAGTGTCTGGATAACAACTTTATCTTGCTGCATTTGCTGCGCCCACCTGTGGCCAGTCTGTTAATGTCATGCGGACGTGGTCTAAACTTGTGGGTGTGCAGCCTCCTTGTGCTTGGCGGCTGCACATCCCGATTGGATTACAGTTTCACATGTGAACGCGCTTGCTGCGCCTTGGACATCGTGTGCCTCTTTAGCCCGAGGGCCGGGGAGGTGCACTCTCTCATCAAGCAAATAGCTTCGTTTCAGGTTGGTGCATTGCGCCCAGCACTGGCACGCTGACCTGCGAGTGCCTGCGCTCGATGCCTTGTGCTCTCTGGCGGAGGCATGGCTGGCCTTGGCACTACAGGATGACTGGTCAAAATCATTGGATTGGTTTAGTAGGTAAAATTTACAGGAAAACCCTATCTTTGATGGTATAAACCATGGTTTTTTGGTTGAGATTTTCCCTGAAACCAATCCATTGACAAAATAGTGGCCATGGAATATGATCAGATGACCTAGATAAAGATATGGTATTTTAAGTTTTGGCCCATCCCCATGGATAAGATATTGTCACGGCTGGTCATATGAATACATGTCTAAGGGATGCCATGCGAACCACTCCACGCCTGGAATTTCCGGAAAAAAAAAAGGTATGGCATTGTGTGACC
This sequence comes from Symbiodinium sp. clade C Y103, assembly GCA_003297045.1. Lineage (NCBI taxonomy): Eukaryota > Dinophyceae > Suessiales > Symbiodiniaceae > Cladocopium > Cladocopium sp. clade C. Next base: position 60,525 of record BGPT01000337.1, on the reverse strand, counting down.
CCCAAAGCGGCCTTGAAACAAAATTAAAAAGGCGTGACAATGTTCATTAGTTTTTTTTTTTTCCACGGGGATATTTCACAAGATTTGGCATGAAGCGATTTCGCACTATTTTTTACATCCTTGACGACACTGCAGGCAACGCGTGGTCAGGGTCCATGTGGTCAAGCTGCCTTGAAAGTAGCTGGGCAAAACTCAGGGATCTAGGAAGTGGTTGAAGAAAACGGAAGGAAACCTACACATGTATGCCTGAAATGGAGGAAACAAAAAGAACCATGATGCTCTTACAGATAAATGCATTGCATTGCACATGATATGTCTGATATTAGCTGGAAACCGCTAGAATCACACCTTGGGATGGTCAGCTCTCCGCTTCATGACTTTGAGCTACATCCAAGGATGTGGCTTTTGCATGCTTTTGCGGTTTGTCAAACGATTTGTGTTTCTACAACAAACGGTGTATCCAGTACTTCCCCCCCCCCAAAAAAAAAAATAATATGAATAGAACCGCATTTCCAGGATGATATATATTGCTTTCCCATAGTTTTCAGGTTCGCACTGTTCTATCTTTCTTGGAGGGTGCTATACGCCGAAGATCCACTTGAAGTTCACTTAAATCCGGAATTGACTCAGGCCCTTCAGGCCAGCAGGCAGCCATCAGCCATGCGGTGCATCCAAAAGCCCCTTAGCCGCATTTTGGGTCATGCTGCATGCTGCTTGGCAACTTGGGAGAAACAAGCTGCATGAAGGTACCACACATGGTTCTGTGAAAAATCTGATTTTAGTGATCCCTTCAATTGATTACTGCGATACACTGACACGGTTGTAACACCTGGGAACCCATTCTAGACAGGTGGACTTTGAGACAAAGAGATTACAATTTGGCCCTGGGTGTCAGCCATGAGGGTTCATCCTCACCTACTAGTCGTGGCTCATTCCCCTGGAGGCTGACTCTGGCGACCAGCTGAGTTCCGATGATTTTCCTCTGCGAAATTCAAGTTCCAACGACTCCCGAAATGGAAGCTGCTTGAACAATTCGGTGCATGACTTGCATGCTTTCTCTGCGCCAGAAATGAAAGTTCGCCGATTCCTCAGAGTTGGCTCTCAGAAGACCAAAATCCATTACAACGCTTTATGGACTCTGACGCTGAAGGCTGTAGGGATGTGGAAGCAGCCATTGGCTCAAACAGCAAAAGTATAATATCAATCGCACTGATTGCACCATGATCAAACCATCAGCGCCAGAAGGTGGAGCCTGTACGATCAACTGGCAGGGTTGATATTTATCAAACTGATCCAACTGGGTCGGGGCCATTGTTGCAAGGTGTGAGCAGGACAAGATTTGTGGTGAATCTGTATTGTGTGCATGCTTCACCTATGTAATACATTAATTAACGCTTCTTACGCATTTGCCTGACCACGTTTTGGGTTCTTTGGGATCAATTCATGACTCAATTAATTGATTGATGCAAGCAAACACTTTCAAGAAACCAAAGTCTTGACCAAGCCAATGATCATAGGAATAGGCACGTGAAGCCTGAGCTCCCTAAGAATCCATGACAGCTGGGCATTCTCATGCAGCGAACTTCCCATGGAGCTCAGATATCTACAAGACTTGGGTCTTGAAGTAGTCTCCTCTAAGCTTCTCGGCCCGGTGCAGAGAAACTGACAGGTGGCTAGGATTGTGTGGGTGAAAGTATGCACTACAAAAGGCAGGGTGGGCCTTTGCCAGCAATGTCCATTTGAAACCATTTGTATATGCGTCCTAAAATATATATATATATATACGTTGCACCATATATGTGTAGGGCACATATTTCAAGTTGAGAGTTCAGAGCTTTGATCCAGATGCACCAAGAACTGAGGCCTCCACAGAACAGCCAGAGGCTGCCCCTTCCTGGCGATGAGCCTCCGGAGGCCGTGCTGGGTGCCCAAAATGATCAACGAATATCAACGATCCCCAAAAAGGGGGGGGGGGTCCATTCGTCCAGTTTACCCCACGGCCCCACGTCTGGGGGTCCGAAGGCGGTTGAGGTCCTCCTTTGATCCAGGACTTTGATGTTTGGCTCCAAAGGGAGCTGTCTGCTGGCCAGTTGGGGGAGAAGCAGGGGCCTGAGATGTGGGGAGCTTGCGGGCCGGCTTCATCAAACAAAGGTGGTGAAAGATGGAGATTTAACCCGCAAGAGATGTGGATTTCATATGATTTCATGGGATGTCATCGGGTTTAAGCAACCAACAGCAGTATATAATTCATTGGGACGTGTCCCAACGCCTGGGCTCCACAATTTCCGGTGATGTGTTTTTTCAGGAGCATCCCAGAGCAGAACCAACAGAAACATAGCTTTTAATTACACATGTTTCAACGGAAACTGGGTGGCCCTTTTCTCACCACTGTGATTGGCGGCCCTACAGTGGAAATGTAGAAATGTTTTTACAAAGCCCAGATGGATCTGAAAAATCGGAGATCTTGGAGATCTCCAAATCCAGCTGTTTCACAGTGAAGTTGACCAGGAGGCTTTCTGCATCTTGCCACGGAAGTCGTTTGTTTCCACCTCGGCATGTCACCAGGTTCCCAAGCCTTTGCCTACGTCTTGCAGAGGCCGCGTCCAGTGGCAGGTGATACCTGGTGGGTATGCGGTCCAATGCTGTTTGTAATCGATATAAACATATGACTCTAGCGGCTAGCGTTTTCCAGTTCCTGTCCTCAGAACTTTTGATAGATCTGAATTAGCTTTGTCAGTGGCAAACTATGATGGTATTTTGGTGGAAAAGGGAGGTCCACCTTTTGTCCCATAGTCTCGCAGAGTCTACGTCATGGTGAATCGGTTATGATTCTGGTCTTTATTGTGCAAGGATGCCTTGATGTCAGGTTGCCACACCCCAAATAATGGTGTTTCTTGTGCCCCCTTACCAGGACCGTTGCTAGGATTCTGCAGGCGATGCTGCTGCAAGATCATCGTTAAGTGAACTTAGATCTGTTGCAGGAAAAAACGTGTTCAAAGATCAAGAAACCATCGAAACCTCAAAGTTCTACCACGGTATATCCAATTGCTTCACAATGACTTTTCGATACTTTTCGTTAAATTCCACAATGTTTGTGCCCTACTCCTGTGGATTATTGGCTGATGGCTTGATTTGGATCTGTGACTCCACCATCAGTCCGGCCAAATTGATACTGCACCGTGCCATAAGATGTAACATATACGCACATATCTACAAATACATTGGTTGAAAACACAATAAAACGACGCGGACATAGATATCCATAGATATATCCATAGAACTCCATGGCCATCTTCCCAGTGTTGCCCCCGGGAGGTCGCCAGCTCCTGGCGACGGCGCTTTGATCCGCAGCTCTGGGCGCGGCGAACCAAGAGATGTTTTCCCATGTTTTCCCATGGGGAAATCTGTTGGGAAATCAATTTGTAGTGGTTTATAGTGATTTTTAACTATTTTTAGTGGTTTATAATGATTTTTAGCTATTTTTAGTGGTTTATAGTGATTTTTTGCTATTTTTTAGTGGTTTATAGTGATTTTTAGCTATTTTTTAGTGGTTTATAGTGGTAACCGCCGGGTCTGCGGATGCTTTTTTGTGGTTTTAGAAGTCAACGAATTAGTGGCTAGTTGTAGGTGTGTCAGGTGTATTTTTGTGGTTTTGAGATTTTATATTGCTGTACATAGACTCGATGACAGTTGGTATAGATGAAGGGCTAAAAGCTCAAGGGGGCTATGCCGTTTGTCGAAATTCTGTGCTTCCACAGATCATCAGTTCCCACAAACAAAGATGACATGTGCAATGGTCAAGGTGGTTTGTTATCCCATAAATTCCTGGATGATAATCCCAACCTTATATGGTCAAGGTTAAATATATGCCCCATAGTCATTAAAATGCCAAACAATATCCCATATCAACACCTATAGCAAGCCATATAATGGTTAATATATGCTGATATATTCCTACAGGTTCGTGTTATAAGTTGGTTTATACCCCCCACTAAGTATAGATTATAGATATATCTGATATATCTACTATAAACCCAAGTTCCTGGAGTTATGTTTGCCAACTTAGCTAACGATTTCTGGCACCAGGTTGTAATGATGCTGGGATGACTAAAGCAATACGCCCAAGCGCCCGATGGTCTCAGGGGCGCTTGGCCCGTGACAAGTGCTCCACTTTGATCAAGGTGTAGCTGGGATCGGGGTCCGGAGCTTTTCTCAATGGCCATTTCAGGTACCCATTTATTATAGGTACCTACTATATCTAAGGTCTATGTTACGGCCTATGTAAAGGAATATCATCCCAAACTATGGCACATGGTACGGTACCATACAGTACTCTCATTTTAGGTACCTGAATGGGCCATTGAATTTTCCAAGGGGAACTTTCGCCCTCGCCAACTGCAGCACCTTACTTTACTGCTCATAAAATGCTTGGAATGAATCCCAAGAATGGTGACTTAGTGGGATATCCATGGGGATATAAACCATAAAACTAACCAAGTGGAATGAATCCCATCCCCATAGTACTAAGCACCTAGTTCAGTAAGGAATTTACACATATTTGGGACCATAGAATTAGTGTGTTTTATCTTAGGGGGATGGAATTAGCCACACTGGCAGGAGGCGCGGGAGGCCGTACCAGCCATTGATTTCGTTCAGCAGCGGATGAAAGCTGCTTGGCAGGGGAAACGCCATGTATGGATTTTCATCTGCACATTAGACATCCCCACAGGGATTCATAGGTTCTGAGTTATTTTGAAATTTGAAATGATCATTGACTAATTTGGTGGTTTTCCTGAGTCTAAGTGCAGCTGTGGCAAGCTAAGGACTTGGACGAAAGAGATGGGAAAATCACCATCGTGGAAGCTCAGACTTTGCACCGGGCTCGGGGCATCATCGTGTTTATTGGATGGCTACCATTTACCATGGAGAATTGATACATACGAGGAACACCCCAAACAACACGGGCCGATTCGAGGTTTGTCTTTGTGAAGTCTGACCTTGAGGTAATGTTTGCGGTTCTGACTAGTTGCACGGGTTCAAGCCCCAAGTGTCAAGGCCATGACGTAGCAGCATGACATTTGAGTACCAAACTGCAAGAAGCATGACCAAAGGGTAAACCACTAAAGAATTGCTTGCTTCAGCTTTGAAATTTGATGTTTAGCCTGACTATGTTGCTGTGATGTCCCATTGGAACCAAATGGCCCTTGAGCCATGGGTTAAATCCAATTTCTGCTGAAAATTAAACGCATAAAAACCCTAAAAAGATATGTTGGTTGGCATACCACCCAACCTCCAGGGCCCCAGATCCTTGAAGAGCCAAGGACCTCTGTTCTGGCTTGGGTTTCCTGGGCATGTTCCTTTCGGAGCTTCTGCCGCCGGACAGGGTTCAGGCCACCCGGCTGGATTGCGCATAGGGTTGCTGAATGGTTAAGACTTGGAGGGATAGCCCAATTATACTTGGACCCTTAAAACATCTTAAAACTATAAGAAAAACATGTTGAATTTATTGAACTGGTGACACTTTCAGGCCCGGTAAGGGTGGGATTGAGATGGATTGAGTCTGATTCTGCTGATTTTATAGGAGCTCAAAAGAAGATCCGAAGTACACTGTTGCTTTGACGTTCTGTAGGACTTGCACCGAACGTCTCACAGCTTGATTTTGAGACGTTTTGGAAGCCAACCATGCCATCGGCCCACCATGATTTGATCAGTGGCACCCTGGTTGTGCAACAAGGCTTGCTTGTTAATGGATCAAGCTTGGCCGATGAAAGGAAGCACAGGCGGGGTGGCAAGTTATCTTGTTACAGGAGGATAGTGTAGCACGGTGTAGAGATCATTGCTGCAGCAAGTTTTCAGATTTCTGAATTCAACCCAACTAAATAAGCAATTCAGGCCAGTGAAATCCTTCGGCAGATATGGATTGACTGCTGTTGTTTTTGTGCGGGCTGTGATGTGGCTTGACTTTCAAACGCCTCATTCAACACAGAGCGAAGGATGTATCTGAGCACAGCCTGGTGTTAGGATGATGGAACCAGGGTTTGGCATCATATTTGCCTCGAACATCAGCTGTAGTAAATCTCACTTGGATCTTGAAGTGTTTCTGGTGAAATCATGAGGGTTCTGTGGGTGAAATCATTGGAAAAAACATTTCTTCAGCCCGCTGGAAGCGGACATTGCTGCCCTTGCAGGCGAGATGCCAAGTGTTCCAAGCCGCAAGGGACGCACGCGATTGAGATTTGGACGGCATGGGAGGATGACGATTAGCAGCCTTGAACATTGGGATAAAATTAATTGCTACATATTTATATATAATTGATATGATTTGATATATATATTTAGAGTATAACACATTAATATTAGTTAAGAATTTACAGCAATAATTATGATTGGAGAGAACTATAGACTATATCATAATTCTGATTGGGGAGGGAAGTAGTTCATACGTGTTACTATACTTTATTATGTTATTGTACTAATTATATCATATCATATCATATCATATCATATCATATCATATCATATCACATGTCATTTATTGTCATTGTCTGATTTGTGTTTTTATTATTGTTGTTATGTCCATTATCTATTGGGATGGGCCAAAACCTATTCTTCCACATTGCCAGGGGACGAGCATCCATTTGCCAGCTTTTTGGTGCCCATCAGGATAGCAGGGTTATTGTTATTGCCCGCTGCTATATGAATTTGGGATGTGTTGGACAACAATGGCGGATGTATTCAATGAAAAAGCTAATGGATACTGTAGATCGTGGGACGGGGGATTAAACACCTGGGGGGAATCAGAGTGAATGCAGTAGTTATCTTTTGCTATGAGTCAAACACTAGCCAGCTAAAAAGGAACTCTTGTCTTATATGGTGACTGACACTACACGACAGCACAAACCACAATAAAGAGAGAGAGAGAGAGAGTTAAGCTGCTGAAGGGCAGGTCCAAATGGTCAAAAACCTTTAGCGGCAAATGCAACGATATTTCTTATCATTTAATATCCGTGCTTAAAGGTTTGACTCGCTTTTTGCAACACATCCAAGCTGGTCAACCACAATCTTTAGCTGCCACCAAGGAATTGGGATCACATTTACAATCTTCACTGGCCAATTCCATTGGTCACACGACGTTGCGATTTGAAGCTGCCCTCCACTCACCTACAAATTCTGTCCCGATGCTCGGTAAACCAAGTGCTAGCACTGGAGTAAAGCCAATGCCCGAGGCATTTTGCACTTTCTACTGAAGATTGATGCTTATAATAAAATAATACAAAAGATATAAAAGTTGACATGGCAGAATTGGATTTTTGTTTCCCTTCTCAAAATTGTCTTGGAAAAAAAAACGAAAAGTCGCGGCTCAGGACTCTTGGACCCCGCACCGGGGCCGGTGATGATTTTGGGCATCCATCTCTGTGGAGCCTTGGTGGCAGGCGCGGTGGAAAATGCTGATTTAATCTACGGATCTCGGTGATTGAACCCATGGAAACCGTTGATTCAATCTATGGAAAAATTGGGATTTAGCTGATTTTAAAGGATCTAATGATATTCATGGGAGATTCATAAGGATAGAAGTGGAAAGAACGGGATCTGGTAAACTAACATAGGGATGGGGAGGGTAAATCATCTACAAATGGCTTATGTTTCATGCCCAACTGTCGAATTACAACAGGGCAGCCCAGCGTTCCAAGAATGACTTGCAGGGAATTGAAGGGAATCTTCCATCTTCCTTGTTGAGGCAAGCCAGAACGATTTAGATGAAAATCATCAAAACAGGTCAAATCACCGGTGTGTCACCAGCATTCAATGGGGAGAAACCATCTTACCTGAGTGGTTTCGAACATGTTCTTTCCAATCCCATTTCTGTACATTGAACATCATTAAGCCCTGTTGATTTTTTTCTATGGTTTTCTTCTCCTCTGGAGAAACATCAACCACAATCATGAGTCACATTTGACCATAGATTTCGGACTGCAATCAGCGAGGCAAATTTTGGCACATTTGCCAATTCTTGGGTCCTGATATCTTCAACAAATGCTTCCGCTCGACCGCTGCAAGCTGAGGGTTGCTGTCCATTCGCGCCATCGAAACCTTCAATCAAGGGCCGAAGTGCGTCGCCTTTGGGTTGAAGCCCTGCTGCCTCCCCTCGATGCATTACGCGCCTCGTTGGAAGTTGGTGGTGGAAAGTCCGCAAAGCGAGTCAGCCAGAAGGGGGGCGTGCGGGGGCGTGCCTTTTCTGTTTTGTTCCGGGTGAGGGTCCTAATCATCATAAATCAATCATGAATCCATCATAAATCATCATTGGAAGTCATAAATCCATGATGAGTAATGATAAATCATCATAAGTCCATCACACATCCAAGCCAACTAGTCCAAGAAATCTATGCTGGTTCGACCCCTGCCTGTGCTTCGCCTGTCGACCAAAGTTGTGCCTAGATCCCCTTGATCTGATCTTTTGGCAATTTTTAGCAACCCCCAAAAGGATAGAAACATTTCCAGGTACAAGAGATGATCTTTTGCCCATAATTTCCATGTTTCCAACTTGTATATTTTGCCCAGGGTTACTGCAAAAAATGCTGTAAGTATGTTACAATATCACTGATATTATACTGATATTGTTGTGATGTAAACTATGTTCTACTTATTTCGTATTGTTCAAGGAAGATAATGTATTCAAAACGATTATTGTGATGCTACTATTCACAGCCCCTGCTTTGATTGGATTGAATTCACCGGTCAAGATTATCATCCAGGTACACTGGATATTGGTAAAAGATGGTAAAAGTGCAATAGTGCACTGGTTCAACTTCTCATTTTTTGAGTGCATTGAAGGGCATAAATACGTACTGTATCTTTCAGATTTGCGAACCTGCACAGAAAAGTGCGCAAGACAAATAATTCTCGCACACGCATTGATCAGGGGGATTTCACCAGTACCAGAGGTGACCCTGTAATGATAGCTGGTTAAGAACAAACCCTTAGCCCTTAACCCCCTATTGATATTGGGGGAGTTCCCTTTCAGTGGGGCTGGTCAAATTCCTATGACATTTGGTAGCTATAGAGGCATGATCCATGGTCCCTCCACGAGGCAGTTCGGGGAAATTGGACCACTCATAGATGTTGCTGGAAGCCACCATCACCCTGTTCCAGTGACCATGTCCACATCAGCTTGGTGGCGATGTGGCAGTGTGACACTACCCACTTGTTGTTGGCCCTTGCCCCATGTTTATTTGCTTTGACCATGTTATACCATCAAACCCCACTAGCCGGTTGTCAACTTTAGTTTGTCTGTCGATCACATGTCAAGTTTGCATGGGAGGAATCGGCTCATTATTGCGGCTTGGAGCCTCATTTTGGTAGGTGGAACTGCCAATTTTACAGGTCAGATCCTCATTAGTAGTGTGTTTCAACTTTCCATTGTTCCCGCTTAACTCCCCATTTTCTTTGTAAGCAATTTACATTTTTTTGACCCTTCAAATCCAGATTTTGGTGGTTCAAGACTGCCCCTTCGCACCAGGCGCGGCAGCAGGTGCGCTGGACCTTGGGCGCTCATACCTTTGCCGCAGCTGAGGCACCGGCTGGGGCATAGCAGGATGATGTTCCTCACCCGTATTCTCCCATTTTTACACATCCCCAGGTTAGATGGTTAAGGTTGTCAAGATCCATCAAGATCCTCATGTTTGGATATGTTGAGTATTCTTTAGCCACAAACATTTTCGGGTTTAGATGTGGATATCATGCGAACTTTGTCCACGTTGTTCCCTTCCAGCCCCAGGTGTGCTGCTGGGGCAGCTACCACCACAACCGCTGGACTGGCCCGGTGAAGGCCACCATGGCGCCACGCTTCAGATGTTGGGCGGAGCATTTACACCGCGGGATCCAGAGCGAATGCCACTTGGCATGTGACATTCGCAAAGTTCATTGATGCCAAGAAGAGGTAAATGACATATGAATTGTTTAAATGTGTTTGAGGTATTCTATGTTTTTTGCGTTGCAGTTTATTAATTCATTGTTGTAGATTTATAAAATGGACGCACACAATATATATATATATATGTACACAAACGCTTGAGGTATGTATCCATTTATTCGTATGTGCATAAGGTATCGTAAAGTATGTTTGTCCACATTTGGGTCATTTTTGCGTAAATTTTGGCAATAGGTCACCATGCATGAATCACCTGTGCCATGGTGATGATGCTCTAGAAATGGTTGGAAAGGACAAGTTGCAGGGACTTGGTTCACAGGGACTTTCGCCCCAGAAGTTTTTTGGATATCATCCCCCAAATAGAGACCATGAGAATCACAAGGCTTTCGGGAAAGTGGCCTTCCCGATTTGGCAGGGTCTATGTTCGTTGGAGGGATCCTGGTTTTCCTCAAAACGCCTGCGGTTGGAATTTTGCAGCTCTTGGGCGTCCCCAACACCACTGGAAGAGATTGTTTTACCATCTATCATTCTCTGCGGTAGACAGAAGTTTCAGCCACAATTGGATGGGTTGACTAACGGGGCTACTAAGGGAAGGCCATTGTGAGGGTAGAGCTGGTCGAAGCGCACTATCAGGAGACATGCTGAAGGTCTGCCTTCAGGGTGTGGGTCAATGTGTAAAAATTGAGAATGGGATGAGATGGCCTAAATTTACAGACCGACGGAATTGGTGCTCTCTTAGTACATTCTTGGCATTTTTGGACGGAGACGGAGACTTTCTTTTTGGAAGGCCCCATACGGCCAATGGCCAGTTGCAATGGTGGTGACGTCTCCTAAACTACTCTCATCGTTTATCTGACAATTGGACATATGATATCCTTTCCAGTTGTGCCCTACATGTCATTGCACACATGTGTAGCTAATGAATGATAATTAATTACATATGATTACCGCTATATTATATAACTGACATATAGCCAAGAGCTTTGTATGGTTGGCATTCACTGCATACATATACCCTCCGGTAATCAAACATGGCTAGCTGGAAAATCCCCTATTGAGTTCGATGATTTTCCCAGCATAAACCTTCATTTATAAGTGGATTTTCCATGATTTCCCTATGATTTTACCAGCCATGTTACAGAGCTTCCTCTGCAGGACACCTATCTCTTCGCTTCCAGGCCCTTCTGTGTGAGACGCCCAGCTCCTCCCCAAGCTTCGCCCAAGGTGGAGCCAATGATTTGCGGGCAGATCCTGGTGGTGGACTCATGTTGGACTTACATTGGAAGGATATTTTGGGAGCATTGGTGATAATGATATATGATTATGATATATGATAAAGTAATACAATAAATGATAGTATATATGTATATATGACAATATGTGAATATGTGTGACGATTGTAGATCATTGTCGGACGATGCTTCTATGCATGCTTGCTGATTTGTTTTGTGTATGGGGAGTTTGTTCAAGGAGACAAGCTATGGCAGCTATGTCAATCTATGTCATCCTCTCTCGGTTTGTGTTGAACTGCCAAATGCTTTCGTTTTTGGGTAATCTCGGGTAGAATTTGGAAGTTGCCTTCCTTGTAGCAAAGAGTTCTTGTTTTTTTTTCCTGTGGCTTTTGTCGCATGCGTTTTGGCTTGGAAGTCACTTGATGTGACGAGAATTTGGGATTACCCCAATTGCCCCTGACAAGTGTTGAATAAGAGACCGTGCGGGGAAAGAATATGTCAACTTGCATTTCCTGGGGATTCATCGCTAGTTTCAGGTGGATCTTGGTTGCATCCACTGGCTCCCCAAGGGCCGGTCTGCAGAAGGGTCACCGTCAAGTTTTTTTTGGCTCAATATGGAAACAGGTCCAGGTTCCTTGAAAACTCAACAGGGCTTGAAAAAATGGACGTTCTACAGCAGCACATGCCTCTGCTGAAGCAGATGCACCACATTCAAAAGTTTCAAATGCAAGATCCAAGGACGGTCCTGTGCAGAGCGCTTGATTTGTGTTTGGCGGAGCAAGTCGCAAAGTACCAGACTCCGGAACTATTTGGCGGTTACACGTGTTCTGCCTCTACTATATTTTTGGCATCACCCTCCCAATTCCAGGTTTCACTATGGTCATGTACTATCATATCCCCATCTATAGGTGTCTCTCTTCATTTTAGTCTTTTGATGCGGTCGTGCTCACCATGGCCGGCTGTCGCTCCTATGCTGCGCAGCCCAATGCTGCACCGTTGTACTTGTTCTACGAGACCTTTGCCAACGGGACGCGCGCCATTGCGGCGCCACTATTGGATGAACGTTCAGGAGCCAAGGGGCTCTAAGCATCAGCGAAAAGCTTTTCACAATGGGTATGGGGTTAGGAGTATCAAGCCCCGAAAATGGATCGTTTATGATGGTGGAATACTGGAACTACCTATTTTGCTTTAGAATAGGTATCGGTCAAAATGAGTGACTGGTTGAATGCACCAACAATGAGGAGTTTTGTAGGTCCTTCAGACTGTCAAGGTATTCCAATGTTTGAACCAGACCATACTCACACATATAATCACACACACACATATATATATATATACATATGCAAATATACACACAAAATGCACAATATATGTTTATTGGATTGATCAATGCTCGTATTTATATGTAGGTATGCACACCACACAAACATGTATTCATGATTTCACTTATCGTGGGTGTTTCCTCTGTCAAACTTACGAACAGCAAAGATATGAAAAGTTCAAACCGAAGACAGTGCGGCACTCCATTGAGAGGAACAAGAGTCAAGGCAATTGCTTTCCATGTCAGGCCTATGCTATTACTCTGTTGACTGCGATTCGGCGTTGCCCTGTTGTTCTGCAGATCAATGGGTGAGCTCGGGCCAAAGCAACTCGACTAATGTGGTGAATTTGGGTTCGCTCATTGTCTATGTGGCCTTCACTGTCTGGCTGAATCGTTGGATGAACGACGTGCGACAGAGTTGCTGGGTGAAAGAATCATCATGGCCAGGTGGATGTTTTATCCCTTGTATGGGGCATATTTTGTGGAGGGATCTGAGTGCTCAAATGCGATCCAAACTCCCAGAAAGGGCTGGGGTGACTAGGGCCCACTTCTCAGCTTAGCTTTTGAAGCCCATTTTCGTAGTACCTAACAATCCTATTTTGGGGTTTTGTACTCAATTTTGACCCTTGCCCTGTCATGACTGGGACTGTAGGGCCCTTTGTCAGTGTATATGTCTTTGAAATTGTTTGAATGTTTTTGAGGCTCAAGGATTGTCAAGGGTTCCCCCAAAATGGTCTAATATAAAGTCCCAGGACATCCCATTTATGTTTTCCCGCAGTTTTTTTCCTGAGAAAAACTTGAATTTCCTCAAATTTCCGATGTTTGCCTATAGACAACCACCCCCAAGCCTCTATTTTTCAGGATATGATGGCGATGAAGACCCTAGACCTCCCAGTGGCATCCATGACGGTCTCAATTTGCTGGGCGTCTACGTGGGCGTTTGCGTCACGGTCTTCGTGTCGATCGCCATGGCTAGCAGCACTCAGCTGGCACTGCCAGTGCCGGAGCGAAATTCCATGCTTGCGGCCATGGCATTTTTGACGCCGGTGAAGGACAGGAGGATGGAGTGTAGCTGTATATATTTCCCCACCTGCCCGGTGAGAGTCCCTGGACTTTATGTAAGCTTGTCCTCCTCCCTCTGCCTTCCTTCTTCCTCCTGCTCGCCAGCTTCTTCGGCAGCACGACGCTATTGCAAGCTCGCCAGCTCTTCGGGCCCTGCCCGACCCCAACAGTATGCCAGACAAACTTTTAGATAGAATGATGCCACAGAAAATGCCGGTTAAAATGTCAGATAGAATGCCAGATAAAATGCCATATAAAAATGTGATGTCATATGAAATATTTGAATCCCAGTCAGATAAAATGACGAATATTTGTCGGACAGTATGTCAGATACATTTGTCAGTAACTGAAGAAAGTAATTAGGTGTGTTTGACATGTTTATCCTTTAATGGTTCAATAGGCTTTACATACTTTGTTCTAAAGCGTTTTCTTTATGGATAAAGGATGACAGAAGGTGTTCATGCATTTTTTTGGGATTAAGTATTAGTTATGTAGATGGATTGTATGAATTTGGCTGCCCCATATCCCAGTTGTGTCAAACCCTTTGGCTACAATATCTGCTGATTTTTCCAGTTCCGATTGGGCTAACCAGGTGAATATGCGATGTACTCTAAGTAGCATCCATAAGGAAGGTTCCCGCGCTGCAAAATGCTATAATTCAAACAAGCGATGGCGACAGGTCCTCGTAGTAGTGAATTGGCTAGTTTGGAAGTCACTTGAGGTTCTAGTAGAAGTATGATCGCCAGAGTTGGGGATGGAACCAGTGCTGTATAATAAGCACGGATAAGCAGGGTTGTTAATGTGTTCAACTCCTTGTTTTGCATTACTTTTGAAGCACCCAAGATCGGAGGATTACTTACAGTTTTCTTGGCCAAGGCGTAATCATCAGCAACATTATCTGGCGGCGCCCTGGGGGATTGGCTGCTCAAACCATGATTGCCAAGCATTCAATGACGCGGGATGACTCAGAGGGATGACACCCGAGATAGAAGATGAACTCGGTAAACCAGTTTCAATCGCCAGTATGTTTCGGCAACCTAATTCTCCACACATCATCCACTTCGCGGTGATGGCATTTGTGCAGTGACCCAGCCGCAGCCTCGAAGGACATTTTCCAATTTTTAGAAGACACCACCACCGTGAAAATCACCCTGGCGCTCGGTGCCGTGGCTTCCCGCCATGGCGGTATGACGCGGTCGTTGATGGTCGTTGATGGCGATTCATCCAGTTGCTTTCCAACAACAGTTTCCCTGATTTATTTGTAGTACTTATATGCCTATCATGAATGTGATCTGTGGTGAAAATTCATTCTCACCATTGAAACACTAGTGAACTCAAGAAACATTGGTTGAAGTGTTGATGATGAGATGGTTTCTCCAGCACCTGTGATGATTGGGGACTTTGCAGATTTCCTGCATGCACCTTTCGCGGCATGCAGGTGCTGGTGACTATTCTGCCATCCGGTAACTTGGTCCTGCCACAGCGGCGGTCTGTGTGGTTTGCAACCCTGGCAGGCCGCTGTCTTAAGGCCATTTACAACTGGAGATGATTCTTGTGTTTATTTCTGCGTGCACGTGCATGTTCTATCTCCACCGCCTTAGGAGAAAAGGAGCACTGTGTGCCACTTTCTATCAAGTAATTAATTGGCGATATCATCTCCCTTTCATCTATATTCCCTTTCATTGCCTTGAAATCCATAAACACAAAAGTCGTCCCTCAGCTGGAGTTTGGGATCTAGATCCAGCTCAAAAAATCTCCCAGGCCCATTGCCCTGCTGGGGATATGGGGTGGCTTGGCTGCCGGCGTCATCGGCGCACTTCTGATGACCGTCCTCGCGTGGTGGCCCGAAGGAGTTCCGCGGCAAGAAGGGGACGTGGGAAGAACAGGTGCTCCCAGTGGTGCTGGATTTCCATCAGTTTCTGTATGTTACTGTAATGTGTATAGTAACCCCCAAAAAAGATATGAAAAGATGCAGAATCGTGATGTTCATTGCTGTAACTTAATGGGATTCTATGGGATTCTACTTCTCTATCTGTTTGGGGGGTGCTATAGTTGCACCCAGTTGCTGGCTCCTGGTGTCAGATACTTTTCACTTCCCCTGCTGATGCACGATGATTCTGTGCACTTGCCAAACTGATTTTTTTGGGAGTGGCTCATCATCATACTTGTTAAGTTTGGCTTCACTTATTCTTGTCGATTCTATTCCTATTGAAATGACGATGCAATACCAAGCTGTCAAATTATATCCCCGCAGGCGACTATTTGATCACTTTCCTTGGTTGACGATGCTTTTCTGCCATGTTCTGGTTTAATTAGATATACTGTAATTGGCTGATTATGTGTTTTTTTTTTGGCATGTTCTTGGGTGTTATGATGGTTTACAGATGTTTATAGCAATCTTTGTTGGGTTTGAATGGTTTATATTATATGTTTATATATAAATATGAATCATTACAGTTGGTTCCCATCTTTTGGATTTGTGTCTTGTCATCTTGGGACGCCCGGTTCCGGTGAGTTTCCCAGGTGATCCACGTCCTGCTGGCGCCGGGGAGTTCGGACGCCTTGGCACGAAACCCCAACTGCCAGCTGCTGCCATCAGCGGAGGAGGTGGTGACCACCGCCCGGGGCTTGTGGCTGTTGACCAGCTGGTGCCTTGGTCCTGTGCAGCCCGAGCTCATGGTGAGATGCAGTAACCAGATTAAGTTGGACCAGAATCTGTGCCAGCAGGAGTATGATGGAATATGGTGTTTCAAGAGAACCGCATCCCTTTTTTTTTCGGGTTAGGTCGTGGCCACTGCAGTTCTGTAGCATGGTCCTCTCCGGCCTTTTGATGGGCGCTCGGGAGTTTGCGATCTATGGCATGGCTACGATTGCAGCACAAGGAGCCCTTGCTGGAATTTGGTTCATGGGAGGTGTGCAAGATCTGCAGCTCAGCGTTGCAATTGGAAAGCAACGTGTTCAAGTTTACCATGGGAAGGTTAAATTTCACACTTGTCATCAAATCCGAAGTAGTGACTCTCCGGAGATCATTTTCACACTTTTCTGGCGATACCTTGCAGCAATGGTTTCGCGAACCTTTAGCACACTTCTCAACAACTACAGTAGTTACTAGTTGGGTACTTCGATTTGAGAGGACCCAACCCTTAAACACGACCACTTCAGTTTCATGTCACCATTTTAATTTTTGCTTAATTGGCTTTGCCCCTTGAAGATCTTAATCTTAAATGTCTTCTTTGTTCACACTATCACTATCACAGTTTCGTTTTCTTGTTCCCAACCCCTCCCCCTAAGAAAACACAGTAATTACTTTTATCCAGCTTTATATTGATCATCATCCACATATTTTTCCTCAAAAAAACATCATGACCCATCATGACGAGGCATCTTCTGGGTTGGGCCACCTTCCTCTCCAACCTGGTGCTTTGTATCTCCCTGGCCATCTGCCTAGCCCTCCACCGACCCTTACGCCGCAAGATGGGTCTGCTGGGCGCCCAGCTGGGTGAAATGGTCCAGGCATTGGAACCCAGGAATTCCATCGCCAGCTCCACCTCGAAGGATGGGCTGTTGATGAGTTGTTTGGGGGGTTGAATTGGTTGTTTTTTACAGGAATAGTTTTTGTATATCCTTCTAAGTTTTTAATAGTGTTCATATGTGTTCATAATTTGTTCTAGTGTAGTGCAACATTTGTTGTTCTTAAATGCTGGTTTCTATCAGAAATTAGCTGGAAGAATGAACGCAAGTTGTTATTTTTTGGGAGTGGGTTGGTTGGTACAACAAGAACAACCTGATATGTTTGAGCATGTTCCACCCTCAAAAATGGATCAAGATGGGAAGTTTAGGTAAATATTGACGCTTTGGTTGGTTGGCTGGCTCCATTTTCTCAACTCCCAAAACTAGTTCAAAACTGTCACCTCCTTCTATTTCCTGAGAGTTTTTTTCAGCAACAGGACGTGTTGAAGGATGGCATCCTCGCCATGATCCTGGACTTGGCCCTACAATTTGCGGGCACCACCTCAGTCTATGTCGCTGCCTTCGTGAGTTTGCAAGACATGTATCAGCTGAGCGCTGCCGGGGCGGCCTTGCCGCAGTTCTCCGCCTACGCCACGGCGGTGGGCCACTTGGCGTTGAGGCTGCAAGAACCATGCATTTTGGATCACGATCACTCTTCTGCAGTAATCTTCCAAACTTCCAAACATTTGGGCCATTTGAAAAAAACACCCATGTTTGGTGTTGTTTGATATTTTTTTTATGGAGGTTTGCCTGAAAATAGGTGAGACGTGTGCCCCAAACATCGCAAATTATTGGTCGATATTCATGGGGCAAAATGATGATCGAGACCAACATATCAGGGCAACCACCCCTGAGCCAACCCTCGATGGATTGGTTCAATCAAAGGAAAATCTACAGGAAATCACTGTTTTACCACCAGATAGTTCAGGTTTCCCTGCTGATCTTCCCAAGCCAACCGCACTCCAAGCTACGGCTGCCGTCAGGCTATGTGGTGCGCTTGGTGGGCGGTGCATTGGTTGGCCGCCAGGCTTATGCTGAATTTACCCAGCTGATGAAGGTCATGGTGGCCTTAAGTGTCATGTGCCTTGCCACCAAGAAGCTGTTGGGATGGGTTTGATGGTGCCTAGGGGTCTGAACAAAAGTGGGATACATACTACTCGAATATCCCAAAATGGTTTGTTTCTGTACATTTATACACATGTGCTCATGTGTTTTGATAGAAATATGATTATCAACCATCAATTTTTGTGGGTGCATATCCTATTGCGAATGATGGGAATCGGATGAGGTAGCTACTGATGGGCCGGTGGTGAAGGCATATGCCTCCATTCCATGTTTCGGACTGTTTGTCTTTTACCCGTCCGAAACTATTTTCGCATTTTCTATAGTCTTCAGCATGTTTGTTATTATCATCATGACAAAGTACACTGCACATTTGTCCAAGTTGCTCAGAAAAAGGTCTTGAGACAAAATCAATGAGAACTCGCCGTTATCCCGTGAGATATACTTGCAGGATCTTGCAGGGTTTTTCAGGGGGACACCCCAAGAACTGAGTTTGTCACAAAATTGGTTGATCTTGGCTTAGAGGAGCGTCTTCGAGCACGGATGCTCCGTAAGTTACAGTATAGTGGACGACCAGTTGGATTCGATGCTACTACCCCTACTCAAACACGGTCAGGTGGAAAAACCCCCCGCTGATAGATGAGTTTCCCATTAAAATGCCAATTTACGGATATTTACGGGAGGTTCCCAAACAGCCATGTTTGATTACCAGAGGACCCTGAGATTCCACCCCAAGCATCACACTCAGCTGCTCAGCTTGGGCTTCATCTCTGCAGTGGGAATCTATTGGAACAAGACGAGTCTGGCGGCTTACTACTCGGTACAGGCATGTGAGTTTGCCAGTTCCAGGGAATGTCTTGAGATCTATGCGGGCCTGTATGCGGAAGGCCTGGGGAAGCACCTGCGATTCAGAAATAAGTTGCGTACCCATATGCTCCATGTATGAAGTATATATATATATATTCATTATTTACCGTCATTTACCAGCATTTAGGCAATTCTGCGCGTGAACGGTGGATATGTTGGCAAGGATCCCATACATGGAGAATATGGGTTTTGGCTTTATTGGGTTTGGACTTTGGATATTTCTTTTCAGTTCCCTTTACATATCCTTTTGTATCCTTTTATATTCTTTTCTTATGGTGTTCTACTGTGGAGACTGAGTATGGTTGAACGGTGAAACGTGGTTGTGTTGTGTTGTTCACTCTGTTGTTTCCTGCTTTCTGTCCACACCGTACTGTAAGGTACGACACCACTATCTTTACTACCTTCGATGCTAGTCATTTCTTCAGCTTCATTTTGAATTTGATTTCTCAGGAAAGGCAGAGAACATCGTTTTTAGCAGTTCGGGGGACCTGTTTAAGGCGATTTCCAGCAGCAGTTGAGTGGGTGAATCCCATCTCCAAAAAAAGGATACGCCATCCTTACAATTTCCCTCCATAGAGCGTTACAAAAAACCATCATGTCAGGATTTTACCAATTGCCCCAAATGGTGACCCCCCTCCGAAAAAATCTGGGTCTTATTGAGTGCCTACTAACCACCAACAGCCACGTTCAGAAGGGCGAATCTCAACCCGCGCCTCAGGATGTCTTTGGTCTCACGGCCATGGCGACCTGCATCTTCAATGTGGTCAAGGCCGGGTTGTACGCTTGTCAGGACTTTAAGTACATGGCCGTGGCCTCTCTGTGGGCGCCCAGGCTGCATTGCGCTGTGAAGCCATGGGGCACTTCGGGAGGGGAAAGCATTACTGCAAACACTTTCAGGATCTTCCGGGGAGAAACCCACTCATACCCACACACATATTATAACATATAATATATATATATATATACATGCAGTATATAATATAAATATATACATACATTGATTTACACTGATTTAATTTGTATATATAATTTCTTATACAATTTAAGAATTATAATGGTAATGATATATATGGATATGTGTATAAATACATGGGGAAATAAGTCAGGAAAGTCAGGAAAAGACATGGAGAAACACAACCGTCAGGCAAGTTAGTTGTGACAGAGTTTTGATGTTCGAAAAGTAAAGTCCAGCAATATCCAATCATATAATGATTCAATGTTGGACCAACAAAAAAAAGGGCCCTTGACTCTGAAGGGACCCAGGAAAATTGGAGTTCAATACAATGAACATAGGATCGTTCCACGCGCATTCAAGGGGTACCTTGGCGGGTCTGTTGGTGTCTACATCTTACCCGTGATAGGTTCGCACCTGGGCGATGCAAATTGCTTGGTGACCATTGGTGCCTTATACCGGCAGCGGACATTATTTGCAAAGAGAGATTGGTTTTTGTTGGAAATTTGGTTCAAAATAGGTTTGCCGTGCTATTCATAGCAAAAGGATGTCAGAGTACACTGCCAGATTTGACCTTAGGAATAGTTCCTACTGTTTCATGTCTATATTGTTGTTGGGGGTCATTGGCCCTTCCCTTTCAGGGTGGTGGGCTGGTAGTCCGCCCATACAATCTAAAAATAGAAGCTAAATGAAAAATATACAAAGATACAGTAGGATACGTAGTACTCAACAGATACATCCCAAACACATCAGACAAAGCCACGCAAGGCACACAACCATTGCCACATATTGCCACACTTCCATCAGGTCATGCTCCTGGTGTTTCTTCCCGTCCTTTTGTTGGCGCGTTTCTTCTTTGTGAGCGCCACCGCGTTGTATGTTGCCTCGGTTCTTCCCAGCTGGGTGCTGACGGTGGTTTTCCTGCTGCGTCTACGCAGCTTGTCGTTCCAGTGGGATCCGGCCGCTAGGGTAACAGAAATTTCGACCTCAGTGGAAGCAGCGGCCATGTGAGCACATCGGACAGCTACGTGCCAGTCGCCGAAGAAAAAAAGCAGGGGCGGACTGAGTGACTGGTGTCGGAAAGATGAGTTTGCAACACTGGGTGTGGCAGTTTGGGGTTTCCGTGCCAAATTTTGGGGTATCCATGCTGTATCCATTGCTCAGCTGAGCCAGGTCCTCGCAATGGAAGCAGCTGTGCAGATTCTAGCAGCTGGGGAAGCGCACGAAGTGCAACTGGGCTGGATTGGGATGATCCCAGTAACTAGTTGTGTGATTTTATGGCGATATCATGAAGATCACTGCGCTGGTTTAAAGGGAAACCTACATGAAACCGCGGTTCTTACACGAGTTTTTTCCATCAAATGTTGTGGTTTCCAGCATTTCCCCTTCAACCAATACTGGGAATACTGTAGGTGGGAACATTCTGATTCACCCATGGACGGAATGGGTTGCCTTATTTCTAGACAATCCGAGTTCCTGTAAGATTTCGATGGTACGTTGTCATCATGGGTAGGCCAGGGGCCGGAGCGTTGCGTTTTAAAGGCAAGTCATGGCAAGTCTATATATATATATATATAGGTCATAAATGGGTGCCCCAGGGACAGACGGGAGTTTGTTCTTCTATAGGAGTCAAAGTGACATATGTGACCAACATTACATTGTCAACATTTGCATAATCCCATATTCTTTCGACCCGTGCCCATGTTACAACATTCCCAGAATTGGATGAATGAAGCTGAAATAGAGGAAAGGATGAATGAAGCTGAAATAGCAGGAAAACTACACGTTCAATGGTTGAGGTTTCTTGCAGCCTTTCCAATCAACCAACCCCATGAAACAACTGCATGTTGGAGCCGCCTGTGGAGAACGAGGCTCAGCGTTCCACTGGACGTTTCCATGCGACAACTGCGGAGAAGATTCAGCTGCCTCACGAAATTGCTGGGCAGCGACAGCTACAACGATGAACCGGACCAGTGGGTATAGGGCAAATGGTATCGTTCCCACTTTGACCCACTTTTTATTCCAGGCGTCATGCAGTTCACTCAAATCCTGAGGTTGCATACTTGTAGCATCTTATATAGTGTTGAAACAGCTTCGATTTTTCACAAATCGTCCTTAGTTCCAGGCTCCAGCGGTCGCCCCAACCCGGGCTACACGCCACACACGCCATGCACGTGTCCATCCCGGTGCTTGCCACGTCTCAGCAACCCGCAGAGCCTGGCGATCCCACTGATAGCCTGTCGCCTTGCTCGTGGGTGTCGCCGCCGGCACCCCCTGTGACGCCCATGATGGCACCGGCACCGGTGGCACCGGAAGCAGGGGCCCCAAAGCTGCCGAAACAAGGGGAGGACCGCGAGGACAGCGAGGAGTTGAAAGGTGAAGTGACCAAGGAGACCTCGAACACCTCATCCCAAACTCGGATCCTGGTTAGCTTGGAGATGAGTAAAGATGAGTTGGATGGCGATGAGACCTACTGCTTGTTGCTACGAAAGTTGTCAACTTACAAATTGACCTGGGTGTTGGTGACAGCTCTGACGGTGCTGGTCTGTAACTGGGTCGTGGTTTCAAACCCTTAGTTTACATTTAAACCATGCAATACCATGTATCTGAAGCATCCAAAATTGGTATCCCCAAGGCCCCAAAGGCCCTCATGCCTTTGGCAGCACCAACGTGCCAACGAGGTAGCGCTTTGGCCGACCCAGTGCTGTGCACCCAATCTCCAGCATGTGAGCAGCTCGTTTGTGGCGTATTTCATGAAGTATGTTTCATCACCCATTCCCCCCAAAAGAAACATGAAACAGCAATGTGATCCCAAATGACTTTCATTTTATTCTTATATGATACAGATATACACATATAGTCACTATTAGTCACTGTTGATATTCATTCCTTGTTTTTCTATCTACTGTATCTTTATGGATATACAAGACATTCTCAGCTGATTCTCCAGTTATAACTCCACTTCAACTGATGGGTTTGTCTGAACATATGGTACCCCAATCCTTTCACTTGAAATAAGTCATCAGTTCCCCTATTCAAATGCCATATATGGAGCTTTCCATAGATTTCCTATGGCTACCCCAAACCATGAGTTTTCCCATTGAAAATGACACAAATAACAATCAACTTTGGATGATTTTGGGGCGCTCGGGCACCTCTTCACGCCCAGGCAGCACCACCTACGCGACCAAGACCTGGCCGTCTACAGTGGCGTTGTTTCCGCCGCCCTGGCGTCGGTGCTGATGCATGAGTTGGCCTCAGTGATGCTGACGCATAACACGGCCAAGAAAGCCATTGAGACTTGAAATGAGAAGAAATAGAGGGCTTTACATTGATTATTGTGGTAATAAATCCCTCTATTTCTTATAATAATCAACTATCATAATCCACTATCCAATACATTGATTATTGATGATTATTGTGGATTATCACAATCCAAATTAAATTTAACTCCTTGGGAGAGACCGACTTGAGACTTGTTGGTCCTTGTGGATCTGTGTATATCTGTGTTCACTTATGAACCATGAAATCATGATATGACCGGTACAAACTAGTGGATTATCAATTCCTATTTGTTGGACCAATAATGCCATTGAGACTTGGAATGGATTTGAGCTTGGGACAACAGGGATACAGTAGTAGCCGACAGAGATTCGGAAAGCAATAATCCATATAGAAAGACATTGAGACTCTTGGGAAGTTTTATTTGGAAACAGTTTGAAACACAAAATGCTGGGATGTAATGGCTTGGACATGGCTTGGTTATGATGGCATTTAGCAGGTATCGGCATCGGTATATTTAGTATATTTAGTGATTTGGGGCCAAGAAAACCTGTGAGACTGGATTACAGTAAACCTCCTGAACAAATGGTATATGATGGGTACACAATTTGATTAGTGAATTAATGATATGCAACTATTTGGGCTAAGAATGCCAATGAGACTTGGGATGGAGGATCAACATAGCTCTAACACCACCCGTTCATTCGGATGCACATCCACTTGCCGGCTATTTGCGATTTTGATGGTAACCTGGGGTCCTGTTTTTGATACATTTCCACTTGGTTTGTGGGATGAATAGACGTGGCATCAGTTTATCAATTGGACATTCAGCTACTGTATAAATTGCCATCTCAAAATGGATGTATCCGACTTTATATTTAACTATATATTCAAAGCCAGGGAAAATGGGTGTTCAACTGAGGTGCCCAATTCAGAGACATGCCCTGCTAGGGTTTTTTGTAAATTACCAATGCAGGGTGGGGAACATACGTAAACAAACATACATAAATGGGGGGATTGAAACCAAGCAAAACCATCATGGTAAACAAATGCGAGTTTGAAAATGTTCGAAATCATTATCATCCATCCGAAATAAGGTTAGGGCTCCACGTGTTTCTTTCTGGCGTGTTTGATGGCACCCAGGATATCATTCCGGATATAAAGGAATCCTTGATTCCATCCGTGCTGCTGTGTGCTACCTTTTTGGTTCTCATCATCGAAAACATGAGTCTCGTGCTTGGTGAGCTTCCTTGGTATGCCCACGCAGCCAAGTTGGGAGCCGAGTTGGATGACACGCCCGTCTACAGCGCCTGGGGTTTGTGGTTTCAACTATGTCTTCGTTTTCGGTGTCCATGAAAATTGGGAAGATAATCCCAAAGCTTTCATATACATACCTATATGTTATGTATATATATATACACTGTATATAACTATATATATGTATATTTTTTTGTTCTTGATATTTGCATATGCATACATGTAAGTGAATTTGATTGAAGCCAGGGTGCCCAAAATTTGATGGTTTAATCAGTTTAATCATCACTTTCCCATTTGTTCTTTAGAGGTATGCCCACCTAAGGTCTATATTTTATATAGATGTAATGCTATATTATATGTGCATATATGAGCCCGGTCCCCGGAACCCCATACCCCCCCCCCTCACCCCCCAATGGTATGGTCCCCCCCTCCCCCCCTCCCAAACCTCGCATTAGCAAGCTATTTGCAGCATTTGGGAGGCACAACCTCGTCACTGGACCTTGTCTAGCTGCAGATTTCTAGCACATCTAGCACACACTACCCAAAGCCTGTTTATGTGCTCACTATAGCGTACCCCACACATGGTTTGCCACTCATTTGTATGCATTTATGCTACATATTTGCTACCTATAGATTATGTACTCAAAGCTTACTTATGCATGACTATGTAATCCTACATTTTAAATGCTTGGATACAGTATTTACCTACAAATATGTGTGTATGTGTATATATAGTATATATATATATATATTTACTACCTATGTATATATATATAACTAACTAACATTGCTAACATTCTACACTTATGTGACTGTTTAACATATACATTGATTCATCACTACCCATATACTCCTTGCACCCTACATATTAACATACACATGTTTCGTAGCGTACCTGTATAGGACTCATTGCAGAGCGTGCCCATATACTATATACGTATATATTCCCTGTAAACTCTCCAAATGCTCTCTACAGGCAGATGTTGAAGTCGGTACCGGCTGTATAAAATAAAGCTATTCCCTTGCAGAAAGCATTCAGGTGAAGGCGGTACCTTTAGCGTTTACTATGCGTTTAGCAGACAATGGATTAAACATACCAGACCTTGGATCATCAAATCTGCTCTCCTACAGCCTTTTAAAGTCTGTTTTACTGATTTCTTTGGCGATCATTTCCTTCAAGTTTGCATTCATTTCCTTCCAGTTTGCATGCATTTCCTTCTAGTTTGCATTCATTTCCTTCCAGTTTGCATTCATGTCCTTCTAGTTTGCATGCATTTCCTTCTAGTTTGCATTCATTTCCTTCCAGTTTGCATTCATTTCCTTCTAGTTTGCATTCATTTCCTTCCAGTTTGCATTCATTTCCTTCTAGTTTGCATTCATTTCCTTCTAGTTTGCATTCATGTCCTTCTAGTTTGCATTCATTTCCTTCTAGTTTGCATTCATTTCCTTCCTTCCAGCTTGCATTCATTTCCTTCTAGTTTGCATTCATTTCCTTCTAGTTTGCATGCATTTCCTTCTAGTTTGCATTCATTTCCTTTAAGTTTGCATCAATTTCTGGTCACTTTGCATTCCTTTCCTTCCAGTTTGCATGCACCTCCTTTCAGTTTGCATTCATTTTCTTCTGTATAGTTTGCATTCATTTCCTTCTAGTTTGCATTGGACATCAACCACTTACAGCTGCACAAACGCTGCCCATGTAGGACTGTTGTTGTTGGGACCCCCCCCCCCAGGCCACAGGGGGGGAGGGAACCATCTGGCTGGGGGGGAGGGGGGGTGTGGTGGTCCCTGCTCATATATACATATGCTTGTATACATACAAATATGTACATATGGGGTATTGTGTTCTAGGGCTCAACCACCACCCAGGCGTATTTTACGCAGAGTGGCTCATCAATGTGCCCATTCTTCTGGTTTTGGCAGGGTCCATTGCCCTTGGAAGGCCAGGGTCCGAAGTGGCAGAACCATTGCTGGTCACCAATGTATCTTGGTGGTTGTTAGTTTACCCTTCGGCAACCTAACATTGCTAAGGCATAGATGTCACATTTTGTTCAATGATTTTCCTTTTTTAACATGCTGATTTTCTATAGGTGTGTGACAAATTGATTTTGGGGTAGACTGGATGGGTAAACCATATGTTGCGATAAATGATGGAACGGTTGCTACTGTAGCCTGCCAAGATTATATCCGATATGGATCTGTTTCAAATTTGCAGTGGTTTTGAGTAACCTACAGGTGGGTTTATCACTTATCACAATGTGGATGGTTATGGTCACCGAATGCTGGTGTTGCTGATCACCTAGTGGTTTCAAACATGTTATGATTATACGAATAGACTTTCACTTTGTTGCGTGCAAACCACCACGATCGTTTGTCCGATTTATTCTGTTCATTTCTGTTCCATCTCCCCAATGCCAAAGATGAGTGCAACATCCCACAGTGCAAATTTATGTAAATGAAAGAAACCATGAGGTTTACATCGTCTTCGCTTGGGTGGCTCATTTTATCTCCAATTTGGCCCTGCGATACGCCGTGGTGTCGCTGTCCTTCCTGATGTACTTCAGGGCATCATGGACCATGTGCCGATGGGTCCAGCGATGGAGACAACGCCATCCCAAGGGCTTCCTGTTCGGGCGACCATTGCTGGCGTTTGTGCTGGTTATCGTGTTTGGCATCTATGGCATTGTCTACCTGGCTAGAATGCAGCTGATCAGGATCATCTTAAGTCTTAAGGTATGTTTTAAGTGAAATTGTGAAGTTTGGCTGCTCCAAATCGATTGATCCCACTGAAGCCCATCCAATGGTCCTTTATCACCCCAGGGCCGACCACATTGTTAAACCATGATCCATTTGAGACTGCATCAAGTTGCTTGAGGCATGGGTTGGTCTCTTACCGCAATGAGCGCATCTTCTATGTCACCATGAATTTTACCACCAAGTTATTTGCATCGATGACTCTGGCGGGCATCCGGTCTAGTGATTTCCTGGACGTGCTGTTGACAATGTTGGTCAACAAGCGGACCTCCTTCACACGGAAGCACGACTATGGAGATCAGATCACGCCGTTGTTGGATAAGTGATTCCCATACCTGGCAAGCATCATTTTGAGTTGTATAGATCAGGAGTAGGATTTCAAGGTCTGAGAGTTTCAAGTTTCACCTCTAATTTTTGAGGCTTCACAACGAAGCAGTTGTTTCACCCATCAGCCTGTGTTGAAAAGGATCTCCACCTTCACATTCCCCATTTGGGTTGAAAGGGCTGGCCCCCAACAAAATTTGATCATGTCCCGAAGGACGTGGTTGCAGCTTTCCGAAAGATCAAAGTGGCGTTTGAGGAATTGCGCGGATGGTTGGCCGTGAGGACCAATGAGGAGGAAAAAAGAACCAAGTTGGATCATTTTTGGATCATCCGGATTCGGATGTGGGGGAAATGATGGTCATTTTATTGTAACTGTCGTATTGATGCCTACACTTGGGATATGAGTGATTTGTGTTTTGAGCATGGGAAGCCATTTGCGTTCAGCAAAGAACACAAACGTAGTGCGCTTGCTGCAGCTGTATGGCAATATGGCATCTTTGGGGAAATGTTCAGCATATATTAGTTGCAGGTCTCGAAGGCATCAGTTTACCACAATTTCCAATTCAGTAATCGTCCACTTTTTTTTTTCCGGGATCGCTGGAGCAGATGTTGTCGTATTTCTTAATGTTGCAGTGAGGCTACGCCCAATCGACGGTGCAGATGTTTCAACCGGATTCTTGTGTAGAAACACGATAAGTATAGATAGATGCAAAGATAGACGGATGGATGGATAGATAAGATAAGATAGATAGATAAGATAAAAAATCAGATTAAATAAGATAATTAAGATAGATAGATGAATGATAAATAGATAGAATATATAGAATAGATAGAGATAGATAGATAGATCGATAGATAAATAGATAGGTAAATTAGATGGAGAGATTAGATTGATTAGACAGATTGGATAGATTAGATAGATTAGATAAATTATATAGATATATTAGATATGATAGATTAGATTAGATAGATTACAGTAGATAGATTAGATAAGATAGATTGGATATGATAGAATAGATTAGATAGATTAGATTAGATTACATAGATTAGATAGATTCGATGGATTAGATAGATTGGATCGATTTGATTAGATAGATTAGCTTAGATAGATTAGATGGATTAGATTAGATAGATTAGATCAGATGGATTAGATTAGATTAGAACAGATTAGATTAGAATAGATTGGATTGGATTGGAGCGGATTAGATAGATAGATAGATAGATAGATAGATAGATAGATAGATAGATAGATAGATAGATAGATAGATAGACACACGAGCCAACTACAACCTTCACCGGGAAACGGTTCACGTTTGATGTCAGTGGATGTTCCAAATGGTTGCTTTGAGTTGGCAGTGCCAACACCAAGTGAGCACCGGTATGCACTGGTGCAAGTTTCATTGCGATTGTTTTTTCTATCGCTATCAACGCCAAGTGAGCACTGGGTTAGGCTCAAAAGCCTTAGGCCACGTGTCATGAGAATGATAATCATTTGACGGCAAGCTGTGAGAACAGAGATATCCAAAATTTGTTAGCCGAAAGCACTTAAAAGTGAAGTACAACCCAACATTGGCCATCTCGAAATAAAATGATCATTCTCCAAACCCATCTTTGGTGGTTCTGTTTGATGTTCTTAGACAACAATGAGAATGAATAATGAAATCATTTGTTCGTCTTCAAGATGCGTCAAATCTCCAGTGGCATAGCTGCATGGACTCCTGATCCAAAAAGCCATGGGACTTCCCTTCCATGAGGGCTTGTACAGGATCGCGGCGGCGCTCCAAAGGGGACGCAAGTGGCAATCCTTGGGGAAATAACCCTATAGTTCTTGTCTTAAGATGTATGGGTGGGGGGACATGTGGATACGATCTGCAAATTGGAATTATCATTAAGGGAACCTGTATCCTATGATTGTCAATAAACTGATCGCTATTTACATTCATCCTGGGTTGACACCTGCCAGCAGAACTCAGAAATCTGAAGCATACATTGGCCAAAAAAGCATGTAGGACATACTGTAGTGGCATGTGGTGCATTTGTGAAATGAACCAGTGTGGACTTTGACTTTTTCACATGTGTTTCCAAGATGTTGCAACTTTCCACCACGTTCTTCTTGAAATGACTACCTTCCTGTCGTGAAGCCAGGTGATGGGCCTAATTTTTGGCCTTTGCACCATACAAAGATTTGTTGTTAACATTGAAAAGTGGCAATGCCATACCCCTATGGTTTGGGTCTAATATCTCCATATCATATACCTCCACAAAAAACATCTATATCTCTCTAGATACCTCTATAGTACTTTCTCAGCATTCTCCATGTGTTTTTCGTCGAAATCCTTGGAACTGGTGCAGGCCTCAAGAGTTTCACGTTCTATCTGGTCCTGGACTGCGCTCAGGACGACGCCTTTGGGGGCAAGGGGTTGTGTCTTGAAATGGGGCATAGCCCAATTCCATGGGCCTTGATGGAGTCCATCATATATAACATGAGCGTGAATCTGAATATAGACTACATGAAATCATATATAGTTCATCATATCCTCATACATTAAGGTTCTGTTCTTCAAAGTGTGGGTTGGGTGTTCTTTGAACCTGGGATAGTGGCCCCATTTGAAAAGGAGTGAAACATGGGGTGGGAATTCCGAATGGATCATCATTCAGCCAATGCCATTGGGGTGTTGTATCTACCATGGGGCAAAGCCACATGACTAGAGAATATTCCATAAATATGGAGGTAAAAAAATCAAGGGATGTTACATCCTCATCCAAAAATGGACACCCCCAGGATTTCTGCAGGAGACCACAGCTTTGGGCCGAACTTTGATCCGGAGTTGTTGGACCTCGTGGTGTGCCGCTGGCGACCTTGGGAAAGGTAGAGGTTGGATGAGGTTGGTCCGTCTCCAAGGGAAATGACCGGGTGTCGAATCCAGCCAATTCGGGGTTCCAGAACCTTTTGGGTTTGCGGCACTGTGAAAGTTGCAATCAGGTATTAGTCCAAATGTCAGGCGATGCAATCAATTCGATTTCCATCAGATTCGAACATGTTTAGTGCGAACCATGCCTCACCACCCATATCACTTTGATGTGTATATATATAAAAGTATATCACATCCAGAAATTGATGTAATTGCTTGCGACCCAAACCATCCAATGCCCATGATGCTTTCCAGTAAACTGACATAATTAGATATGGACAACCCACCTTTTGTAGATCATTTACCTTAAGGAAACTCATGTTTTCCAGAGCAATGTTACTTTGCTTGGTGGGTATATTAGCTGGGGTGAGCAGCAAACGCTGTGCCTCCCCATGCCGTGCCAGGGAGGTCCCAAAGAGTCAATCCGAGTCGGTGACGGAGTTCGAACTGCCCCTACTCTTCGACCAGAGGCGCGACAGACGAAGCTGGACGTGGATGAAAACAAGAAGATTTGACTCGGAAATTGGGTCAGGGAACATCCCCAGCACACACACACACACATACAATCAGATACACACATACATATATATGTATATATATATATATATATGTATATGTATACATATATATATATGTATATGTACATATATATATATATATATGTATATGTAAATAATATATATATATATATATGTGTGTGTGTGTGTGTAAACTGTAGTTTGTTTGTTATTTTTTGGGGGCGATGGTTTAGCTGAGTACCTGGCTGAAAACCAGCCATATCTTCGGCAGAGCCATATCCGCTGTCGTTGGCCAGGCCTCATGAAGATCCCATTCTGGAGGCCGCACTTGACGCTCCAAAGCCATCAGATTCTCAAATCATTTCCCGAGAGACTCATTGTAGATCAGCTGGCCAATCAAATCTAGCATCATGATTAATCATGATCAATGTGGATGAGATCTCTCACACAGGTCTTCCTCACCTCCCACCTCGGAGATTTTGATTTCGTTGCTTCAGGCTTGGCTCGGTAAAACGCTGGACAACCCTGACAAGGCGCCTTCGGAGATAGAAACAGCACAGGCAACATCCCAAGACAGCACATGAACATGATATGACGTGTGCCCCCCTCGAACCCAGCTAAAATCCAGAAGTGCACTGCAGGTGCATTTTAAAGGAGAAAGCGACGGGCAAAACGTGCAATCTGAGATATGCTCAGAAATTTGTCCTTTGCAAAACCAGGTTTGTATATGTTTGTAATTAAATGCTTAACACGTTTGCATGCATATTTTCCCAAAAAGTTTCTGAAGTTGGTCGTTGAGGGCCTTCTTCCTCGTCATTGAAGTCTCGGAAGGGACCCATGGATGATCTCCGTGGGTAGTGCCAGATGTGCCAATGCACCGTCCGAGGCGATGGTAGTCCTTGAGGCAGCGGCGTCCCAACATTTCGGAGTTGGGGGATCAACTGATCAACCGCAACCAGTGGTTTTGAGTGAGATGTGAAACCGGTTGGATTTTGTTCACAGTCCTGGAAAAGGTCCGGCATTTCATGCTGAGCACCTGAAACCTTGGGATCCATCTTCACTCTTCAGAGATCTTCGGTTGCCATGTCAGACAGCAATAGCTCAGAATGTACTTGGTTTCAAGAGAAACTATATAGCAGCCTGAAGTCCCATACAGGCAAAGCTAAATGTTGGCCGTTAGGTCAGTCAACCCACAAACACTGGCAACCCCCAAGCTACAACCTATACAAAGTATTTACAAAGTAAGGTTTTTGAGTTACTGTATGTACTGTGGGTTTGACACATTGACAGCCTTGACAGCCCCCAGCTTTAACGTTCGCTCAGGCCAGATGCTTGCAGAAGCTGCAGCAAGCGGTGGAAGATCAGCCCGAGGTTGTCATCGAGAGGGATCTTGCCATAGCAAGATATGGGTGAAGTTACTAACAGTGGAGATGTTCATAAGAAACAGCTAAACATGAATATATTTCAATGGATTTCACATTATACCTAGATATGATATGCGGATATGTGTATTTGTGTCTATATATATATATATATTCTATAGACATAGGTTTATAATGGTTTATCGATATATATATATATATTACATACATGCATTTTTATTGACGTATGTATGTACGCTGGATATGTCATCAAGAGAGTTTGGATAACGTGCTGGCCACAAATACTGGAATCATACACCGATTGCATCCCTTGGCCAGGTGTGCCCGGTGTTGCGGAACCTCTTGTCCAGATTTGAGGCGACCCCCTGGGACCCCCCGCAGAAGACCCGTTGTGTCAACCATACCTATGCCTGCTGTGCGAACGGAATTCAACCCCAACAGCAGATCAGTTGGTTTAGGAAGCTGTGCCAACTTATGCTCATTGTATATAATATTTATATATATATATGTGTGTGTGTGATTACATGTGACTCTTGACATGTTATGAGGATCAGTTTTGTATATATCCACGTGATTCACATCCCATGTGCTAATAATAGCTTTACCCCGTTCAGGTGACCTGTCCCAGAGCTTCCACATTATTATCATCAGAAACTTCGCAAGAAACCCCAACATTACCCAACATTAAAAAAAAACAACCCCTCGGTGATAGCACAACTGATCGCAACCAACCACCTGTCACGTTTTCACCCGGCAGGCATCTATTGCTCAGTGGCTTTCATCCTGGCCACACGCCGAGCCCTTGCGCGAGGTGGGGGCTTTGGGGCGATGCTGGACGAAGCTTGGACCATCCTGTAGCAGTTGGCATAGGGAACTATTGGTAACTATGAAGCAGTGTTTAAATGTGTACCCTCTGGTAAACTAACATAACTATCGGAAATCACCATTTTTCATGGGAAAATCCACTATAAATGGCCATGTTCAATAGCTATGTTAGTTTACCAGAGGGTAAAACATACAGCATGATAATCATTACAATTAAGGATAAACCATCGACCAATTAGGAATTCTTCCACAGTGGGATGGGTCAAAGCTTAGTCTAGCGAATGTATGTTATTTTGGGGGGATGTGAAAACCAGGATACCAGGGTTTTGACCAAAGCAGGATACACATTTTGGCAGGAATTGAGCACTATTTAACCAGGTTCTTGTCAATCCAGGGTTGGCATCACTATTTCTTTGATCTTTTGCTACATAGCAACCCGTAGGAAGACAAAAAGATACACGCAATTGAAACCTGGAGAGTATTGGTGAAACATCATCGAAAGAACATCCTGGAAAAAAACTGTTCTTTCTGTTTCGGGATCACTGTGACAGGGTATATGTATAACCAGCCAAAAACACATGCAGGATCTAGAAACGGACTAACCCACAAGAAGTGGGGATTTATCCACCGCAAACACTGGTATACAGTGTACAGTATACAACTAATTAATTAAGCCAAGACACATGGGACTGTTGATTGCAAGGCACTACGAGAGTCATGCGGTTTAATTTACAAAACGGAAATACTATATATATATATATATATTTACTTCAGTCAATTGCAAGCAATGGGGAACGAAACAAGAGTTGGCCGGCATTTGATCTACTCTTAATTGAGATACTTACGAACAGAAACCGTTGATGGAATTGTGTCAAACACGGGAAGAGCTAATTGATAATCCCAGTGGGACATCTAAAACCAGGGTCATTGATCACTTCCCAACTGAGATGCTGATCCAGTTGCCATTTAGGTGTGACATGTATTCTTGCCATCTCTTGCCTATGCATAGATTCATAGATCAGGTGTTGCACGCTGTAAGTTTTTAGCTGGAGGGCAAACCGTTGCAAGCCCCAGCAAAGTGTCGGGCTGAAGCCTTCAGCCTCAGCCTACTTTGGTTGCCTAAATGGCGTCTGGAACTGCAGTCCCTGGGCAGATGCTTTCAGGTGCAATGGGGTCACCAAAGCCAAAGCCATGTACAACAGACAAACCTTTTCCATCCTTTTCCTATCGCCGTTTTGCTTTATTCTACCCTGATGTTTGATGATATAGATCCCTGTGGTGATCTAAGCTGGCATTGAACGCGTCTCCGTCCGATGTCCAACAATGACATAAAATCACATCTTTTCACGGGGAAAATGATGATACACCACTGGATTTTTGGATGTTGTCCATTGTTTTCCAAGAATTGTTGGAGATTTACTATAGTTCCCACTTTTCATTGTGGTGTTCCAATCTTTCCCATTGCAAACCACCTGATCTTCCCACCTTTCCGCAGTCCAGCAGGGCCTCACGGTCGCCTCGTGCTCCAAGCAATCTGCAGAGATGTTGGAGCCGGGGGCACTCGGAATGATGGGAGTTGGATTGGGGTAACTATGAAGAGTTATGATACTATATTAACACGTATTATGATATATGATAACTATTGTAACTATAGTTATTTACTATATATAGTAGTTACTGGTTGGATAGATACTACTATTACCTCTCATAACGTACTATAATTTACTACAATCAGATTAATTTGGGGCAACTATTATATTATAATACTGTAACTAGTTTCCATAGATCCCCAAACGTCCGAAACATATTAATTTCTACAGGCAACATTCTGACATGGGTACCCAAATCAAATGAACCCTCGTTTGGCCGTTAACCCTCTATTTCAATCCATTTTATGGGTCATCAGCTTCAAAACTTTGGTCATTTGGTTACGGGTGATAAGCATGATCATGATTTAAATTTGATGATCATCATCGTCAGAGTCATTATTGACATGGCTTTTGTTTAATCATCGCTGGTTATATTGTGCATATACTACGTGTACACACATGATTATACCCGATTTATATGTGGATCAGCTGCAGTTTCATTGTGGCTGCCTATGCCTTGTTGATGAAATCCTGCCCGTTAGTCACAAGCGCAGTGAAGTCGGACTGAACTTCGAGTCCTCGACTAAAAAATCCCACGTTGCAACCAGGTTGAAGGGACGATCACCAAACTTCGCTGGCCCAGCTACCAATATGAGGGTTTCCATAAATGGGGGTACCCCTAAATCATCCATTTTAATAGGATTTTCCATTACAAACCATCCATTTTTGGGTACCTCCATTTTAGGAAACCCTCATATAGCACACAATATAGCGCCCCCAGACATGTGCTGGGCCCGGGGCCCACATCCTGGGATGATCCTCAGGTTGGAGCTCCACAGTGTATTGGCTTTGCAGGGTGGCATGGCCCCAGGCGTGGAAAAAATTGAAAGGTGATTGAGCTACTGCTGAATTATCTGATGTAAGGATTGATTATATAGCTTTGCTATATATATATATATTCATGATATTGCATTTTACTGTATTATGTTTATGTTATCAACTATTATATCATGTTTATTTTTAATTATATAATTGCTATGATTCACATATGTATTGACTGTCAGTACTATGGTATCATATCGGATTGTACACTTTATATATCATTTTTGTACATATACTGTGTTACTTGTTTCTTAAAGATATGATGATATTAAAGGATATTTTTTTCCTTCATGAAATTTGTTTTTATGATATGTACGTACATATGTATATATATATATATGTGTGTGTGTGTGTGTTGATGTGTCATATTGTCTCAGGGTTTTGTGCCGATATAATATGATTATATTATATAGATGTTATTTTCTGGACTGAGACCACCCACCGCTTTTGATGTTCATGTTTGTTGCAGGTCCTCAACAACCGCCTTTCTTAGCAGAATCGGAGGCTGGTAGGGAGGTTGCCTGGGGTCATCAGATAGTGATAGGGGGTTCATATACAGAGACACTCTTACCATTATAGATAGGTTTTCTTTGTGACTTTCTACTTGTATGCTCGAAGGCTGCCTACATCATACTTGCATATATAGAATGTATCAATCATACTTGTGTATATAGAATATACATTGATATATATATATATATATGTATACATGTATATACTAATATTGTACATTAAAAGGAAACATAGATTGGTATACATTAATTAGTTGTCATTAATATGCATAATATCATGGACAATTATATTTGCACGTTTTCAAATATAAACAATGCGACCATGGTAAATTGTGCAAATGTCCTGAAACCTCAAACCAATCGCTGTCTAGTGAAGGTTTCACATTATAGATGTGTATATTTATGTGCACAAATGCATATGCAAATCTAAATGTAGGTATAAGGTTTGGACATACATGGGTATAGACATACTGACATATGTATGTATATTATATTTTATTATATATATAGAGAGAGAGAGTCCTTTGGAGTAGATGGAATGCGAACAGGACAACAACAAGTCCTCACTAACATTAGGGAATAGGTTTGAAAATCCCATATTCTATTCACTTCATGATGATTACCTACTTGGCAGGGTCAACATTTTACAACAAACGGCTCACCACTGTTGATGTCAGGAGACACTTGATGCCTTTCGCCAGGTGGGTGGACCATTTTGGGGATGACTGAGGAGCATTAGTTTGAATGGGATTAGAAGGTGGTGCCCCCCCAGTGATAAGTTAGTTTATAGACCCCATTAGCTATAGATGTACCTGCCATAAACTATACTTAACGTTTAGCCTAGGCAAATAAACCAACTTAGCTATCTAGGGGGTACCACCTTGTAAACAAGAAGATTGTGATGGGGATATCAGTCAAATGGCGGTCTAGTCAAGGGTTATAAATTATACCCTCTGGCTATTTAACATAGCCATGGAAAATACCCTATAAATGGAGTTTTTAACGGGAAAACCATCGAAAACTAGCCATATTCCATGGCTATGTTAAATAACCAGAGGGTAAATAATGGGTATATTACACCATCAAGACCTAGGACCATCAGTTTCATGGCGATAGAATGGGAATGTAGCGGGATAACAAGATCAGAATATGGTTTAATGATGGTCAAACATTGTCTTGTTTATGGTAAAAAAAATGGTGTAAATCCTGGGAATTGAATTGTGATTGTGCGTTATGACTGCGGGTTTCACACTAAATTGTGAGTTATAATCTGGATATTTAGAACCAACAAGATAATAGAGATATGTTTGCCTAACATGGTGAGAATAAGAATCAGACATGGGGAGTTAAGCAACAAACATAGTGGTATAATTAATTTAATGGGGAGGTAATGGGAATATCATGGGGGTTATTTAGGTAAACTATGGTGATATATATATATATATATAATTGTGGTGTAAAGGTGATGTAACGATATAAATATGATAGATGGACAACTTATAGCGGCCAAACCCTCCTTTTGCATGATGATTAGTCGGGTGAATTACCCCTGGAATTGCTTACTTGAGGTTGGTGAATTACCAAATTTACCAAGTACCACAAACATAGGCAGAGACTATGGGTCACAGGACCATGGTTCACCATGTGTCGGCCAACATCCCTTCAGTATCTCTAAGCATTGGCTTCCAGCAATAGTCTTGGCAGTTTGCCCTCACGAGTTGGTACAAAATATTACAAAATGGGACCCTGAAATTTCTTCAGTAGCAACAGGAGGCAACATCCATCCTTTAAAATCCTTTCAGGAGGCAGCTGCTTGGCTCTTCAAATTGGAGGCCCTATATGGTTTGGAGCTGATCAACCAGCTGGCTGCCCAGATGGCTGCTGGTGTTGGAGTGTCAGATAAGAAGGGTGCGCCATTTTCCAGGGACCCTCTTTATAAGAAATCACTGCATCTTGTAAAGATTTGCAAAGTATAGGTCCAAACAAAGACATGCTGTTTCCACGCTGGGGGAGCGTTGAAATTGAGGTTGTGATTCATGATGCCAGACCTTTTCAACAGCACTTTCACTCTTGTTCTGTGAGCCTGCACGTTTGCACGATGATTTCGTCCCCAGCAAGGATCAGAATCCACAATTCATATTGAAATCGATGCCACGTATGCCCTACCCGCAGTCCTGTCCCCAAACCCGTTGGTCATGGAACCACCAGTGACCTGGGTTTGGCCCTGACTNGAAATCGATGCCACGTATGCCCTACCCGCAGTCCTGTCCCCAAACCCGTTGGTCATGGAACCACCAGTGACCTGGGTTTGGCCCTGACTGCACACCGTTGGCCGGGTGTGGGGCGCATGCTGGGGGGTGCCTTCTAGTGGGCCAATGCCGCTCATTGCACTCACAAAAAGTTAGGCAAGT
>BGPT01000337.1:0-15407 GCA_003297045.1 Symbiodinium sp. clade C Y103 | reverse complement strand
GCTCGCTGGGGGTGTCCAGGTGATTCCGGGCTGGCATGCTGTGAGGGGAGGCCAAACACATGTCACATCGATTCACATCGTCACATCATGTCACAATGCCTGTCGTGTTTAAACTTCGGATTGTTGTGCTGTTGTGCTGTCATTTGAGTGAACNAACACATGTCACATCGATTCACATCGTCACATCATGTCACAATGCCTGTCGTGTTTAAACTTCGGATTGTTGTGCTGTTGTGCTGTCATTTGAGTGAACCGATCTGCCAATCTTACATAATCTGGCATGCTTTCCGCAGTGGTGCTGGAGTGTCGGATAAGAAGGGGTGGAACATTTCCTGAGGACCCCCTGTGACAAAGACGCTGCTGGCAGCTTGCAAAGCCTATATGTAGGACCAACGTGGTTCAACATAGTCCTAATGTTCTAATATTCGATGCATTGAACATATCTAAATATTATTGTATTTTTTGATGCCACGCTGCAATCGATGTCGTCATGCTGGACCTGTTCGCGAAGACGCGGTTTCGCATTGTTTCTTTGTTTTTGTTCCGTGGGCTTGCGGATTTTCATTGCACAATGATTTCGTTCCCAGCAAGGATCAGAATCCACGTATGTAGAAATCGATGCCAGGTTCGCCCTACCCGCAGTCTTGTCCCCAAACCTGTGGTGATGGAACCACCCACCTGGGTTTGGCCCTGACTGCACACCGTTGGCCGGGTGTGGGGCACATGCTGGGGGGTGCCTTCTAGTGGGCCAATGCCGCTCATTGCATTCACAAAAAGTTAGGCAAGTATGCCGCTTGGAGAGTGCGGACGGAGGACCTTGGGAGGCAGT
Organism: Symbiodinium sp. clade C Y103; assembly: GCA_003297045.1. Taxonomy (NCBI): domain Eukaryota; class Dinophyceae; order Suessiales; family Symbiodiniaceae; genus Cladocopium; species Cladocopium sp. clade C. The sequence goes on along the minus strand of BGPT01000337.1, from coordinate 14,578 downwards.
TTTCACCCTTGAGGCCAACGCGTCCCAATCTTGGGATGTATGACAGTGAGACGATGCGCTAAAGTGCTCGCTGGGGGTGTCCAGGTGATTCCGGGCTGGCATGCTGTGAGGGGAGGCCAAANGGGATGTATGACAGTGAGACGATGCGCTAAAGTGCTCGCTGGGGGTGTCCAGGTGATTCCGGGCTGGCATGCTGTGAGGGGAGGCCAAACACATGTCACGATGTCTTGCCATGTTCAATATACACTGTAAACTCTTGACTGTGCAAATAGAAGTCCATTGGTTTAACTGATGCGCTGTTAGCGTGCCTTGATTGCGCAGTGGTTTTCAACTTTTGGAGGCTAAACATGTTTTGCTATCGCTAGAAAGCTTGTACTGTAGATCACAACATCTTGAACGCATTTTAGCCTTTGCAAGATTTTGGTGCAAAGATGATGCTTAGTTCCACCTTGTTTGCAGACCCAGAGATCCGCTGTTGCGCTCTTGACTCAGCTGGGCGCATCACACCCAATGTCCTGAACAATCCTGACGTTTTTTTCAGATGTTTGAAGCTCACACTAATGACCAGGACTGAAACTTGCACACACGCACTTTGTAAAATCTAGACGTACGAGCTGATGTGACTTATTGTTGCGCAAATGTGTGGTGTTCGAAACATCCCAAAAACATCCAAAAACTGCGAAGACATATGAAGACAAAATGTGCTTGACTGTGTGCGTACACGCCGGATCAAAATTTAACTTCTTTCGTTTTGAACCACACCGAGATGGTTTATGAACAACTATTATATAACTATATATATATATATATATGTTACACACACACATACATATATATATATATACAGTATATACAATCATATACAGATCATATCGTATATACCTACATACAAACCTGGAACACACCAGGAGTCTTCAAACGCATATCCTCGTGAGAAAAACACCTACCGGTAGATGGACATGGGAATTCAAAGCAAGCCGGGGACAGAGTTTGGGCGAAATGGTTGCATTTCCCTGGCAATACTGCCTGGGGCGCAACAGCCCATGGAAGGAATGCAATGCTTCACAATATGAATCCTAGCCCTGCAAGGGGGTACCCTTGGTGAGATTTTGGCAGTGCTCTATGATGGGAATGCTTTGCCTTGCTATCCCACACGCCTAACTCAGATGGCAAGGGCAAGGTCATATGAAGTGGTGTGATTCTGGTGGCTGTGCAACTGTCCTGGAATTTGGATGATATTGGACAACGAAAGTTGTGCCCTCAGGCTTCCATGCCTAATTTCACTGGTTGGTATGCCATGTACTGTGGTAAAGCCAATAGATACGAGACCTCCAAGTTGGGGATGGTTTAAACAACGCTTTCAAATCAATCCCTCCCCACCCAAACGAAACCATAGTTTTCTATTGGATCTATTCGTTTTGGGGTCCCTTATTTGGGGTATATGCGAATGTATGCGATATGATCGGGGACAGCGACCCCTAAATCTAGTGACAGTGGTTAATTATCATACGTATCATGTTCCCTAGGCCACAGATTCGGGGTGCATCCCGATTTTCAGACACACCCTTAATATCGCACTGTTGGTTCTCGTCCATGATCTCGCCGTTTTATCACCCTAAAAAATGTTTGTTTTTCCAATGTTATACGTTATAACCCCCCAAGTCCCTTTTGTTGATTGAATCCCCTACATAAGCCCGAAATGACGCTTAAATCACTATTATTCATGGTTAACAACCCCGTTTTAGCATGTTTTAGCTGGTTCATCCTCCATAACTTTGTTGATTATTGCTGAACTATCCCCATTATCTCCCAACTCAAACGTATGAACCCTCCATTTCAACGGGTGCATCCTCGAGAACTTTGTTGGTCAAAACATGTCAAAGCCCAAACACGACATGACCGTATACTGCTCCAAATATCTCCAAGCACCTCCCGAGACTGTATTTGGGTTGGTTTTGGGGCCCAAACACCTTCTAATCTAAGATGGTGCTTGGAGCATTAGGGTTACACCATATACGATCCACATTATATCCCAATATCAAACCTCTATTTTTTGGGTCAGATCAGTCATATCCACCATTTCTACCCCAAAGAATTATCATCCCATGAAATCCTCCATTTGTGGTTGCAATGGGGAGATGGGTGATGTATGGAATAATAGACAATATAGTATACATCAGCCACCTTCCAAATCCCCCCCAAAAAAGTCAGGCCCGAACGCATGGTGCAACATCCACGGCTGTCCATGCTGTGCTGGGAGCTGCCAGAGGCGGCAGATGTTTCGAAGTGGGAGATGATCTGTTTTTATACCAGGATTATTCTTGGAGATCTCATGCATATACCAGGATTTTATAAGTGAGAGATGGGTGACGTATGGAAGATGATGAACAGTTGATGTGTCGATGATTTTTATAGAACCCTCTGCTGTAGCAGATTGCATGGGGAAATCATCTGAGCGGATGGGTAAGGTTCCAGCAAACCATGTTTGAAAGCGGAATGCACACCAGAATTGGATGAAAAAATGCGGAAAACGGAGGACAAAATCCCAGATTTGGAGGAAAACATGAGGGAGCCGTTGATACATGTTGATCATTCATTTTGATCAAACGGATGTTTTCTGTACGTTTCCCTGAATCCAAGCCAAAATTTTGAGGATTGAGAAACATGGGAAGTCAAACATATTGGGATGGAAATCAAAGATATTCGGGTGTGAAAAAGACATCATCAGCAGATCTGCCGGGCTCCAGCTCCATCGGGGTAGTGGGAGAGCGGGAGGACGACTGGACGCCTTTCCTGTCGGGCGATTGGTGCAGAATAGGCCAAGAAGCTATGTATACATACATATATATATATAAATACTTGCATACTTGTATATAATAATTGCATATTATATTTTATACTGAACTTACAGTTGCGTTTGCGTACATATATATCCTATCTATTATCTAAATGGGGATGGGCAAACACCCAGTAATACTATACTATGGGTGGATGATCATCCATTAGCCAATTATTTTGATATGAACCTCGCCTTGCAGGTGGAAGCGCTGTTGCAGTGCCCCTACTTCAGACCCCCGGTCCAGGGCTGAGGGATAGTTTTAATACAAGCTGGCAGAGCTGGGTCCCCCTAGATAGCCAAGTTGGTCCATAACTCCAATCACTCTGGTTTATGATGTTTTTATGCTAGATATGCATATCTATATATATATATATGTACAGGACATGTTTAGCTAGCAGGGTTTATAATCAACTTCTAACCGGGGGAGCCCACCTTTTATTTTTCATTATAGAACTGGGCTGAAGCATGCTGAAGTGCACAATTGTTCGCCCAAGGAGTGGGTGGAAAGGGACATGAATATGGGTTGTTCGAAAATTGGGTATATCTAAAAGGCTACTCTAATAGGGAAAATTAGACAAGGAATTGGACAAGGATGAAGTTTTTGACAAGAATTGGCGAAGAAAAACAGGAGTTGAATTGGATTGTCAAGCCGAGCCCAGCTCGCCACTGAGATGTCTGATGTGCTTGTTAGTCCACTCCGACTATCTGGGTTATTTTTTGGAGGAGATTGTTGTTTTGGGTCGCCCTCTGGTGACCAAACATGGCAAACCAAAATACCTCGTTTATGTAGTTGGATGCTTTAAAACCTCCATTGAATTATATACAGGGAATTTTCATGGATTTTCCATTGCCACCATATATACATATGTATATATATATATATATATATGGTTCATATTTGACTCCCAGAGGGTACCTTGTTTTCTGGGGCAAAGCCACGCCCAACCTGAAGCACTTTGATGTTGAATTGCTGACCCTGCTGAGTGCGATATGATGTCTTTGTGAGCAAAGGGTTTCCACTTCCATGGGTCTTTTCAAAATCAGAAACATGAATGTGGATTCATGTGGACTTCACATTTTCGATTCGGTCGAACCGCATTTTCCTACTTGATTTTGGACTTTTTTTCCATGAGTTTTACTATTTCGATCTATTTCTACTATATATACATATATATATATATATGTCATGGTGCATCCATGCTGGGCTTAGGAGATGAGTGTTTGGCGCTTTGCCCGGCGATGGTGCTTGGAAGGCGCCGGACATTTTGGTCGCGGTGGAGTATCCATGGGAAGCGGATGAGTAGAGGACTAGGAGATTCACAGTGTAAAGACCCACTCCAGGCGTTTGTTTTCGGTCTGGTTGGGTGGTTTTATCCTCAATGATGACTCATGATGGCTTTTTGGATTTCCTATTGTGATCCATATACATATATATATTTTTTTCCCCTGCTCCCATGAAATTCTCGTTCTTGGTGCCTTGATTTGCACTAGTGGTTCCTATCTCCCACGTGTCAGTTTCCTGCATCCCCTATAGTTTTTTGTTTGATCCTTTTAATTGTTTAAGCCATCAACTTTGTGATGGTCATGCCCTGATTCTGCTTCGTTTTGCCGCAATTTTGCCAACCTGGCTCTGGCAATTTTTGGACCGGTCATTGGGTCTTGAACTCCAAGAGAACGGACGGCCACTCCAAAGAAAAGATGCGACTGATGTGCTTTCCCCCGGGGACCCTGCATGATGGGAAAATATATGCTTTGCCACTGAATATTTTGATCTCATCGCACTCCCATTTTGGAGACCTCGGTTGCTAGTTGTGAAGTGTAGCTGATTCGAAGCTAACCCTGCGCAGGTGGAGGTGCATGTGCTTTCCGTGACGAACCGGAAGCCGGGGCCGGGCCGCCTGTGCAGCACTGGAGGTTGGGAGGTTCTGGCTATGACACAGAAGGTTTGAAACCAATAATTTGAAGAGTTTTCCGAGAACTGATGAGCTTGCTTGAACTGGACAGAACTAACAATTCAGTACAATTTACAAAAACTTGGGCTGCTCACCCAGGCAAATTTGGTAACTTGGGTGCTGACCAAGATGGCTTTAAGATGCTTCAAGACTCTTTTCAGAGACTGCAATGTCTGAAATGATGAAGCGAATTGAAGCTACAACAAGAGGATGAACCACTAGAGCATCAATTTCTCGGCCTAGCCCAGTTCTTACTGGGCCCTGGTCGCGGGTGGTGAGGTGCCAACAGTGACAAAGGAGAACATTGACATGGCCATTTCCAAGGCACAGAATCAAGGATTTTTGACCATCCTTCACTTCACCGGTGACTGGTTGGAGCTGCTTGGAGCTGCTTGGAGCTACGGGTATATCTCGACATTTCCCATATCATATGTATATATGTATATATTATATTATATTATATATATATATATATCCATACATGTCCTATTCAATGGAGAGCCAAGGGGCTACGGACATCACCGGAACTTGTTTGTCCTTCATGCTGCAGAAGCTCCTTCATACTAGGTGGTTGCACCAGCCACCTATAGATCTCCCATAAGCCCTATGGGAGAGCTCAGCAGCTGTTCTTGTTTGGCTTCCAGAGCTTCAATTTGCGGTGGACGATGACATGAGAATCTTGAGGTACTGTATTGCTGGGAAATAGCTCCAGAATCCGAAGTACCAATTCAATTCCATTCCACTCCATCAATCTTTTTAAGCGCCGCATAAAAAGATTGACCAAACAAATTTGACCGGAAGTACCTGTGGAGTGTAAACATCCCCATCAAGCAGGAGAATCCCAACCCCCAAATATTAAAACATCCCCATTCTATGGTCCCAAATATGATCAAATATGTGTTTTCATCCATCATGAAACCACGGTTTCGTCTCACAGCCCAGCTGAGAGGGACTGATCTGGGAATTGCTGCCTCCAAAGGAGGAGCTTGCGGGGACCTCTGTCGGAACGGGACGTGGGACCCAGGGGATGATAGGGGACTCTTGATGGAAACCTCGCGAAGGAAATGCAGTTTTTATTGAGAAAATCTGGAGTCCCAAGAACAATCTTCAGTGGTTGGGTAAAGTTCACAAACTGGCGAATGGTTAATAATAAGAAGCTAAGGTTGGACATGTTGGGTGCATATTGCTGTGTAGGGTTTGGCAGTGGCTTCACGAAACATGGTGCATGTATATAACCAAGCAGAATGGGTTATTTTTCATTGGTGATTTACTGGGATGTCCAGGGGATATACTGATATATGGCGTAATCCTCCAACGATTCATTTGCTCAAAGTAGACCACAAGTGCTGCATGTTTGGGAGTCATTTTTGGACCAACCCATCATCTACCTATCTATCTACTAAATCTATCTACTAAATCTATCCACTAAATAAATCTATCTATCTATCTATCTATCTATCTATCTATCTATCTATCTATCTATCTATCTATCTATCTATCTATCTATCTATCTATCTATCTATCTATCTACTATCTATCTATCTATCTAATCTATCTATCCATCCATCCATCCATCCATCCATCCATCCATCCATCTAAACACGGGTGCGGGGCGACATCCATGTTCTAGTGATCGCTTCCACTTTGGTCGGTTTTACATTGAACCTGATTCCATCAGCCAGTTTCTAAGGGGTCCACTGATTTGTTTGTGTTATGATTGTGTATGTTCAGTGATTTTATTCTATTGAAATGTGTTGTTTCTGCCATGTGCGCATAAGTTGCAACCTTGGCTGGCATCCCTCAGGTTGCACGTTCCGGTGGCGAAAGTGATGCACAAAGCCAGAGGTATCGAGCTCGATGTGCGGAGAGCATGTTTGAGACACTCGGGTGTTTTTTAAGCCTGTTCTCTTGGATCTTTTTTAAGCCCTTTTTGAGACACTGTCAAGATCTGTCTCTTGTGTCTCTCCATGTCTCTCCATGTTGAATTTGTGTTTCTCACTGAAGCTCTGGCTCGAGCAAGCTGCTGGGATTGGCGAGGCCTGTTGGGCAGCTGGCTGTTTCCCTGGTATTCAATGTATTCAGTGGAGAATCTCAAGGTTTCAAACGGTTTCAATATATTCAATAGGAATCAATAGGATGAGAGATCAAAGATAGGTGCAAGAACTTTTGACCTTTATGTTGGGTTATTAGAATTATTAGAGATTAATCATTTAATCCATTTTTTTGGGGATTTGTGTGTTTATATGTATGCTATTTCGATCCCGGTGAAGACGTCGCCACAGAGAGGGATTGGTGAAACTAACTAAAACATGTCGACTCAGTATGTTTTCATTGTACGGAAGCATGAGCTGCAAGTAACCCTTTGCTGCTTCGATCTTTATTCGATAATAATAATTATCGCCAACTGGCCCAGCTTAAATTGCCCAAGATACCCAAATTCAGCAGAAAGCTAGTAAAGCATACCAAACCACCAATGTTTGGATTGCTTTTACCATCCATTGATGATAAAGTTGAGGATGGTTTACTATGGCTCTACCTCCATCATGTTTCGCCAGGCCGGGCCCAGTCTCGGAGAAAGATGGCAGGAGCTCAATCCTCCGAGGTCAGGGTCACCACGCTGATAATGATGGCAAGTAGGGGAGGAGCATCCAAAAACTGCACAACAGATGTTCATGTTTGATTTTTGAAGCCGAGGTATGATGACCTTTTCAAGAAGAAAGGAGTTCAACAGTCCAATTCGCCGATCTCGGTACTCAAATTCTCTCAATGGCACATTTCGGATACCTAAATGCAGATACATCAGGCATCATCAGGCCATATCAGGCCAGATGCAGGGTAGTTTTTTTCCTGCGAGTAAGGTTACAAATATAGACATGGACCTGCACATAGCTAGGGACATACTGTAATACTGTGTGCTAAAATCTCAAGTTGCCTCCAGGGACTTCATGCTCGTATCTGAGGAAGCGACAAATTAAGTTTTTTTCCTTCAAAAAAACAACAAAATGAACTGTTCACTCCTGACATTCATCACGATTTATCATCTCAAGTTTTGGAAGCCTTCAATTTTGACCCAATCAGCTGGCTGGTTTAGTATTTTGTTGGTTGATGCCTGACTGGTTTGTCGATATTCCATATTGTCCACATTGGGCCGGGTATAAATCTATAATTATATATAGACATCACTATACTTGGGACATGCACCAAGGAAGCACATCAGTAAAACCAGCACAGATTGAGTATACAATCAACAGTTGCCAGGTCTTTCTATGCAGTCTGAATTCTCTCTGTGGATTTGATTCTGCTCAACTTATTCGGCCTTCATGGCGGTATGGTTCGTGGCTTTCGAGCCATCCTCGTTAGCCAACGGAACGCGTCACCTGAAAGCTTCCGAGATTTAAGATGGACACCAAGTACTGCCACCCAATTCAATTTCAACATTTGGTCCAAAACTCATCTTCCAACATGTTCCAACCGGATCCTTAGGCCCCGCAGTTCCCCAGCAACTGCTTCTCTCGAAGCACCGGCGCCAGGTGGATGCCGTGCTGAAAGGCTTCTTGACGGACTTCCCCAGCATCATTGGCTTCGTAGTGATCAATGCGGATGGCATCCCCACGAAGTGGCCCTGGCCTTGGGACTTCCGCCCAAGGTGCCCAAAAGTGCCAATTGCTATGGGATAGTTATGGCTATATGGCTATATACCGTAGACATCTGCAGATAACCCATGTGGTTCCATAATCTACCGGATAAAAAACGGTGGTTTTCAATCGCTATCTGCAAATTACCCGAAATGAGCCGAAACAATCGGCTCGTTGTCATTTAGTGTAGAGGTATTCTCAGACGATCCACGGCAGATGTTCAGATTTTACTTGTGTCTTCATCAGCCACAAGGCATGAGACGATGCCATACGACAGGGCGGCACCCTGAGCTAGGGCTCAATGTCATCTCAAAAAAGACCTTGGGGCGTTGCGGTGTTTGGGTCTTTCCCGGCATTGGGGTTATGTGAAATTTGCATGGATGAATTCTGTATGAATTTGATTCCTGGTGTCATTTTAGCATTGATCCCGTCGTGGAAATGACCCATGTCGTGTCTTTGTGTTCCAGTTATTCAGCCTTATTCAGCAGTCAAGGCAGTCAGCCAAGGCCGTGATGTATGCTGCTCTGATGTCTGACTTCATCGCACACTGCAAGAAGAGTCTCAGAGCAGCTCAGCTGCGGCGATGGCTCCGGTGTTTCAAGTTCTGACGAATCCCTGCCCCGCCAATTGAATATTGAACCCTAGAACCCATTAGAATCATTAGAACCCATGGTTTTGTATTGGGCCCAATCATCATGGCAGAATTTGAGATTCGAAGGAGTTGTGCAGAATTCGACCACCCCAAAGAGGAACATCATTTATATGATTATATGATCGGCGCCCTATGGTGTGGGTAATTCATGGCGACCTCACAGTGGCCTTGACCAGAAATGATGTGCACAATTGGTGAAACCATGAAACATGCTGTGAGAATATAAGCAAGGGACAATGATATACATATAGAGAGAGATTTCGTATAACCAGGCAAGGGTTTCCTTCAAAATCCGATTAAGTGTCACACAAAGTCATCACGCACCGCAGCTGTAGGGTCTCTTGACATCTCCAGCGGCAACTTGGCTGAAATATTTTCAGATTACTGTAATTACTAGCTTTTCTAGTTCATCACTGCCAACAAAAATAGGTGATCATATCATATCATATCATATCGCTATATATCATATTATGTTTTATACCTATATTGTACCATTGTGTACCCTTGATCAATAATGATCCATCTTTTCCAGGCCATTCCCCTCCCAAGAAGCAGAAGGAAGCCTGTTACAGAACGGGAGAATAAACGGGAGACAGTGACTAGTTTGAAAAGGAATTGTGGATGTTAAGAAGATCATACCCGAATCATATCCCCCATTTGGGAAGCACTTCCCAACTGGATTCCTATGAATCCCGGTACTGGTCTCAGGAAAGCGAATTGGCCAACATCCGCCTGCGGACCAAACAAGGGACCGAGATCATTTGTGTCACCCAAGTGGAGTACACCCTGGTGGTCATTCAGAATTGCACAGGCGTGAGGCCAAGATATGCCATGTTTGTTCAATAACTTGGAGATTCTTTTCTATTTGTGTGTGTTGATACGTCCTGAATCCTTGGAATGTAAAATGGTGATGTGGTTGTTCATGAACGCTGAGACGCAGGTGCTTTTTGGATTGTCACCTGACACCCCCAAAAAACCTTCGTGCATGGCCCATACCCTTTGGCACTCTTGCATGGCAATGACCATCCACTCTTCATCAATGTTTTTACCTGTGAAATTTGATACAGTGTCAGAATCATATATACTCGTAGAATCTCGGCGATGGAAGTAACTACAGTGTGTCCATTATTCTGTGTGTACATCTGTATATATATCTATCTGTGTGTGTGTGTGTTTTCACTACCAGATCTATCATGTGCATATCATTTCACCATATTTCCACTCAATTCCGTAGGGTCATCCCAGTAGTCTCCGGGGAGCATAGCCAGTGACACGTCGCCATCCCAGGTGTCCCATTGGTGGATGAGGAAGCCAACCAGCCAGGCTGGTACTTTCCCCTTACATGGGCCTTACATATAGTGGGTACTTCTAATTTAGGTCCCTGAAATGGCCATTGATGGACAGGTCATGGTAAATTGTGGCTGAATCGTGGTGGGGAAGCTTTGATGCCGAGTTATTCTCAGCGATGTGCGATGGTCTTTTGATGTATGGGTTCGCACACCTAGCAGTAAAGAACGTGTAACGCCTGGCAGCTGATCCAGTGGGTTTCGCAATTTTGCACTCGAAATCCAAAGGGAAACCACGTTCAGATTCATGTGGATGCTGTTTGATGATTCAAGCAAGAGGATTTGGTATTTTGCATATTGTCTTTGGAGATCTCAATCCTGTACATACACACACATATATATAATTATACATATATAAATGCATACACGCACATCAGTTTTCACAAATACATGTAATCTATGCTGTATATGTACGTGTGCAGCCATAAAACTAGTAAGATCTAGTACTTCAAAATTGGGTATATTCCAACATTTACAACCTTTTTGTCCAACATTTCCAACATCTGTAGTTTCTTCTCGTCTTAAATTTTAAAAAATGACCCATCCACTCAGCAGGAGCTGGAGGAGAAGGCTCATGAGCTCCGACGGCTCCGCCTGATAGACCATGAATTCCAACAACTGGTCATATTTGGTATCCAGTTCTTAGAGGTTTTTGGCTAGATCGAGATTTAGTGTAATTGGTGCTATTTGCTAAGAATGATGCAGGTACCAAGCTGGACCGGCACGAAGATTGAATGACTATGACCAGTCTCGTCAGAATTTCAAAAGGGAGCTGCATTGACTTTCCGGCTGCGCCCTGATCTTCCAGTGTCCCACAGCCAGCCAGGTTTCACTCAAAATATGAGCTGACGGCTCTTGCAAAATGCCAGAGTTGCTGACTAGATGAAATTGCATGAAGGCTCGACAAAAAATGCTTGCAGCGCTCAGGTTTCTGGATGTTTCTGGCTCAATTGTTCTTTGAAAGCTGCACACTTGGGTGCCAAACTCCAAACATGTACCTTTGACTCCTCTTCTTCCTGGGACAGAAGATGTCTCCGAAGTGTTGTCACAACAGTGTTGTCTTAATCGCTTTGTCTTCTCGTTCCGGCTGATACCGCCGTGAATCGCCGGCCTGGCCTGACGGGACCAGTTGCATTGATCAGTTTCCCTCTGAGGAGTGATGGCGTGGCCGATGCTGCCTCAGGTGGGGACACATGTCAAACACATGTCAATCCACTTCAGTTTCGATGTTCAATCTATGTCCATTATTTATCTCATGGTGATATTCAAATTCTGTTTGAATGCTGTAACACGCAGTCTTTGATCAGATTCCTATGGTTTCCCTCTGATTTCCCTCTCATCTTCCCATTTTCCTCTGGTTTTCCTACATTTTGCCATATTTTGTGTTGTTAACATATCTTCTACCCACTGGTCACAGGCCCAGGAGCTGAAGAGGCAGCGGAGTTGCCATTGGAGAAGGCTGCGGGTCGGAGGGTTGTATGACATATAGAATCGTGTATATACATATATATACATATATATACATACACATATGCACATATATATATAGTTATATATATATATATATAATCATATTTATAATTATATATAATTATATATAATTAAATAATTATATATAATTATATATAATTATATATAATTATATATAATTATATAATATATATATATATATATGTATAATTATATATAATATATATATATATATGTATAATTATATATTGACATATGTGATATTTTGATATATAGATGGATGGCTGAATGGCTGGATGGTCGGATGGCTGGATGGCTGGATGGCTGGATAGCTGGATGGCTGGATGGATGGATGGATAGTTGATAGGTATCAGGTAGACAGACAGACAGACAGACGGATAGATAGAGCAGATACTGATACGCATATATAATATTATATAATATACAGTTATATATATATATATAAGAACATAGAACAAGTAATGGAATTGAGGCAGCAGGACCACCTGGCATGAAGTCCAATTTGCGAGCAGCTTGTTTGCTGGCTAGTTGGAAAGCACCTGGAAACTCCTGGAACCAGGGAGCTGCTCAATCTTACCATAGAAGTACTGTGAGGTACTTGGGCTTACCTTCAAACTCAATGATTCAATGAGAGGCAAGCAAGCGCCGTCTATGAATTTATAGATCTACTATATTTGCACATGCACCACGTTTGACATCTTTGCATGCAAACGGATTCATGAATCTTGCAATCGGCATCAGGCATCATATCTTGCAGCATTCCTTCACTTCAGTCCTTTTTTAAAACATAAACCAGCCTTGGTCCAAAACTATAGCAGTCTGTAAAGTTAATGGTAAAGGAAGTTAAAAACTACGGTTGTTCAATGTTATAGTTTAATGAGTTTAATGATGTTTAATGATTGTTTTCCAAAACTATCCACTGTAGCCCGGCTGTTTTGTACCGAACGGAGGAGACCGCAACTTCCATTTCCGGCAGCAGCTTCCTGCGGGTACAGCGGCGTAGCGATTGCGTGCCCTGGTTATGGTTGGCAGCTGCGCGGAATCTGCGTGGTGGGTTTGTAGAGCATCAGGCACCCACTAACCAATTATTTGCTACCCGTGGGATCCCTTTCGTAAGCTATAAAATATGGCTATATACGGGCAATGGCCCACTAGTTCGATGATTTATCTATCTGCCCTGGTGATTTGTGATAGCTATGTTAGTTTATTACGAGAGAATGGAGACCATATTTATATATATATATGCAAATATAATATAGTTTTTTTTTTTAACAAGGGTCATGCACAGAATTCAGACATGACACCTGAAATGCGTCTGACCAGGAGGTTCCTCTCACTGGGTCCTTAGGCCCTAAAAGCCTTTGATGACACAGCAGCGTTGCATTGCCGTTGTTCGGGGCTGCCCAGCGGTGAATGCTGTGCGGGCTGAATGTAGTTTGTACCCGATACGGTACTCGAAGCCAATGGGAAATCCCCTTTAAATACTTTAAATGACGGGTTTTAATGGGAAAATCGCATGTGTAAAGAGGGTCAGGCTAGAGTCTTTCAGAGTCACTTCGTCCCAAACTGATTTTTTTTGCAGGTAGATGTCAAATGAGTTTTTCTTGGTGGGCATCAAATCAGGAATGTTTTCCAGCTCTGGATGCTCGCCATCCCTCTTGGGGAGTCCATTGATGTCAAGGTCGAGAGTCCGCGATGGTATGCCAGTGACTGAGAACCGTTGCCAAAGGGACCTATGATATATTTGAGTTGAGTTAAGATGTATGATGATGTATGGCAACTCAAATATCACCAAACATACTAACGCTAGGGTTAAGTCGTATCAGCTTGTGAAAGTCGTATCGGGAGGCCGTGCGCCTGGAAAAAGTTGAATTTTGACATCATGACAATATTTAAGAACCGTATTATTTCTTTGTTTTGGAGCCGTGCGCATGGAAAAAGTTGAAGTTTTGTATTTTGACATTTTCTTGCAATTATATTTGATCAATCTTTCAATCGGGCGCGCTAGTTGCTGCTTGCCTGCTGCTGGTTGATTGGTGCTGCTTGTTGGGTGCTGCTTGCCTGTTGCTGGTTGATTGGTGCTGCTTGTTGGGTGCTGCTTGCCTGTTGCTGCTTACCTGTTGCTGCTTGCCTGCTTCTGCTTGTCTGCTGCTGCTTGCCTGCTGCTGCTTGCCTGTTGCTGCTGCTTGCCTGTTGCTGTTTGCCTGCCTTGCCTGCTGCTGCTTGCCTGCCTTGCCTGCTGCTGCTGGCCTGCTGCTGCTTGCCTCCTCCTGCGTGCCTTTTCTTGCTTCCCTACTGCTGCTTGCCTCCTGCTGCTTCCCTGCTGCTGCTTGCCTCCTGCTGCTTGCCTGCTGCTGCTTGCAGGCTGCTGCTTCCCGGCTGCTGCTGTTGCTTGTTTGGTGCTGCTTGTTTGGTACTGCTTGTTTGGTGCTGCTTGCCTGCTGCTTCTTGCATCTTGCTGCTNTCTTGAAAGCTGTCCACGACCTTGATGCACATCGCACCAGCCATAGATTTGGCTGCGGGAAACAGGGGGGCCTATAACCCTATATCAAAGCCCCGCCAACAGGATTTGCTACAACTTACCCATTTGTCAACACAATTTTGTTGAAAGTTGCTACTTTTGGCAACATATACATGTGAGTCTCTTCGCTGTGCACAGTACT
>BGPT01000336.1:319129-351003 GCA_003297045.1 Symbiodinium sp. clade C Y103 | reverse complement strand
CTTGCCACGGCCTGCAATCTTCTGACAGAAGTGAACTAGTCACTCAATTGAAGAACCGCAACCACAAACACAGTCATGACTTATCACTTATCTGATCACTGACCAGGGCAACAAACACAAGAAGAAAACGAAGAATTAGAAGAAGAACCACAACAACACCATACAATAAGAAATGATGCAATGAATGTCAACATCAAAACAGGAACAATACTTGGCTTTGAGCTTTGAACAGTGACTGGTTACATGAACCAAAGGAAACATTGGGGTTGAAAGTTGATAGTGTCAATGATAACATGAACCACACATTGGGGCTAACAACGTCAAAATTTACATACGCCAAACAAAATCGGCGTTTACAAAGTCAAAATTTACGTGACCAAAAAAAAATCGGGGTTTACAACGTAAAATTTACGTGACCAAAAAAAATCGGGGTTTACAATGTCAAAATTTACGTGACCAAAAAAAAATCGGGGTTTACAACGTCAAAATTTACGTGACCAAAAAAAAAATCGGGGTTTACAACGTCAAAATTTACGTGACCAAAAAAAAATCGGGGTTTACAACGTCAAAATTTACGTAAAGAAACGAAAATTTGAGGTNAAAATTTGAGGTTTACAACGTCACCGACAACGTCAACCAGAACCGGACACGTCAAATTTAACAGAAAGGGGCCTTTATAGAGGCAGGTCGTTGAACCAACAAGTGATTCATAAAAAATCGCCCTAGATAATTCGAATTGGTGGTAAAACCCACAAGTCGTAGCCGACCAACCATCAATCAGGATTCATCAATGATCTCCCCATGTTGAATTGCGCAACAATGTCACATTTATAGTTGATGTTCCCAGCTATAAACCTCCATGTATCCGGGATTTCCCCGCTTGCCATGTTTGATCACTGGAGGGTCTCCCTCTTTGATCCCCCCGATCTGATTCCAGCAACTCAAGGCGGCCTTGTCTAAGTCAACCTGTTCACCGGCCACGGCCAAGGTTCGCCACGCAGCGGCCTGGTGTCGGTTGCATCCGAGTTCTAAGTGGGTAATAACCACATTTTATCCAGCTATCATTATATATATATATACGTAGCATATAGGTTATAAAGCACAAATCCGATCTGGGATGCACATCCAATGTTTGCAATTCATTTTTTAGATCGCAAACAGTTTGTGTATGCTTTATGTACTTACAGCAACTGGCTGTTGATGGTGCGCAGTTGGAAAGGAAAAAGCCTCTAGTCGCCGCAGGTATCGTCCTCTTTGATCACCACGTTCTACCAACTACAAAACATGCTCTTTACGCATATCAGTCGATGTTTCATGTGCTTAATGTGGTGGATGTGGTCACACCCCAATTGTTGCAATTTGCTTCAAATCCCAATTTTGATGACTCAAAATCCCAAACCACAATGATACAATGCTTCTAGGGTAATGTTCAAAGGATTTTTGGTGAAAACTTCTGGATTACTCTGAATTCGTTTCAGAAAATGGGATCAATCAATAAACATATATAGAATCATGTATATACAGTATATATATATATACATGTATAATACATATATATATATATATTTATGTGTTATATTTGTGCGTGAATAATTTCAAACAATTAGACTCAAAATAATGTTGTTATCCTCCCGCACCGTGATACCCAAAAACCTTACAGAACCATGATGGGCAGAAATGTTCACATTCATTTCACAACAAATCATATAGGCTTTACATTGCCTTACGCCTATGAAACTACCAGAGACCAAGGCGTTTCCCCATCGTTTTTGGTAAAACACCATCATTCCTTGTCCGCTATGTTTGAATAACATCTTCGATGCTTCTGACAAACTGTGGGTAGGGTCAAAATCCTGTACCCCTGGTAAACGTCAAACTAGCTGGTAAATGGATGTTCATCTTCGTAAATATGGCATTCATAGTTATATTGACCCACAACCATATAAAATTAATCCACTCTTTAAATACTTTTTGGCTGAAACCATATGACATACACCCAAAAAAGTTGATGAATTCGTATGAATTTATTCATTCAATATCTATCCCAAGATCTATCTCAAACAACTCCAATAATCAGAATAAAACATTCTCCAATAACTATCAATGATACATTCTCCAATAAAACATTCTCCAATCACAATAATACTCCAATAATCAAACAACTCCAATAACTATCCCGAACACATTTTTACGGCACCCCCTCGTCCCAGCCCCGGCCCTTGACGCCTGCTGAAGCTTGTCGCCTGCCAGGCGTGCTAGGCGTAAGGCCTCGCGGCCTGCGGAGGTGGCCTGGGCGCGGTTCATGGAGGGACCCCCACCCAAAACCAGACCATTCGCGTATTGAAAGTTATGGTTTTAAGAATCTCCCCACTTTCAGAAACCCTTTGAAATATGTCATGTATATGTATATATATATATATGATTATATGGACTTTTAGAAACCAATATATACGTCTCATATTATATAGATATAGTGATATATATATATATAGTGATATATATATATATATACCGTATTATATACGTGCCCAATGGATCCAAACACTCTCTGAGAAGGTAGAAGGCACCCTCTAAATCATACAAATCATACTCCAGTCATACTTCCTAAGAAGGTACTTGGATCCATAAGGACATGAAAACATTGGTTCATGCAGCCATCATATAGACAAGTTGCATGGAAACATAATGTATGAATATATTTGGAGATATGATTTGATATGATTTAAAATACTATACGTATATACATGTGTATCGATTTAATAAGACAGCTGGTGAGGTTGATATATCCCCATCCAAACGGCAAATTTGCAGCACCAACTACCCATCGAAGACTTAGCCAGTTTTGTGATCATTCTTGTTGGCTAAACGCCTCGCCCGGTCACAGCGCCTCTTTGTACCGTTGGGTCTGTGTGCAAACCTGACAGCAGGGTTTGGGTTTGGGCTTCATAGCCCGAGTCCTAAGAAAACCTGTTGGAATGACATCTTGGGACTTTGACATTGGGGGATGCGATACATAGGGAATGTAAAAGGATTCTTGCACCCTAAAAATTTGACGGGGAAACCCGGTCTATTGCGAAAATCATAGGAACAAGTATTTAAGGCCTGTAGCCAAGAAATATGGATTTAAGGCGTGTAACCGTGTAACCCAAAAAAAATGGAGAAATAATAGAAAAATATTGTAGATAATCTTGGATGATTCCTTCAAACCCATCGCACAACTTTTTACATACCCGGCATTCAAAAAAATCAGGGGTTCCTAATGATTCAAATATCAACAAGGACTCAAACATAGATTTCGCCCTACGGGCATACTTCAAACACCAGTCAATCTTTGGATGGATATGACACATTCCAGAATTTATAGAGGAAGTAAAAACAACATTCACTTTGACCCATGTGGTTTAAACATAGAGAACAACAGGCTTTAATACACAAGATCGTCTAGCTACGCGCAATGTCAATATAGACGAATAGAACCAAGAATGTAAAAGTCATCAGATTCAAACTTCCCTTACAACTCATGTTTGCATGCAGATTGACATTCTCAAATGGTGTGAGGATGGAGTAGTGAGGCATCAAGAAATGTGGAGGTGACGTTATCTCGGAGATTAAAATATATACATACTGTATACAAGTACATATGATGGATATATAATATATGTGTGTATATATATGTATATATATATATATACACATGAAGAAAGGAAACCCATCAAACATGGCGAAATCACACACACTTGCAAGACAGAATGTCTGTTCACGAGGCTCATATCTGTTGGTGTATTTGCTCGTGAAAGGCCCTTGTGCCCAAACTTGTTTGAAAAATATAAGTTGAGTACGGTTGCCGCTGTGAATGAATCACAGAATAAAAAAAAAAAACAAAATGGTATCAAAGCAGGTACATCTGACTGATCATGTCAGATATCACCAGCACTCCCCCAGTGTTTTCGTTGGTGCAAGACTGGATGGGCGGCTTGCACGATGATGATGATGATGATGATGATGATGATGATGATGATGATGATGATGATGATGATGATGACGATGGAAACTGGAAGCCGATCTTTGGAACCCTCCGCAACTACTGTGTTGACCTGAACAAGCTTGGGCCAATCTTCTGGGCCCAACCTTGTCGTGTAGGCATCCTCGTAGGTCGCGCACGAAAGGCCGAACGTATCTTGCTCGGATTGCTATTGCTCGGATTGCAATCGCACCAAAACCTTCAGATGCCATTTGTAGTCCTGCAGAATATCTTGGTAGGTGGGGCACAGGTGATCCTCGAGAAACACCTGGGTATATAACTGTCATCCCTCCATCCGAAATAGACCCTGCCAAATGCAGGCTGGAAGACTGCGTTTCTCAGGGTCTGTGTTAGTCGGGAAATAGGACCTGTCGTATATGTATATAGAAACTGAAACAATTTCCTCAACTTTTTTTTTTACAAACATAAATGTCACCAACTATATGATATGTTCTTGAACGTTTTTGATATATCATCACATATGGTTCAATGTCCAACAATGTCATGTAGATAAAGGATGTCATGACATCAACATCATTTATGACAAAATGTTATGAGAACATATGATGTTTCATCATTTCCGAACATCATTGTAATAACATCAACATTGAACACAACATCATTTCGATATTATATATATATATATATATAAAAAGGATATCCAGGATTTCCTGACATTTTTTGAATAATGTGGTAACCCCAATGCCACAAACCATCTCCACATTGTAGGAATATCATTGGGTTGCTTACATGATCGTCATTTAGGATTCTATCATTTATCAACATCATTTATGATATACTGATATACTGTAGCTGGAGTAATATCATTTCCTAACATCTTCAACATGTTGTCTACATTTCACAACATCATTGTTTCAAAAAAAAGAACATGTTACCAAAAACCATAGCATCATTTCCTAACTGGCCTTCCTAAATGATTTTTCGGATTCCATGTTCCTTGGTTGGCTCCTCCAGGAACACCATGTGCCCCGCCTGTGCCACCAACAGTTGCGCTTTGGCCTCCGATTTCGGATCCTTGGTCGGCATCAATGGGGAAAGCACCGATATTTGGATGTTTCTACCACCCGGAAAAGTGGTAAATTTGGGGATGGTTTACTATTGCTTTACCAACATTCGATGGAAATCATAGAGTATTCTGGGATTGCTATGGGATAGCCATGGGATTCATTCTTGGATTTGCCACATGAATGGGTCAAGATTTGGGATATATGACAGTATCGGTACGTATGGGACAAAATTGAAGGACCGCAGATGTTGGCCAAGTATTGACCTACATTTTTTCAAGTACCAGATTTCTTGACGTATGCCCACATCTATCAAATGTACTGACTGGCTATGTTTGGTAAAAGGTATGGAATTCGGCAACTTTGTTCGGTCCTATCAAAGAATTGAGTTTGAGTTGCCGCATTAAAAAAACAACATTGTCATAGTTAGTATGAAACAAACATGCGAAAACATCCTAAACCATATGCTGTACTTCACTCTTGTCTGATTTAAGAAGGTATCATACAACCCTTCACAAGTGCTTGATCCGATCGGAACCCTTCAACCTTGGGAATCTTTGGAGGGCAAAAACAGAAGTCATCACCATATGTCCTCTGGTTATTCAACGTAGCGAACTGGAACATCACATGTTTTCAAAGGTAAATCATCATAAATCATCGAACTGAATGGGCCATGTTCCATAGCTATGTCAAATAATCAGAGAGTAGAATGTATTTACCTACATTCAGCGTCATGTTTGTTATGTGTGATGTCCTCAGCACCAAATTGCACATAGCTGCAGGAGGCCCATCGGAACAAGTGGGATTCCAGAAGATCGGCTTACAACTAGGCTAGCAATGCTTTAGAGCATATGATATATAGACATAGTCGGATGGGGTTATGAGCCAACATTTAACTACTGGGGGCCCCATATTGAACGAACATACATATAATATATGTATATATATATATACAGATACGTGAAGGGATAAATCATAAGAATTTACCAACCTGAATCAAGAGGATAGTTGCCCCTTGCTAGCCATCACAGTGACGTTGCGATGTGAGGTCGTTAGAATCTATCCAGAATTATATCCTTATTGGTTCTTATATCACTGTGATATCCCCATGTTTGATGCTTGCATCCCCATCTCTTACCACTCTTGTTTCTATAATTCTTAGATAATTTCCCCATATGTTGCTTAATCTCGCAGTTCATGTCAGCTATTCCCCTAATCCCATATTCTTGGGTTGTATCCCAATCAAGTGCTTGGTAAAACCTCCCACATAATCTTAGTGCTATATCCTAAATCCCTATCTTTTTGGTTTCATCAAGACTAGTTGGTGGCTTTAACATGTTTTAACCCAACAGAAAAAACAACAGGAAATCTCAACCAATGATCCCTTTTGTATGGTTGAACACAATAAATAAATGAAACCACCAGCCAGAACATGATTTTTTCCAATCTCATGAAATACTAGTTGGTTTTTCGCGATTTTCTTGCACATGGCTTATCATAATCCGCAATAATTTAGCTGGTATAAGTCTCAACAAACTAACCCATCATGAGAGTTGTACCCTAGTTGATAAGGTGAATTTGTTGGCACTTCATATACCACATAATTACTCCTGTAGTACCACAATAGTACCACAACCCACTGGTCCCCGACATTCATGGCCTTGAAAAGCCCAACAGCCTCGCGGAAGGCTCCAACTTCCGCTTGAAGCTGAGCAAAACAATGTCGGTAAGGTTGGGAAAATATTGGACACTAATGCTTCATAATGGTTTACAGCGGTGAATTGTTATCGTTTATCAAGATTTTACATAGGACTCATGAAATCCCGTAATAATAGAGTTTTACGGGAGAGTGAGCCAAAACCGGAGAGAATACTGTTTTCATTTGGTCCACAAAGGGAGGATGCCTAAAGCGCCATCCCCAAAACATGAGAACATGATGATGAACAATTGTATTTCGCGGTAATCTATTCTTGGAGAAATCCCTAAGGCCTTTGTGGATCGTGTTCTTCACCACCATTCAACGTTAGGGGTTCTTCGCAGTCCTAAGCTATGGTAAATAACCTGACTGAAGAAAAACAATCTGTGGATGTGCCAATCTCTACTGATTTTACTGGTTCTTTACAATTCTTGTTCAGCAAAATAATTCAACATACCAATATAGAACCCCCTAAAAGAATAAACATGTAAAATTACTATTAAAATAGCGATAAATTACCTTTCTATCTATATCTGAAAGGCTGTCTCCAGCCCCATATGTAGCTTTCTCCCAAATGCTCAACAGGACGAACTGCCCTGGCTGCACCTCCAGAGCTGTTGCCCGTGCTTCGGGTCGCTTCTGTTGCTGCAGGTAGACGTCGATCCTCGGGATGGAGATGATCAGTGGAGTGAGCCGGCCACAATGATTCCCTTGAGATTTAACCATCAACAAATAGGGATCTAATGGGATGTCAATGGCATTTTCATGGGATATAACTAACCAACTATTGGGCAATCAAACGTGGCTAGCTGGGGAATCCCCGAACTGAATGGAGGTCTGAAGGGAAAATGATCGAACTAAATGGCGGATTGTCCAGAAAGCCAGGCTTGATTACCAGAGGGTACCCTTCAGACAAAGGTTGACAGTTTACAGCATCCTCTATTCAACTCCTTTATGGCCAACCATTCCCAAAAATGAAGCCTGTGACTATCAGACCCGGGTTTATGCGGCAGGATACAACCAACATCAAACTACCAACTACTACCCATCAAAGGTTTCTCCATTTCCCACTTAAACGTTGCAATCTAGTTTTGGGACACCTCACCCTCCTGCCCTGTTCATATCTTTGCTCGAACCTGCTAGCTCAACATGTTCACCTTTTTTACCTTACGCTTGATCTTTTTTGGGGGGATATCACTCATATATGAACACCTTGGTGGCTTGGTGGCTTGCTCGTACGCTTCTAA
This sequence comes from Symbiodinium sp. clade C Y103, assembly GCA_003297045.1. Classification (NCBI taxonomy): domain Eukaryota; class Dinophyceae; order Suessiales; family Symbiodiniaceae; genus Cladocopium; species Cladocopium sp. clade C. The sequence goes on along the minus strand of BGPT01000336.1, from coordinate 343,014 downwards.
GGTTGACCAACTGGCTAGACCCCTAGCCATGAACACAGATTCATCAGTCTTCCCAGTACCAATCCTGTAGCTGCCCACATCATTATCATATCACCCAACTTAGCTGAAAGGGGTGCTGAGGTGGGGGAAATGGCAAGCTTCAGGATGAGTCGATAGCCGAAATATTTGCATTGCCATGAACTTCCCAAAGATGTTGATGTTGACCGGTTGGAGGTTTCCACAGCCGGGATGATGACCCCAAATAGGCTTCAACATAACAAGTAATTACTTGAGACCACCAATTAGTTGAGATTTTCATGCTCGACATTTCGATGAGGTATCGATCAAAGTCTTGTCTGGGGTGCAGTATCAAATGAGATGCTTTGAGACCCTGGTTGCTCCACTACATCCCGACTATATCCCCATGTTTGTTTGTGAAACCCCACTTTGTGTTGATAAACTGCCCATATTTTGTTGGTAAAACTCCCCTTCGTGTTATTTGGACCCATATTTGAAGTCCATCTACCTATTCTCGTCAACAAAATCCATGTTTCTTTTAAGTTCTCATGGCTGTGTCAAATGGGTTTTTTCCGCACCCCTTTTATTGCAATTTTCATGGGGACACTGATGATCAAACGACGTGGAATTTGGGGTACGGTATTTTCAAACAAACACATATCTGTTTGTTTTTTAGAATAATTTTGAAGGTGCAGGCTTTCTGGGGGAAATACTTAACATTTTTTGCAAGAGAAATCTTGACACGCTTCTTGTTCCAGTCTGCTTATCCCCTTGTATATGTGGCGAATCCAAACAGCTGAAGATCTAAGTGTATCGCTACAATTCATCCAGCAAATGTAGGTTTGTCAGAACATGGCCAAGCTTACAAAAAAATAACAGCTGGCTAGTAGATAAACATGTGAAACATGTGCATATATATATATACATACATACATAATAAAGATATATAAAGATCCTCATTTTCTGCAGAGGAAAGTTGCACTAAAGTACCCACCCAGCTGGGAAAGACCCAAAGAAGTTCTCAACCGCCAAGGTTCTTCGCACTCATTGCCTCGCTTTGCATCGGTCGATTCCCCGCTTTCTCGAACCTGGAGATGGGAACTCACAACCGGGGCTCAAAATTTGACAAACATGGTGGATTAATTTAGGTTTAAACATTCTGAAATGGGGATACTTAATTTCCCAAATTTTACGTACTCAATTCATGAATAATGAGATCTAATATAATCCAAAACTACTCGGGAAAGACAACAAAAGACATGAACTATTCCTGAGCATGGCTGGAGGATAGGACTACTGGAGCTACGAACACACACACACACACACCTAGCAACCAAACATACAACTGATGCCTGTGAAAATATCGCTGACGTCAAAGCAATAGTACCTCTGGTTGATCAAAACACCAACCTTCCTTCATTCCTCCCTGGTTCACCACCCACTAATTTCAGGCTTTGCATAACATACAACATGCATATTATATGTATGAGTATTATGAGGGTATATGCATACATGGGTATAAATAGATATGGGTAATAGGTATAGACGGTATAGATAATATGTATATATATATATATTTGGGTACAGTATGTATGTCATAGTATATATATATGGGTGTGTATATACATATATATATATATATATACATATACATGTCCCTGCGAAATAACCCTGCGCACACTCTGTATAGACTGCTGAACGGTCTGTGATCGCGGATGGTCCGTCCGGGGAGCACTTAAAGTTTGGAGGGGATAAGAAACATGTCAATCCACACCCCGGTTATATTGTAGCATGTCGCATTTTTAGTGGCATTGTACAACACCAACTTTTTCTTGGTGATATTTCCCACCTCTATGGCAAACCATCAGCCGAATCATCATTCAAGCCCTTTATATCCTTACATAGCTTACATTTCATTTCTTGGATGTTGAACCACACATTGGGTCGCTTATATCCATATGTCCACTGCTCCAAATCACCGTTTGAATTGGCTAAATCCACATTTTTGCTGACTAAATCCATTCAATCCGCATGTTTCTTGAGTGTGTTGTACCATTTTCTTATGCTGCTTTATTGAGACGTGATTATGTGTATGTATAACTACTGTATATATATATATATATATGTATGCATATATATATATACATATATTACATACAAATGTGTTCCATCTCCATGGCAAAATTATCATTAACTGGTAGGGGCGCCTTCGGGGTGGAACCTCGGCACCTGCCCAGCGCTGAGCTTCCGAGCGCCGCGATGGCCGTCTCCACATTGCCCAGAGCTTCATCAAATTTGCCCTGCAGGTGGCTATGGTTTGTAGATGCACATGATATATACCCTCTGGTAATCAAACATGGCAATTGAAAATCCTCCATTTATAGATGATTTTCCTATTGAAACCTCTATTTTTAGGGGATTTCCAATTGCTATGTGAACTGTGGAAATGTCTCTTAAAAAACAAATGGGAATACAAGGAAAAATCCAATATGTATTCTATTTACTTCAGGATGATTGAATATAATTTATGTATATATATATATATATACACACATACATAATCATACATATATATATATATATACAGGTATCCCTACTGTATGGATCCAAGTACTTCCTGAAAACCTACTTGAATCCCCGAATCACATCCCAGTCATACTTCCTCAGAAAATGTGGCTGGATCCTCAGGGTATATAAATTTGTATATGTATGCAATGGCTTTGACACATCGTTTTTGTTTGCACAGATAAGGTGTGTGTATGAATATATGGTGTATATCTATATTTATATATATATATATATACACATATGTGTGGTTTCTGACCTTTGGGACTTATGATCGTAATGTCATATCAAATGCTGTGAGGAATAATGCGAAGAGAATGAATAAAGACAAGCTGTAAGTAGTCAATTACCTGCCAATATGTTGTATTACTTTGTATAGTACCCTCCCCCATTCAATAACCCGCTAATAAACAAACATGAACAGTGGTTGGGGGTGCATCCCAGTTAGTAAGTGGTTGATAGCCTAATAGCCATAGTTAGTTTATGTATATGTATGTATATATATATATACATATACATGTGCTCTTTGCATCTTTTGCGGAATATCCCCACTCAATATAAACTATCCCTATGGATCCAAGTATCATCTTGGGAAGTATTTGAGGTATGACTTAAAGAGGTTTAAGTACCTTCTCAGACAGTGTTTGGATCCATTGGATATGTGTATATGTATATGCATAAATACATGTATATATATATATATATAATAGCATATATATATATATATGCATATATATATATATATATATGCATATGTGTATATATGTATATATATGCATATCTCTCTATATGTAATTATATATATATATACATCATGATATATCATGATATATCTATATATGAGATCTATATTGGATTATAAAAGTCCTTGCGATACCTGGATCCTGCAAATCCGTCCATCGTTGCCGTCCAGTCATCCCACCTCTGCCAGAAGCGCCTTTGCGTTGGCCAGTGCGGTGGCCCCGTCCTCAGTGGGTTTGGAAGGCGTCAGGCGAGGGCTGGTCGCGAGGGCATGGGGCAGATTCCAGTGAAATGGCCCGATAAATCAGTTATAAATAGAATTATAATGAATATTCATTAATGAATAATAACTCCAATAACTAGTTGGTTAATTTAGTTATATACGAGTATCATTGTAAAGCCAGTTGCTGTTAAGGGCCATAACTGAAGGTGAAAACGTTGATTTTTTCCTCAGCGATGTCCAAACACAAATTGGGAAAGCCGCCCTGTATCCAAGGCTTGGTATTTCAGCCATTTTGTGGCAATCTATGGCATATTTTTCTGTTATTTGTCGCTGGAATCACTAACCTAATCAATGAAAGGGGACATCTGATCCTGAGAATGAGTCATTTACTTAACCGCATGGAATGCTCACCAACAAAGAGCCAAGAAGAGGAGGAACTGTTGCAGTCAATGTCAAATCCCGAACCAGTGGAGATGTGAAAATACTATTCCGTTCATGTCAAACAATGTAAACAATGTTGCAGGAGGTATTGACTGGTGCTCCGGCACCCAAGAGACGGTCAATGCCATGCACCATCATATCTGCTGAATTCATTTCTCTAGTACAACTTAATGGCAAGGCTGTCCTCTTTCATTTGGGGTGGGGGAACTCTGCAGAACTACGTTATGCTGAACGAAAGAAATAAGGGTTGTTCAATAATGTTCAACCGTGTAGTGCATGAAATTTCTCAAATTTTAAATGACTCATTTTACGGTGGTGTTTGGGTCCTCAAAAGCCGAAGAGACCCCCATTCTGTTGAAGCATTCCCCTCAAAAGGGCAATTGTTCATGAATCACTATCCAGTGGATTTGGGGTATCCCAATTTAAGACAAACCAGTATCATGGCCAATATTAGATACCCTGGCCCCAAAAAAAACGTTTGCGTGTATATCTCCCCACTTGTGACAAGATTCAAGTAGTGAATTACCCAGCCCCAGTTGGTTTACCACAACATCTCATAATTCTGCTGATCATATGCCACATTTTCTAGGATTATTGCTGGGTAATATCCCCAATTAGTATAGGAAATTTAGGGACCATCCAGTGGGAGTACCCAGATTGTCGGTCTGATTTGACTGTCTGCTAAGCGCCCCACCGCCGCCATGTCGGCTAAATAGTTCGGCTGCAGAGGCGAAAGCTGAGAGTTTATATGTTTGCTTTCTACAATAACATTGGCAGGAGTTTCAGCATTTGCAAGTTTTCAGCTTCAACATCTGAAAAAGTAGGAGATGAGTTCGATTCTTGTTTCTGTTCTTGTTTTCTCAAAGTTGGGGTCGGGAACTAAGTCTCAACTGGGGACTGTCGATGTGAGGGGGTAAAGCACTTGAAAGCAATATTAGTCCCAGTCCCAACCTTGAGCATCACAGCAGGTGACATTTTGGTGAGGTCGCATGGGTTCCGGTGGAACTCCTCCAGCTTTGGCTGGAGAAGAAGGGAATCTTTCACCAAACATGGGGATCTCTAGCAACAACCACCTATGGCATATCATGAAACAACCATAACTAACATATGGTTGTTGGTTATATAGAGTCAAACATGCCCAGGTTTCAATTCAAAATAGCCTATAGTTTGATATAACCACAAGTAGCCGACATTCTTCTCTAACAAATCTCTACGGTCCTTGGAAAGCACGGACAAAATTGTCTTGCAACCAGTGGAAGTTGCGTAGATTTTCTGATGGATCTAATCTACAGTATAATATATAGCCATCCCCAAAAAAATGCCGAAAGGTGTTGCCAGGAGGTTAATTCGATGATGTTTTCTCATTTCCAGGTTTTCCACTTTTCCATCTATTTCGGGGCTGCTAGATCATCTGCAATCATACGGAGATGGGTCAAATTGTGTCAAATTGAAGGCCCAGGACCCAGTGTTTCTTTTGTATAGCTTTCTTTTAGTACTCAAGATGTTTTTTGTTTTCCATGTCCACCGTATGACCCTAGAACCTTGATTTATCCATGAAAAAGTCCTATGTTACCCCAAACGTTTAAAGCGTGAACCCCTTCCTATCATAGGTACATTGAGGGTCTAAAAATATTCATCTTATGGACTATGAAATGAACTATTCAGCAACTATGTCCAACCCCGGCTACTCGATATGGTTATTTCACAGCTTTGGCTTCATCAGTAAAAACACCCAACAATAGTCGCAGGTCCTACAGTATTGACTTACCAAGACCCATACATCTACACCATACATGTATAATTGCGACTACCACCATTGCCATTACCATTGTCATTGATATTCTATTATTACACTTTTTTGTATAGTTAATTTATCACTGTAATTATTATTGCTGTTCTTGCTTATACTTGTTACTATATTATCATGAAATCACTACTTGTTACTACATTATCATCAAATCACTACTTGTTACTATATATATTATAATGAAATAACATGTGTATATAGTGTGTATATATATATGTATACAATTGTATACATATTGTGAAAACCAATAATATGACATCATCATCAACAGCGGGTGTCAGGCAATCACCAAGTTTCCCGACGCGTTTTTGCTCAACTCTTGTCATCGATCCGGCGGGCAATGTTTTTTTTCCCGAATGGGAACACCGATGGACCGGCAGGGTGTAGTCGCTACATGGTTCATTGATACAACTTTTGCGCGAAAAACACAGGGGCATCCTTTAGTTAGCCTCTCACCGAAATATCTACAGGGACAAAAATCGAAGTCACGTGAAACATTAAGATTCACTGTTTAAGTTCAAAAGCCACTGACAAAAAAAATAACGGATACCAAAAATGACAAATCAATGTTGTGGGTCTCTTTGTACCGTGACGTATTCTTGACCTATACTAAACCATACTAAACCCACTTCCTCTCCGAGTCTACCAGTGTTTCCATGGGCCTGTGGAAAGACACAAAATTGTGTCTGGCGCCGTTTTTTTTTGTGCATTGACATCGCCACTTGCGCGGCGGCTGATGCTGACAGTGCGCCAGAGAGAATGGGCATGAAGTTGCAATGCCAAATTCAAATTGTTTTTTGTGGTCAATTAATTATTGAAATTCAATGAAATACCGGAACCACCGAGTCAAAATTGAGATACAATTGTCAATGCGATACATTGCAATAGCATACCCTTTGTGTTGCACTTCAAGAGTCAATTTCTTAGCATCAAGTACGATATAGAATATATATATATACATATCATACCCACACCATGTGGGTCAAAGTTGCAATACTAATTTCAGTAAGCCTTCCGTTTCAAAATCATGTCAAAATGAAACCGCAAGCACATCACCTATCTTTAATACCCTTGATAATTGATCTGTACAGCTTGAGCTGGTTGGTATAGATCCCAAATATGAGCTTGTCTAAAAATTGAATGCCCCTAGATCGCCAGTTTCGCCATTAAAATTGACCTTTTTGGGGTGACAAAGCCCATTTTTCAGACAAACCCATTGGGCGATCGCAGGTTTACACAGAAAACAGCAAAGCTTGGATCGCCAAAAATCTTCCTGAAGTGGGAGTACAAAACTTCAACATCCGAAAAACAGAGATATATAAAGTGGGAATATAATGGCGATTGTTCTTGTTGTTCTTGTTGTTCTCGTTGTTGTTGTTGTTGTTGTTGTCGTTGTGGTTGTCGTTGTCGTTGTCGTTGTTGTCGTTGTTGTTGTTGTCGTTGTTGTTGTTGTTGTGGTTGTTGTGGTTGTTGTGGTTGTTGTGGTTGTTGTGGTTGTTGTTGTTGTTGTGGTTGTTGTGGTTGTCGTGGTTGTCGTGGTTGTTGTGGTTGCGGTTGTTGCGGTTGTTGCGGTTGTTGTGGTTGTTGTGGTTGTTGTGGTTGTTGTGGTTGTGGTGGTTGTGGTGGTTGTGGTGGTTGTGGTTGTTGTGGTTGTTGTGGTTGTTGTGGTTGTTGTGGTGGTTGTGGTTGTGGTTGTGGTTGTGGTTGTGGTTGTGGATGTGGTTGTTGTTGTTGTTGTTGTTGTTGTTGTTGTTGTTGTTGTTGTTGTTGTTGTTGTTGTTGTTGTTATTGTTGTTGTTGTGGTTGTCGTTGTCGTTGTTGTTGTTGTTGTTGTTGTTGTTGCTGTTGTTGTTTTTAAACATGTGACACGTCTCACTGAACAAAATCGAAAACATTCGAAGCCAACCAATTCTCCCCAGGGCGCAGTTCAATGTGCAGAGACGCACTGGGACCTGGCTGGCCTCTGCCAACATGCTATCTCTATGGGTCAAGTTCTTAGGTACCAAATTCAATGCCTGGCTAATACCAAACACACATGGCACATGGCCAGAAAATCTGTGGAATGTTTTGTTTATATGTGACGCAGACCATTACTCAAAAAACTGCTCTTGAGTGAAATGGAGTGTGCACATGTTGACAGCCAACTGTTCTGCATGGTGGTTGCGAGGCTTTCTTGGTTGCAAGTTGCAAGGTCTCATGCCGTGTTTCTACGTTCCATAAAGTAAGACCTTCACTTTACCAATAAACATGGGTTGAATTATGCAATTGTTTGGGGTAACATACCAATGTTGATACAAATACTGTTTGTACTTGTACGAATGTACATATATATATATATATAGATAAACACACTGCATTAAAATACCATATGTATCTATGTCTGTATGAATTTCTGTATGTATATCTGTCTGTGTGTATGTATGCAGGGATGCATGGTACCAAATATTGACCCTCCAGTAATCAAACATGGCAATTGAAAATCACCTATCAGCAGCGGTTTTTATACGAAAATCAATGAACATCATCTAGAATAAATGGGTGATTTTCCAGCAAGCCATGTTTAATTCCCGAAGGCGAATGGGAAAAACAAACCTGGTCTCCCAAAGATGTTCCAGTAAATATCAATACCCTCTGGTAATTTAACGTAGCTATTGAAAATGGCTATTCATAATTGATTTTCCCATAAAAAATGGTGATTCTCCATAGTTATGTTAGTTTACCAGAGGGTAAATCATCTCAATGAATGGAGACAGCGTGATCAGCAGAGCCGAAAGATTCCCAGCGCTCAGCCTGTTGAGAAGGTGGTAGTGATCCCGGTATGACTTCGGCGGCCAACCTCGGTAGCTTGCCAGATACCCCCCGGCATACCCCAACGTGGCAATGTAAAATCCACCATTCGTAGTGGATTTTCCCACAGGAACCCTGCATTGATATAGGATTTTCATGGATTTTCCATTGCCACGTTTGATGACCGGAGGGTAATAATAATGTAATTACCAAGAATATCGCAATGATATACCAAGAATGTGAGGAATACAGGGGGAGACGACCACAAGAAGGGCCCGCGAAATAGCTAAGCGTAGGACTTGTGGTAGATATATCGAACTAGTCAATGGGGTTATAAACCAACAAACATAACTTTGCGGGGGCACCACAATGATGCAATTTAAGCCGGTCTATAATCATGTGGAATTATATCTAATATAAGCATTCCACTTGCACTAGTGGAAACACTAAAGTCTAAGATTGAATTCTATAAACCTAAACCGGGGAAGTACATACTGTATTGCCCGTCATATAGAATCAAAACAAGTGCCTACTGTAGATTGTACAGAGTACAGTGCTCTTGCTAAATGCCCCGGGTTTTTGACGTTCCCCTTCCACATACTCAGAAGCCATTTCTGCGGAAAAACAAACAAGAGATTATCCTATATTCATCATGGTTTCCCAGTTTCAAAAATTGAGCGAATGCCGCCATCTTTTTCCATGAAACTTTATCCTTCTGACTAATCCCATCCGCTGTTCATGTTACACACCCCCATTGCATGGTCCCAAATATGTGGTTTCATCCCCTACTAAACCATGATTTCTCCGTTTATCACCAATGATCTCCGCCTTTTTTTGGAGGCTAAAATTCCCACATCCACCTCTGAGTCCGACACGAACATCATGGCCGAGGCGGACCGCGTACCGTCCATCACCTGAACATCGGGGCATTTCACCACAATAAAAACAAACACCGGGTAAAAAAAAGCAGATGTTCGAGTGGAACTATCTGGAAGTCCCTGGAGAATCTGGATACGTATATATATATATATATATATAAATATATATATACGTGTATATTAGAGTATAAATATGTTCAAATAAATCTTACTGATTGGTAAACAGGGGTAACCACAAATCGGGCCTCATCCATGTTTTCTAAGTAGTTGGACTTTCCCATGAACGAAATGAGGGTCACCCACCACTTATATACATCCTATGCTATATTCCACATGTCGCATCATTTTTTGGTGGAATCAGTACATTATCATTACTTCATTTCTATATATGTTTGATCTTCCAGTTGTACTTGGCAGTGCATATCACAGGAATCATACTGCAACTGGTGACACTGACCACATCTACCTGGGCATATCCCATTGCTATGCCTGGCTTATAACTTGACTATGTCAACATGAAGCACTTGCGATTCCTATTTGCTACGTGGCCCTTGCGATCCGTTTCCAAACATGTCGTCCAAGTAAAATGATGGTCATGAACCAAGAACTCATTAGAACAGTATTGCGGTCATCCCAGTGTATCCCCCAATGATCAATATCTATCATATAGGTGTATATATATATATATATACACAGCTGTACATGCAATGAAATCCGACGTGTTGGGCTGCTCATTTTATATGATATTTCAGAATACTTGTTTCTTTTACAGATATCGTGGATTATTTTCATATGTATCCATAGATCATCCATCTTCTTCATTTCACTTGGATCATTCCCAAATAAAGCCGTTGCAAGCACAGCTGATGTCGCGCCTCCCAAGACCCCTTTCGCTCATCCTTGTTCCACCAGGCACGTCGTTCCGACATGCCCAAAGTCTGCCGGGGTGGCACAAATTTGGCGCTTCTAGGATATTTGGAAATGGGAACGGATGGGATGGGAAGAGGTATTTAGAGTTGTCCAAAAATGAGGTGTTTCAGTGTTTAAGCAACATACACGGGGACATAACATAACTAACAGTAGCGATATGATGGGATCTAAGCCTCTCAATTCTTTAAATTTCATCCAACAACGGAATCATTGGAGAATAAATACATAATATGTATATATGCATAAAATGGCATACGCAAGAATGATTGATAAGCCTACCCCACAATCACCGTGGAAATGGAACTTAAATATAAAAAAGTCATGACATGATTCCCATTATATAATATTATATAGTATTATATATATATAACATATTATATACAATCATTTCAGTGGCGTCACGACATGAGGTCATGATCAAATTCACCCAGATTTTATGGTCATCAAAGTCATGAGACTAGGTCATGTCCCATTGATCAGGGGAGGGAACATGATAATAAAATACAATAAAGATTCCAATAATTGCGGTGGCTGAAACATTCTGAACCCCAACACAATTGGATGGTTTCATCATGTTTCATCCTTCTAATGACAAGCTAGTTGCAGGCCAAGGGCCTAGGGGTTCCAATTCTTGAGCAATGCACAGTTTTTTTTGGTATAGTAATCCATCAAAGGTGACCCCCTAAAAGACATGCAACGGGGTGGTTCCCCACAATTTCAACACAAAGATTGGGATGTTGGATCAATTTATAACGAGCAGCAGCCTCAAGATGTTTCTTCAATTTAGTATGGATCAAAATGGCTGCCCCCAGAAATGAAGTGTTGGCAAAAAGGCTGGTTGTGTGAAAGGAATAGTCCATCATGTATTTCTGACACAACATGCCCATCTAAATTTTAGTTAGTCGGAGTTAGTTAGTACAAGATGGGCACCCCTAGTTATGTTTGTTGGTTTGTAGGCCCCCATGAGCCGTACATCGTATCATAAAACGTCGAATTCACCCAGTTTGGGCACTTGATGGGTGTCTGTAGCTATTCCAAATTTACGGGCCGGGAAGTTGTTGAGATGTGTAGTGATAATCAAGAACAACTATAATGCAAATATAACCGTCATCAGTAAGAATAAAATTAGTACGTCCTTGAAGTACTTTCAAACAACAAAAGACATTGTTAGTACTTATCATATATTGTATCATTATACTATAATATATAGATGTTTACTGAATAACATTCCAAAAAACGTCCTTGAAGTTCGCACGTATATCTGGCCTGCACCGGACTGATGCAAATGTGGGGCCGCATCTCTGAGAGGTTCAAGACCCGGAGCCGGTTGCCACTCATGAACCTGGAAGCCAAACAAAGGAAGCTGGGGATTAAAACCTCTAACTATAGTTATACTAGATATAGAGGAAAACTGGGTTCCACTTGTGAACCTATATAGAGGTTATTCTCAGGTTTGTACAAAATGTTAGATCTATACTTGCTGTATCTATAGTTGGTTTACAAACCCATTAAGTATACATGCAATCCATCTTTACATAAACCAATGTTGGTTCTACAAACCCATTAGAAACCTCACCAAATCTGCAAAGGTTTTTGCGACCAAGGATCTTCAATGTATATCTTCTGTAGAATATGTATGTCTATACATATTGTAAATGTGTATATACATACCACCAAATATGTATACATGTAGAATTTCTGTTGTCTAGAAGTATTTTTGTCAGATCATTCTCCTTACTTACCAATCCATGGGCTTTGGCTGGCCCTCTCTGCATGACATATTTTCCAGCCTCTCATCAGAATCATTGTGTTATATACATGAGAAATGAGGCTGATAAAACACACGTTTTACTACAAGGACATATTACAATATATTGGAATACTTGGTTCTGATCTTATGCATATATATGCAATATGTCAACAAATAATAACGACACTAGTATATATATATATGTATATACAAATACATCTATCTATATAGATATATATATATATATTCATTGAAAACAAATATCGACGCAAATGTGAGTACCCTGCAAAAGTTGATGTTTCGCAGGATATTTCACATTGATATAGCCAACTTCAACACTCGTGATCTTGGTTGATAGCCTGCTTGAATGCCATTGGATGTGGGTCCAAGGAAATTACAACTGGTCAATAATAAGCACATACCTACAAGGTGATGCCCTCCAGTCATAAGTTGGTCTATAAACCCATTAGCTATAGATATATCCCCCATAAACCCTAGTTAACCAAGTTACAAGTCAACTTAGCTATCTAGGGGGCCTTACCTTGCAATGAAGGCATATCGATATAATTTGGTCATAGCAACCATGGTTAGCTTCCTCACTTGCAATTTCAGGGTCCTGCAAATCCAGCCATATGTAGATAACATATCTTTAAATATATCCTGGGATAGACATAGAAAAAGATGTGCAAAGATGTGAAAAACCTCTGGTTTCCCTAGGAACCTTTTCTATTCATGGTGGGGGTTCCACATCTATGTTAGTTTACTGGAGGGTATACAATTTCAAAATCCAATGTGGTTGGGAAAAAGTCTGGTGATCGTTCATCCCTGTGAATGCCTATTAATCTATATTCAAATCCCAAGCAAGCAAATGTTACAACATTCAAGGGAGATAATAGCAGAAACAGCAGTGCTCAGCAGGTGCGTTTATCTTCATCCCCCCCAAAAGATTGCATCGCTGGTTTCGCCCCAAAAATGCTGGAATGTGGAAATGTAGAAAACATAGCAATATCATTTTTGAACATCCCAGATTAAAAGGACGACTCCATACCATGCATTGTATGATCCCATTCATGGTTTCTGGAGGGTGTTGAATATTGTTGGATATTAAACCCCATAAATAGTCCCATCGTATTTCCATGAAAATCACCATTGATCACCATCGTGCAACCATTGTTGAATCTCCTTTCATGAACGGGGGAAGGGATTCTATGATATGACAACTATATAATCCCACTATATCAACATTATCTCATTGAACGATACAATGTGGTGCCCCCCCCCCAGTTTTGTCTGTTGGTGTATACTGGTTCATAACCCCATTAACTAGTTCAATATATCTACCATAAGTCCAACAGTTCTTAGAGTCATGTTCACCAACTTGGCTATCAAACTGAAGCACCACCTTGCAATATGCCCATGGCACACCATATAATGGGATTATATAATAAGATTACAGTACTTGATGTGGATCAATGAGATTCATGATAAAGATATGTATGATTTATGGGGATATCGTGGGATTTTAAATATCCATTAAACCATGATATCCCCATGGAATATCCCATGAAATCACCCTTTTTTGATGCGGGGACCAGAAACCAGCTGTGCTAAAAAAGCGCCAAGAAACGCCGAAGTCAAATCTTCACTGCCCAGGGTGGCACGTTTCACCTGCACGAGCAGAAAACCGGAAGATATGGGGAGATTGAGCCAAGAAAACATGGAGATTTCAAGACAAAATGGAGATCCACGTGATGTAGATTCCAAATGAAGATCCAAGTGATGTAATCAACACACATAGGGGGTCAAGCAGCAAATTATGGAGATTTCATCAAAACAAACTTACACTAGTGAACAATTCCAAGAGTTTCTCCTCTAAATCCGTGATACTTATTTCTGCTCAACTGTCAGTATCTGCCATTTTCTGTGGGTAAAGCAGCATTTTTCCCATATTGTTTACCATGTTTTCCTTGGGCAAAGTCCATCATTTCTTGCCAACAACGCCCGCCACGACTCGAAAAAACACCTCCGCGTCACGGCTGCTGGTCTTCTCCAAGGCCCAGACCTCGCCAACGTCTCTGAATCAAAATGGGACATACCCTCAGGTTATTTAACATAGCCATGGAAAATCCCCTATAAATGGAGGTTTTAATGGGAAAATCATTCAAAATCAGCAATTTTCCATGGCTATGTTAAATAACCAGAGGGTATTTCCAGATAATGTTGGTAAAACAATAATAAACCACTAGGTGGTAGGATATTCTTAGCCTAACTTTTTTTGAACTAGGCCATTATTGCAGGAAAATCAGTCATGTTTACCCTAAAATTGAATCTGTTAATATATTTACATGGAACATAGACGATCAACTTGTTTTTTGTTGGGAACGAATTTTAAGTATTTGAAAATAGACGTGTATGGGAAATGGACATGTCATCTCAATCTCACTACTTTCATTGGGAAATAAATGATCAATCAACTATATCAGGACAAAGTTATGATCTTTAGGAAAGTGGGGTAGTTTCAATAGAACACACTGATGTCGGTGAGATAGGATGATCAAGTATACAAGTTAGTTGGTATAAGGGTTAACAGTGATACATACCCTCTGGTAAACTAACATAGCTATGGAAAATCACTATTGTTAATGGGAAAATCAACTATAAATCACCATTTTCAATGGCTATGTTAGTTAACAGTGATACATAGACCATCCCTCTCACTTGGAATTCTTGCACCCATGGTTGGCGGCTCAGCCCCCATGAAGAAGTGTAGTCACTTGGGGTCATCAATCCTTTTTTGGGGGCATGGAACACTGACAGTAGGGGAATCCACAACAACAAACCACGTTTACACATGTTTACTTATGATTAGATTTCACAATGGTTGCTACTGATTAAGTAGTGGGTGAGTTGGTTAAGTAGTGGTCATCCAATAATGAGCTGTCAACCTTGGCTTAACCACTCTGCTTCAAGGAAGTCGCCTGCGGTGAGGTCGCAACGTTGCTCCGATTATTTGGTTCAAATGCAACATAACCCTATCCCATCTCATTATATCAGTTGGTTCATAGGTTTGCATACTATGGGCTACATTAACTTACATATAATAATTTTGCCTACTATGGGCTACATTTACTTATATATAGTAATTCCCAATAATCCCAGTAGTATAACTCCCATGTTCAAAACCAATCAACCATCAATCAATTATCCTTTATAATTGATTCCCAATTCTCTCTGGCCCGAATATATCCCAATTTGATCCAATTTCTATGATAAAATTCCATGTTATGGGCTATATAATTTACTTATATTAAAGTTTATGTTATGCACATATAGTAATCCCAGTAGAATTATAATATGCTATAAAATAACAGCAATCCCATATGTACATATATATATATATACATCATATTAATAAATATCAACCTTAGTTTTCCTGTGCCATGTTCAAAAGAAACCGTCGCCGGCGCCGCGAGCCTCACCAGCGCTGTGCGCTGTGATCATCTTCACCTGGTCGTGCTGAAGCGCCCATCTGACAAGGGTAATGTGAGTTGAAGTTCTTCATACATGATAAAAGCACATATATAATGTATATATAAAAACAATTAAAAACAAATATAAATAAACATAAGTATATATAGTTCAATTAGTAGTTGGTATTATTTATTATACACATACATGATATATATATATATAGATATAGATATAGATATAGATATAGAGTATACTAAGCGTAAATAATACTATTCTATGCATAATATATATATATATATATATACATATGGGGAACGCCCGAAACTACCATGAAGCCATATATATATTTACAGTAACTATCATCTGGTAATTTAACTAACAAAACTATGGAAAATCAACCTTGTTATCCGTTCTTAAAAAGGTAAATCATCAAACTAAATGGGCCATAGTGTCCATAGCTCGTTAATGCTCATTGATTACATCAAAAATGCATCTGTATTGTTCTCTTGCCAAACTTTTCCTTTCCCTGGGCACCGTGGCGCCGGTGCTGTGTCCGCTGTGCCGCCTCCAATTCTTTCAGCACATCGATGCGCACAGTGACGCTGCAGCCAGAGGAGCTGGGGATCAGCCTCAGGGGCGTCGCAACGGGAGGGGGGTTCACCACCAAAAATGGCAGAAATGATGATTTTCTCCCATGAAAAATGGTGCTGAAAGATGCTCCAAGATGATTTAGCAGCCAAGTATAGGAGTTTTAAGGGATGTAACAAGTATCATTTGAAGGTTTGACAAGAAACTGGGATTTACCAAGAAAGTTTTTGGGTTTCAGTAACGAACATGCAGGATTCAGCAGCAGGAAATATGTGGGACTTCACCAGGAAATAGCTGGGAATTCACAGGCAAAATAGTCTAAATAGTGGGACTGATCCAAACAATACTGGGATTTGATTCCACCAACAACTTGATTTTTTAAGCAATAGAAATCAGATTTCACCAGTCAAAAAATGGTTTCACCACAAGATATATTATGACCCAACAACTATGATTCAACAGTTGCAAATTTGGATGTATATAACATGATGTAACCACTGAACAGGAGCCTAAATTTCACCAACAAAAATTGGATTCAAGACACAATGTCGTATTTAGACAACCATAAAATAGGGATCAAAAATACAAATTCCGGGGTGAAGCGTGCAAACCCTGTTGATTTCACCAACAAACCATGACGATTTCTGACAGAAATATCATGGGATTCAATGGGATTCAATGGGAATTCAACAGGATTTGGGTCGATTTCAGGAACAAACCATGGGGTTGTCAGACTGAGAATATTGGGAATAGAATGGGAATACAATCCTTAAATGATGCCACACCCCTGAAAACAAATAAGACCATGAGAATCAGCGGGAAGAGAAGGATATTTAAGCATCCTAAATGGGAACATGGGACATTTAATGGATTCTGTTGGTTCCGCGGTTTATGTCAAGTATTGATCCCATCGACCCCAGCAGAGTGGAAATACCATGGGAATATAGGAGGTCTACCATCCAGAACAGTAATTAAGTCTACAAAAAATGGAATTACACCACATGCCAGGCATACATACCCTCCGTTAATCAAACATAGCAATGGAATTTTCCCTACAAATATGGTATTCATAGGAAAATCATCTCTAAACGGTGGATTTTCCAGCAAACCATGTTTGATTGGAGGGTAGATATAACTCCATCAGCCAATAGTCTGAAATTCCATGAACTTCCACAAGACGAAGCCGTCAGAATGAAGCAGACTAACAAGATCCAGTACATTCCAATGGCGCTAGGCATACCTGAACTGGAGTTACCGGATGCATGTGCAACGTCCATGCAAAGCGGTACCGCTGTTGTTAGCTTCCCCTGGATATTTTGAACATGCTTCAAATCAGGAATGGTGCGAAACCTGCAAGGATCTGTGGAGCAAATCTCGTTGCCTCAACCTATTGACCTACCCTTCAGGCAAAAAAGAATGGTTGATCTACATCTCAATCAGCATACCAGTACCATCATCCTGGCTGAGTTGTAGTATTTCACTAACCTGAAGAAACCATTTGGGATGATTTCCCTTACTGACCATCATTTCAGTGACGTCACGACGTGAGGGCACTATAGTTCATCCACATATTGTAGATGATTTACCCATTAAGACCTTCATTTCTGGTGGATTTCTATGTACTTATTTTCGCATATGTTTTTATAATTTTCCCCATTACAACCTTCATTTATAGTGGAAGTTCATGGATTTTCCCAGCTATAAACCTCCATTTATAGCTTAAAATCTGATTTTACCCGTTAAAACGTCCATTTTTTGCTGCACTTTCTGCCTCTCGGTTGGGAGCCGCACGGCCAGAACTGCCTCGCTTGGCGAAAGAGTTCCGCGAGGATCCTGGCGGCGCGGAGGATCACCCGGTGATCACCCCCCTTTTTGTTGAGCGTAACTTGTGAGCTGGGGGGGGGGTTTACCCAGCAAACAGGCATATATATATATATATATGTATTAATTGTGTATTCATTATGTATTCATCAATATATTCATTGTGTGTATGCTATGTACGCATAATATATATATACACATACATGCCATGCATATATATATATATATAGGATACAATATGTATATATATATATGCATAGAGAGTAAAAGTATAAATACTGTATAAGTATGTGTATATATATATATATATAGACTATGATTTAAATATGACCATGTACAATATAGATACATAATATATATGATATACAGATATACATCATATTCACAAAATATTGTATGAAAATACAGGCAGAAGGTCATAGAGGATAGGTAGAATAGATGCTGGACCAAGAGCCATAGACATTACGTATGGCTCAAAGTCATTTTGAAATCATTGAACCACCGCGGGCTGATTTTTGGAGCATGAGGGTCTGAAAATGTTCTTGTGATCATCTAGCAACAGTATCCAAGAGTGAACCAGGGGCACCCAACTTTGACTCAAACACAAAATACCAAAATAGAACTACAACTTCAGCACAGAATCACATAGCACAACAAAATACAACTGAACATGGAGTAGTCACAACAAAATACAACTTAAACTGTCTTTGTCTGATATTTGTTTTGGTAAAGCCCCAAGATTCAGTGGTTGATCATCATCTTCCCCTATAAAATTAGCATGAGTAGTGGTAGTCCCTCTTTCCACTGGAAACATCAAAACGTATACAATAGTGTATGTCCAGTATGTATGTGGTCATTTTCTCTCCATTACATCGCCGTTATGACTAGTTTGTGACTGGTGCCCATATATTCCAATAGAGTTTCGTCAGAAAAACCATATTTTCCCATCCGCTGATTAATCGTGATTTTCCCCATATTTGTTCTTTTCCGATAGTTTCCCACATGGGTATGGGTCCAAACCTTTTCTCACCATCTTTGGGGGAAAAACATCCATTAACCAGCTATTTCAGGTTACCTAGGGTACCAAGGTTTTGACTCATAGCCATATTCTCCCATGTTTTCTCGCTTAAACTCACAATAAAATCTATGGTTCGGATCCCAAGAGCGCGGGAGCGTCCTCAACGCAGCAGCTGGATCGGTGCGACCCGCCTGACAGGCAAGTGGATCATCACTTCCAATCTGGGGCCCAGCTATATTCCATGGGAAAATCAATGGTTTCCTGTAGATTTTCCCTGCAACCAATCCAATGAATATTTTGTCAAGAATTGGATTTAATCATGAAACAGCGAGATTTGATGTGGATGTGATGGGATATCTAACCGACTGTACTCAAAAATTGGAGTAGACTAATGGATTAATTGGTTTGATCTGGTTTGATAAAATAAACCGCATAGCTTGAGCATGGCACATATTACTATAATATTGCATTATAGATCAAACACACATGTAACACATATATAACAATTATATAGCCATAGCCACCCGACCATCACTCGTATATGTGCCATGATTAAGCAACATGAAATTGATGGTTTATTGTCATCCCACCTATAAGAATCCCTACGGATTGATGACAATCCCCCAATATTGGAATATTATGATCCAACTTCAGACCATGGCATATATATATATATATATAAGTAAAAAAGTATGTTTATAGCTAAGCTAGCTATGTCTTGTGATATTGGATCATCGGAATCTCAAAACTTAGAAATTACTTAGATGTGTTTATTTACAACTGTGGGGGGTGCCGGGCACCACATTGCAGTGTCTTAAGTGGCTTGTAATGCTTGTACAGCCTAGACTTCATCAGTGGCTTGTATACCTAGTGACATAAGCTTGAACATAATCATAAACCCTGATATTTGTGCACCTTCCAAAACGATGGTTCATCCATGTTCATCCTATTTCAATCAGCAAATTTGTTGTAGACCTAGTGAAGCGAGATGGGCACGGGTAGCAAATCATACCCTTCAACCTGTTTCTTCAAAGCTGCTTCGCACATACTCCCTTCAAAATGGCAACATGTTGGAGTATGAAACTGCCCTTGACAATGTTTACCCAGCAATCTGTTGAAACCAGAACTACAAACCATCCACAATGATTTACCAACAATAGTTTGCATTAGCAGTGGCAGGTTTGTTGGGTTATGTTGGGTTTATTTACCGCATTATACCTCAAAATTTGTCAAAATTGCAATCAAAAAACTTTTCGGGAACATGTGGCTCTAAACCTACACCGACGCATACTAACAACCACAACAACAACAACAACAACAACAACAACAACAACAACAACAACAACAACCACAACCTCACATCGTTGAATTCAAAGGGAACACTTGACACAAAGTTTCTCAAGTCTTATAGTCCACTTGACACGAAGTGTGCCGCAATGCAGTTCTGGGGTTAGATGATATAGGACTGGTACTTATGATATCGTACTGATTTCACGAACTAAGCATAGATGATTACTCTTCTGAAATCCATTGGCCTGAAATCCGAGTTTTCTTGGTCGCATCCTCAATCTGTGACGTTTTTCCATGGATTACCCTTTGGTACTCAAACATTTGTAGATGGGAACATCTCCTATTTGTCGATGATACAACGAAAATGACGATGTTCATCACTTGTCCTATGCCAGCTGAGATACCAAAGGGTTAATGTCCAGGATCTCCAGCTGATTTTCCCCCCATCTCCCAGCATCATCCAACCTTCTGCATCAGAGCCGGTGCGTAGTATACAAGGATTGCCGGACCTTAGATTCGTTCCAGCTGAGACAACAAGAAACGTGCTCCGGAAGCGTTTACTAAGTGCTCTTGAATGGGAATGGAAATGTAGCTGTTCCGAAAAGAGGAAACATAAATGGATGTGCTCCCCTTTTTTTTTGGCCCCAAACATGACAATCTCTGGATCCAATACATTCCGCCAGGATATCGCTGCTTCTTTACTATTGGGATGAGATTGTTCACTTCCATGGCTAAGCTTCTGTGTCTTGAGCTTTCACAAGAAAACATTATACACATAAACAAAAAAAACAATTGTGGTTACACAATAATTACATGATGATACATGGATAAACCATGATAAATTTGGACAACGCCCAACACACTTTTTTTTCACTCTCATCTTTTGTAGCAACATACATACTTAATTACATAATTAAGATCCTTCTCAGTCAAGTCCCCATTTCCCCTTTTTCATCCTTATTCCATCAGAAATATGTTCTTGTCCCTGGGTACCCACAATTCATGGTATTGAAATATGACAATCCTGTATATCCACTACGATAAGCCCAACTCCTGTGATAAACTATGATATGTTGTAAATATGATAAACTACGACAAACTACGATTAATCCTGTACAGTTCCTTTATACATGGGTTGGTCTGAAAATATGGTACCCCAAAATTTCATTGTTAATTACCCCTTTTCCCAATAAAATAGATATACTAAAATAGCTATTTCGGGGTTTCCCATTTCAGAGCTATATCCCTAGGGTGAACTAACATAGATGTGAGGGTTTCCTAAAATGGGGGTCCCCAAAATCATTCAAAATTAGACAATTTGTGTATTGAAAACCATGGTTTTGAGGATCCCCCATTTTCAGAAACCCCCATGTGGAAGAACCGTTTATACATCATTTTCCTAGGGAAACCATTGATCTTCCACATCTTTCTGTATGTTTACCCCAAGGTAATTCCTATGACCCAGCCAAAAACAGAACCGCCCCCGCGACGTGGACACCGAGCAACCCATGGCCACAGCACCTTCAGGCGCTTGCTCGCGGCAGAAGAGCTGCTCCTCAGGGTGGGAAGAACCAAATTCTAGGGAATGATATGTAGAAATTCTAATGCGGTACATTTTACAATAAGAATGGATAAACTATTTATGTACATAAATCATCATAAATCAGGATTAGCTTTTTCGAAATACAAAAGCATGTATTTATTAATATATATATATATATAGAGAAATACTTGCTAACTGTGTATCATATACTTACTAATAGTGCATAGTATATACGTACTTGCTATAATAAACAAATTTACTGATATACAACAGTGTATTTAGTAAAATATATATAGATATACTATATATATATATACACATAACAGGATAAGTATTAGTCTAATAATTCTAGATTCTAGTACATATAGATATTCTATCTCATTAATAAAACCATAGTACATCATATATATCAACGAAAAAAACACATGAATGATACTAATGGGATTGATGCACGAGTATAGTATATCAATGACACTAATGACAATGCATGAAATGATAGTCAATACTAAAACTGTTTCGCAATGATATAAGTATAATGATTTAATGACTTCCTACTAGTACTACTACTGCTGCTGCTATTAATATAATATTAGTGCTTTCATTAGGAATACTAGCAAAAACAATGGCAATGATTTTCAAATCACTCGTAAAAATCACGATTTAGTCGTGTAATCACTAGTTATTTGTGCATGATACATTTTAGTATATGTACAGTATTGAAAAAATGATTGAAATGATCAATATGATTTAACTATCCCTAAACAGTGATAGAACACAAGATATATAACTATTGCTAGATGTTCGATCACTAACTTTATGTCACTACTTTATCATGCGTTTTAAATCTTACAAGTATTGTTTTATCACCAGTAATAATAACTGTGTTATGAATTATATATAGTAGGATTTCACTACTGATGCTCGATCACCACTGTGATTGAACTGTTACTGTATAGCAGAATCTACCTTTCTATCCTCTTGGACATGGATGTAGTTGATCTTTTTGATTCTTTTTGGGGGTCAGGCCTCGATTTGACCAATTCCTCAGGGCTCATTCCAACATGGGCGCTTCGCGCCCGGTCCTTGCAGCCCGTGAGGGCCAGTTCGCGGTTGAGAACTTCGCAGTCCTGGCTGTGACGGCCCCCAAGGTTTGCTCAGTTGGCTGACAAGTAGGTTAGCTAGGGTTTAGGGTAGGAGTATCTACAATTCTACAGTTCGTGGGGTTTATAGATCAAATTAGCACTACGAGGGTTTGGGGTTTATAAGTTAATTTATAAATGCTGTACCCCGCCGTTTTTCGAATCTGAACATGATCCCTTCCCCGTGGCATGAAACCCTTCCCTCCCATGCCGGGGCCTCCAACATGAATAGATTTCTGACAAGCTCATCTGGCTCGGCAATGTGTAGATACTCTGGTAAACCAATCTGGCAAATCAACATCTTCATAATCCATACATAGAAAAAAAAAATATATATATATATATATAGTTGATATATATATATATACCAGTAGTACCGCACAAGGCGGTGGCGGAAGTTTCAGGAATAGCAAACTATAGGAAAGGTGAGTTGCTGTGAATGATGGATGGCAGAGCGAACCCACTGATGGATCAAAAGGTGGTTCGAGCGTCGGCCTATCTATCTGTCTATCTATCTGCCTGCCTAGCTAACTGACTAACTGACTGACTGACTGACTTACTGACTGACTAACTAACTAACAAACAAACAAACTAACGAACTGACTAACTGACTAACAAACTAACTAACTGACTAACTGACTAACAAACTAACTAATTGACTAATTGACTAACTGACTAACTGACTAACTGACTAACTGACTAACTGACTAACTGACTAACTAACTAACTAACCAATTAACGAACTGACTAACTGACTAACAAACTAACTAACTGACTAACTGACTAAGAAACTAACAAACTGACTAACTGACTAACTGACTAACCGACTAACCGACTAACTGACTAACTGACTAACTGACTAACTGACTAACTGACTAACTGACTAACTGACTAAC
>BGPT01000336.1:281955-319124 GCA_003297045.1 Symbiodinium sp. clade C Y103 | reverse complement strand
CTCATCTCTGATCTTCTCACTTCTGACTTTTCTCACCTCTGCTTTTCAACTGTCCATATTGTCGGAAGGTTTAGCTTCTAAACTTCCTTCGATTATTATAGTTCTGCCTTTACAATCCACTATTGGGAGGTTTCCTGAAATGGTGGTACCCCCAAATCATTCAAGTCATGGATGACCGTGACTTCGTATTGAAAGCCATTGTTTGAGGATCCCCCAGGGAGAACATGTCCTCTGCCACGTTAGTTGACTATCTCTTGTGGTGAGCTATCCGATGGAAACGAAGGCTTGTCAGAACCAACATGAACCAACCGATGGCAACCTTGGTCAATCTTCCCCTTCACTAGTGGGTCCATGTTAAACCCATTTCAACCCCAAACAAGGCCTATTTATACATATACATATACATATTATTTGTGTCTATCTAAATCTAAATGTTGATATTTCACTCAAGGACTTTCAATTTATGGGATAAATCATTCCAAATCCAACTGAAATGTGTATATATATATATATATATATACACATTTTGTGAAGTGGCGTATGGCACCTCCTTCTAACCCATGGATGCAGACCCACGGATTTCCATAGCTCCATCATGACGCGTCCTCTGGAGGGATCAAGTGCAGGGCGCCTTGGCTCGGGAATTGAAAATCGCCATCTGGCGCCATTGGCCAAGGGTTTATCATGGTTTACCAAAGTTTTACCATGGTTATCAGATGTTATCAGTTATCACAATTATTCATAACTTATCATGTTTACCTTGGTTCATGATGGTTTATCCATGGTTTATCCATGGTTTATCTATGTTTAGTATCTGGCTCTCATAAATCTGCTGCTTGATCATGTTGATCACTTTCCCCTCAAAAAAATCCTGGGGATGGAGCCATGGGGAGTAGCGGCTTGGGAACCAATGCTCATCCATGACGACTGGATGATTTCAAAGGACCCATGACTTTGGAAACCTCCAAATTCCAAAACAACAACAGCATAGAACCTTGGCGTTCCTATCTTTCGCTAGGTGCTGAACTGGTGGAATATCATGTCCTTGCATCATCGCAAGTAAAATGCCACAAACCGCTGAATGTGGTGACCTTGAGTGTGGTATTTTTGGGAAAAAATACTTTGAGCCGTTCCCATTTTCGGGATTTTAAATCATCCAATCAGTGGTCGAGCTTGTACTCCACTGTGATGAACTCGAAAGCCTAAACCATCACCAAGGACTTACCAGGAATATCAGAAATGGACTATACTAAGATATACTAAGTATATGATAGTATATGAATGTATACGGTAAGGATTTCTTCCCAGTACAAGTAATTGGAGGATTGAGGCCATTGGCACCACTGAATTGCCAATCCCCCCGTGTCAGTTCTGAGTTTCCAACGTAGCACCGCTGGGCTATTGCCCTGCGCCTCGGAACGCAAGGAGGCGGAGGCGTGTTGGGGAAACATCTGGAAGACCGGGGAAAACTTATAGGCCTGTTGAATCATAGAAACCTCCAAAAAGATAGAAGTTCGTAAATTCCTAAAAGAGTGGTGAATTAGTGAATTACCTTGATTTGAAGATCTATTTTGGGAGTTGCTATGATCCCAGATGTTTCGGTATAGCCTATAGCAGAGTTGTCTCGTCTCAATGTGAGGGGCTCTACAGACTTTGCTTGGTTCATTTTGACCCATCTACTTATCGATATATTATCTACCATGATCCATAATTGTTGTGCTAGCTATACACCAACTTAGGTATGTGTGTGTGTGTGCGGAGCCAACTTTGTTGGTATATCCGGGATGAGCCTTCAAAGATATTCAAACCAGATATATGTATATATATATATATAATATATATATATATATAATTATTATTTAACCAAAACCAAGTTTCAAATCGGAATGGACAAATGGATACAAATAGTAGGCGTGAAAGTCAAGAAATGGGGATGATAGGGATTCATTGATATGGACCTGGATACGAATCAATGGCTATGGGACCTTCGGGTGATGCAGGCACCATAAACATGGATAAACATCAGCAGCAACACGTTTCAAAGCGATTTCATGCTATCTCAGTGCGAAACCCAGGGCACCAGGTAGTACCATTGTAAATCGCCCGCCTGCTCCTTGGCAACTTCAGCAGCTCGTGCTGCTAACGTCTTTCACATCTTGAGGCGTCTGGCTATGTACCCTCGGTAAAACGACTTGCACTCTGCGGTCACATGTACTTTGCGTTTCATATCTTCCACAAAGGTTCGTTCACCGGACATGGTGACACTCAAATGGCCAGAACATCCACAGCACACGGCCAGTGGTACAGTTTCACAGTCTTGTCTCCATGACTTGTCCTTTCGGCTGATATTGTGAATATGTGGAAATGCACTCCTTAGAATAGCAAAAAACTGGCTGGATTCAAAACAGCGCCCCGTAAACAATAACTCACACACCAAACACGTCAAGATTCAACCTAACCCTGGCAGTAGACAATATCGGGTATAGCCGGTAAACACACACTAAGGAGACATCATGCAAGTGTTTTTGTTGAATCCACACATCCCCTTCGTTTGGGGAAGCAGGATCATCTTGTTAAGAACCCTTTGTCGAGGTGAGCTATTCCTCTTGAAACATCTTGAAACTATATCACTAACCCGAAGAAACTTCAAAATACAAGGGCCCTCAGACCCACTGTGAAACATGGTAGTGACAACCCTGAACCACAACTTGGCAAATGGGTTCGCGTCCTGTCAATGCATCGTTGGATGTACAATAGCTAAAAGCCTTAAATGGCGACCCATACTCAAAGAAACTGGGAATGATACCCGCAACAAACATTTTGTTTCCACAACTCACTTGGTGTCAATCTAAGAGTTCTTCCATCAACAAGTTGTTTGGTGCCTCCACTAAACGCTACTATTACTGAATATGTTGTGTACCGAACCTGAGACATCTCAAAATGTCTTGCAGGATCTCGGGATACATTACATTCCTCAGTGCGTGAATTGTTTCCCAAAACTGAATCACAAACCAAAACAGACATCCTATAGTCATCCTATTATGGAGTATTTGCTTTGGATTGTGGTGCACATGTCCTTACTGTATACATTCCTTCATCAAAGACTGAAGGAAACTAACGATTTAAATCATCTAATCATCAACTAAGCATCTGGTTTTGATTCAACTTATTGCCAGAAACCACTGGTTTGAGTTTCAGCTTCTTGGTGGTCTTGTAGGTCATAGGAATCATCGGGACACTACAGGATGGCATGTCCTGCATGGACGAGAAGTTGTCGTTAATCATTCATGAGAATGGTATTCCAAATATGTTTCCAATGCGGGACCTTTTTGTATTTCTAAACTTTAGAACGTGAATCTGGAATAATCTGGAACGAACAACTTCAACATATATGATAAATATAAATGTCTTATGATATAATATGTAAAAACAAATCATATCCAACAAATCTTAGTCTCAAGGACTAACGAGTCGCCCAGCCCAATGGATGACCATCCTGGCTCCCGGACCATGACGACCAAGCGCAATGCAGCGATGCTGCCGTAGCCTTTAGGCACCTGAGAAATCGATGGATGAAATGGGGAAAGGTACTTCGGGGTGCAGTTCCGGTCACACATGGCTATCACCATGATTAGTAATTAATGGTTATTCATGGCTGGTACTTGTTGTTCATTGCTTATGGTTGAGAACGGCTATGAAATTTTAACTCTCATAAGATCCCATAAGTTGGGATACGGGTCGCCTAAAATTACCTATGGTTATACATTGTTAAATCCACTTAGACCTGGAGCTGCGCTTCGTCAAGTACCATGATATGCGCGGTTTGTTGCACGGATTAGAGTATGGGTTTTTCATGGTTGTTCCCACTAAGACTAAGGATGTGTTTTTTTCTCGGGGTTTCAGTGTAAATTTACCATTGTTGTCATTGCGGCAAAAAATTAAAGGGTCGGTTTAGTTTGGTATTTTCCCAGAGCAACTGCTTAGCAGTTGCGTCTCACTTGCCCAATGTACTCAACCACTGATGGAAGAGAAATGCATCTGGGTAAGTAGAGAGCTACTCACACATCGCTATGAGCCAGGGCTTTCACTGGTCACCGGTTGTGGGGAAGTAAGGATTCATCAGAAATTGAGATACAAACCTTGGCTTCTGCACCCTGAAACTCGGATTTGTCCATCTCCAGCAATTCAAACCTTCTGTGCCCTACAAAGCCTTCTGAAACATTGAGTTACATGATTGGCTATGGCATCTAAAATTGTCCTCATGAATCGTATGACGAAAACGGGAACTTAAGCAAGAGCTAAGCCACACCACCTTGGCGGGATCGCATTCGCACAGTGCATGCAACACAGTTCCGTGTTGGCCACTCCGCACTTGTAAGACATTTGTAAAGGGAAGTCGAGACCACCACAGAGTGGAAAGGGCCATCTCCCACTGATCCTCACCAAACCCCCACATCGCATTCCAAGCCAATCATCCTCAACAAGGAGACGGGTAGTTGAATGCAAGTAAACTGTCCAATCCACGGGGAAGAAGGACAATTCCTCTGGTTTAGTTTTGCCATGTATGATCATTTACTTACTGACTGTGCAACTGGGATGACCCCTCTATGAATCAACCAATTAATGGGTAAAAAAACTATATATGTGATAAAACCGGTGAAGAAAACATGATGATATGTGATATTGATGTGCACAGAAGCAAAACACGTATACCAGAAAACTCAGATCCTCTAAAACCCAAACACACACACACACACACTCTGATCCCACCCACTTCAACCATGCCAACCTCACAAATATGTTTTTTTTTTGATTGCAAAACACATCATATCCCTGCATCCGCGCAACCCGGCATTCGCGTACACTTGCACCTGCAGTCCTGTGATTTGTCTACTTCTATATCCAGTCTGGTTCAGGATGCTCAAACGCGCTGGAGGCATTGCAGCGCAATGTTTAGGATCAGCATGGATAAAATGGAAGTCAAACGGTTTTTCAAGTATGGAATGGGTACTCTTGAGTTTGCCATCTTGCAGCCTTAAATTCATCACATTTGGACCAATTTGGCATAAACATTTCAGATTATTGGAAAGGATATTTCCTCTATTGTGTCCCCAAGAGATTGGCAAATGAATCTCAACATACCCACAGACAACCAAAGACTCAGGCCCACTTGGAGGATTCACCCCACGAGTTTTGTATTTCACATTTCTGGATGATCAGCTCGAACTCAGGGATTTATCCAGGTGATCACTATCCATACTTATGAAAACATGTGGATATCCCCATCTCTAGTTGATTAAATCATTCATTTTGTTACCCTCTGGTAATCTAAAATAGCTATGGAACATCACCGTTTTCAAAACGGTAAATCATCGAACTAAATGGGCCATGGCTTAGCAAGAGAGGGTACCATGTGTTTTTAGAGGTTTCTTCGGGATTAATCAGCCACCAGTCAGTTTATGAAGGTATATTCCCATGTTTGGTTAATCTTTACTATGGTTATTTATATATATATATATATAAAGTTACAATATAATATATATATATATAGTTATATATAATATACCATGTATGGTTAAGTTATATTGTATATATTTAGTTATATATATATACCATGGTTTGTCTCCAGCTTTAGTGGGTCCCCGTCTCAAGCGGCGCCTCTCCCAGCGAAGGACTGTGGGCAGTCCATCTCCAAACCTCTCGTTTTTTTCACTGCGGCCAGTGGAACCACAACAGCCTGGTATTGCGGTATAGATAATATGAAACTACAGCTTACTCATGATATACAGTAATACAATTGGTACTTATTTCATTTTACAATTAACCATAAATTGTAAATCACAACTGTATGGTTCATTGTCGGTGGCAGCGCCCGAAAGAGGCCGCGCGTTTTTGCACATGTTTTTCTCTCTTTCGTGTTTTTCTTCCCTCTCTCTTGATGTCATCTTGGGGTAGGGTTGGTTGGGAGGGTGGTGGGGCAATAACGTCCTGCCAATTGCACACTACCTACTGTACTTGATGCTACGTCACAAGAACTTTAGAGTTGATTCTACGTCATGATAACTAATCTTGTAGATCTACTACAACTTCATGCTATGCTGTATTCATTAATTATTTGATGCTACGTCACAAGAACTTCCTTTGAGTTGATTCTACGTCATAATAACTTCTCTTGTAGGTCTACTGCAACTTCAAGCTATGTTGTATCAATTACTTGATGCGTCATGATAACTTCACTTGTAGGTCTACTGCAACTTCAAGCTATGTTGTATCAATTACTTGATGCTACGTCACAAGAAAGTTTGAGACGCCACACTGGTGCCAAAAAAGGCTACGACGTCCTGTGAAGGTTGCAAAAACTCACTTGATTCGAAGACCTTTGCAGCACTTTTGCTCCTTTTTTTGATGCCCAATTTCAAAGTAATCACCTCTTAGAGGCGCTCACACCATGTTTTGGGATGTTTTAGAAGTTTCCCTATGTCTTAATCATTCTTTATCTGGGGTACAGCCCGTGGTCAGACACACATACAAATTAAATGAATTATCTATCTATCTATATATCTATCTACCTACCTACCTACCTACCTACCTACCTATCTATCTATCTATCTATCTATCTATCTATCTCTCTCTATCTCTCTATCTCTCTGGCTGTCTATCTGTCTATCTGTCTATCGGTCTATCTGTCTATCTGTATGTCTGTCTATCTGTCTATCTGTGTATCTGTCTATCTGTGTATCTGTCTATCTGTATGTCTGTCTATCTGTCTATCTGCGTATCTTTTCTATTTTAATCTAATCAAATCTAATTAATCTATCCCGCTAATATAATCTAATCCAATCCAATCGAATCTAAGCTAAGCCAAGCTATCTATCTATCTAGCTATCTAATCTATCTACGGTATGTATGTTCCATGGTCAAAACATTGTATGTGGGGTATATATATATATGTAGTCATCCATCCCATGTTGGGAATCCACAGCTAATGGGCATGTAAATCCCTCCCATTGTATTGATAACCCTCCCACAATGTGGGTATACAACCCAACTTTTGATTGCACCATGCGAGCGTCTCGCAAGCTCACAGCTAGCTCGGTCGAGCAGGCAAATGAGCAAATGAGGGAAACAATCAAAATAGCATTCTGCAAAGTCATGNAGGCAGAGTTGGCATTCGCCAAAAGCTTCCCGGTGAAGCCAAAAGCTGAGTAACCCACGCAAGTGGTCAGGTGCCAACAAAGCAAGGCAACACAAATCCGCATAGACATGAAGCAGAGAGTAAAGGAGGACTCAATGCACATGGTCCGCATCGGAGATGCCCAGTAGCAAATTGATGAGGTCAAGTAGCAGCCGTCCCANATAAGGGAAAAAATCAGATGCATAGTCGTGAAACCATGGCATCACCCAATTGGCCCCCCAGGGAACGACCGCGCCCCGTGTCGGCTTGGGTGTAGCGGCTAACCCAACTTTTGATCATGGAACATACGGATTTACTTGGTATACCATATGTAAGTGGTATGCTACCCTCTGGCAATCTGTTACTGGTTGCTATGGAAAAAAAAGAAACAACTATTAACAAACAGTGGGGTATGATGGGAATAATGCAGGTAGAATAGTTTTTTTAAAGGCTGCATTCATTTTGACACAAACCTGAGTCCATTTGGGGATTGACTCTTTTGACCAGGACCCATACCCACAAACACTCATATGTTTAGACCTTTGGAAAGCTCTGTGGAGAGAGCCTGTCTAAATATGGGAATCGGCAAAAACCGTGATGCCCTTCTGTTCACAAAGAAAGTTGTCAGAATCTTCCGGATTTGGTCATGTCTCATCCCCATGATATGGGTTTTGCAATGCTTCTTGGGTATGGGCAGCATGGGTCAATGCTTCTGGGTGAGAAAATCAGCTGCAAACATGAAGAACTGTTTTTGCTGATTGCATCGATAAATAGACACATATAAATTTGAAACCATCATCCACATCATTGTATGTCATTACATAATACAAATACATACAGAACGTTCTACTGCAATTTTAGCGTTCTCAACTGCACATTTTCAACCAAAATTTGAAGAAGTTCGCAAACTCCTACTAAAAAGGTGATCACTTACCCTCTGGTAAACTAACATAGCTATTGAACATGGCCATAGAAATAGTGGATTTTCCCATTAAAAATTGTGATTTTCCATAGCTATGTTAGTCTACCAAAGGGTAAACCTTTTCTATCTCTTTTCGGCTCACCAATGGGTCACTACCCGAGGTTTTCCATTGTCGTCGCCAGTGACCCCACTGGGGCCCAAGGCCAAGTAGTCTTCCAGAACCTGCGACTCGCTCCTGGTCCGGGGTGCCAGGAGAGGGGGGGTTGTTGTCCAAAAATGTATACTTAAATCAGGGGGAAATCATGGGGACAGAATTGAGATGACAATATTATGGTAAAATGAAGATGAACCTACCATTTGAATGAACCATAGTGGAAAAATAATGGGTATATAATGGGGATAGGATGGGAGATGCACAAAACAAACTTGATTTCACAATCAACCGTGGGGATGTGAAAACCATGGTAAGCCAATTCAAGTTTGTCTGAAAATTGGGCACCCCAAAGTTGCCCCAAACTTTGTAGTTATATAATCTTTGTATTATACAAGTATAGTCATATCTTTCCCCAATAAAGAAATGCCATTTTGGGTGTATAGGAGATTCTCAAACAAATCCAAATCGAGATTAATTAAACAATTTTTTTTGGCCGGGGATCATGGGATCATGAGAATATTGGTTGTCCATCAGGGGATGTACATACCTTCCCGGCGTCTTCAGGGACATGACGGACATCAAATAACCACGCTTTTTAGGGGTAATGTATGGGAATATTCAGCCAACAAAAGGATCTAAACACAAAATGGGGTTATGACACGGATAAACCACAAAGGGGATATAATAGGAATTCAATGGAACTTCATATGATCACGGAAACAAGATCAGACCAACAAAAACATGAGATTTATCCAACAAAATTGGGAGTTAAAAAAATACCGTAAAGGAAATCGATATCAACAAAGAGATTGTGAGATATTTACTGTATATATTTCTTGTAAATGTATACACACTTTCACACCATTCAAAATGAATCTGGAATGGATTCTCCAAGAAATGGATCCGAGAAAAGATTGTCTTTTGGTGCATGACCCTTTTTAAGGGGGGTCCAGGCTGGATTTGCGTAGATGCTACGTCGCCTCCGCTTTGTTTCTTTCATAGATAATACAACATAGCAAGAAAAAAGTCAAGAAAATAAGTTTTTCATCCGCTAACCATTGACCAGTCAGCTTCCTCAACAAAACACACCCTCAATGCCCCCAAAAACTTTTCTGTTGGTAAAAATGGAAAGGTTCAAATTCTAAAATCAGTGTGTAACAATTCAACGTAACAATTCAACAACATGTTTGTTGGTAAAATCCCCAGAAGTTCCTTTTTGATTTTGTTTGCTTGTCCGTTCCCTCGAAAAAAAGACATCCTGTGTTGATCCGAGTCGCGCATCCCAGCCATTTTTCACTGAGTTTTCCGACTTAGTGCTGAGCTCACTGACGATCTTGAAGGAGTTGATGAAGGAGCCTAGGACCTGC
Source organism: Symbiodinium sp. clade C Y103 (assembly GCA_003297045.1). Taxonomy (NCBI): domain Eukaryota; class Dinophyceae; order Suessiales; family Symbiodiniaceae; genus Cladocopium; species Cladocopium sp. clade C. The sequence continues at coordinate 309,507 of BGPT01000336.1, read as the reverse complement.
AGGGTGGATGGGCAGCTGCTTTGTTGATGCGCTAGTTGACAGCTTTTAGTAGAAAGAAATAGACTTCACCATGAATGAAACAGAATTTTATCAAATGTCTATGGATCCTTGTACTGGGTATGTAGTGAGAAACATTGGAATTTGCAAAATATTATCCTGCCAGTTTACCCTCTGGGAATCTAACCTGTCGACCCAGACGCTCATGGCAAAATTTCAGAACATCACCCATGGGCCATCTCAGCCTTTTGGTGCTAAATCACTGTTGGTATCCATGTATATCATATATAAAATAATTACTTGTATATATATATATATATAAATACAATTTACATACATGTACATACTGAAGACATTCCAAAAGGGGCTTCAAAGGGGGCCCTTTTAACCCTGGACCTTGCTAGGGAACTTCAACACGAACTTCTCGCAGCCCTCCTGTGACGAAGCCGTGGGGAGCTTGGCGACTGTGGGATGCACTGTTTTTCATTGGTTTTACTTCAAATGGCAACATATGGCAACACTTGAAATTCTGAACTTCTAGTCCATGGGATGTGCGGAGACTTAAAAAAACTCATCTCACTGGAGTGTGAGTAGTTGTTCAAGCATGAACAAGTTGGTTTCTGAGTACTTGATCCATCTAGCAGGAAAAGAGAAGAGAAACTCTGGCAGAATGTAGTGGATCCCATTGAGTTGGGGGTATTGTTGGGGGGATTGGATTGAAGGGGCTCTCCTCTTAGGTTGGGCAACTGTTGGGGGACCCTGATCACCTGTTCTCCAAAAACTACTTGATGATATCTTGATGATGCGGTTGACATGATGGTGTGACGACGAACCATGACCATCCGTCCGTAATTAGGAAAATTGCAAACTAAACGTCCTTTCATAGAAAAAAAACATTCGTCAACCTAGTTCTCCCCATGTTTCTCAGTGTTTTCTGTGACTCGAACCGCCATTCGTGGCCACCCCTTCCAAGCACCGCCACGCCCGCCCGGAAGGCTTGGGCACCTGTGGGTATGGCTCCGCACCGGCAAGGTCGGTGAGCCAGTGGCAGAAGTAAAAGGCCAGATCGCAGGACTTGGCACCTTCGGCAATGAAAACATGCACGTTTTAGCCTCCAACAAATACCCCAGGATGAACGAACATAGATCTGGAAAGCCCATGGTTTTTCGGTTTAGAAAATGATCTACAAATTCTGGGTTTTCCACATCTGTTTGCAGGAGGGTAAGAAGAGTTTAAACCAATGATATCCTTTCGGGAGAAAATAGGTGGGTACCATTAAATTATCATTTTCCTATTGGTTGTTTAACCCCTCTATAAATCAACCAACCAATTAAAAAAGGACATCTAATCTATGGGACCCAGAGCATAGCCCACTTTCAGTGGAACGCTTTCATCTTCCAACCCCCGACTTATGGCAGGATCAAACTGTCGATTTGAGGGATGGAAATTGGATTGAGTTGGTCTACCCTTTGGTAGTTTGACATAGCATGAAACATCATCATATTTGATAGAGAAGGGCTTGTTGCCAGCGCTGAAAAGTAGGCTTTTCTAATGTTCCTGTATCCCTTGTGCAATGATCATAATCTGATTTGATAAGTCATGGAAGTAAATGGGGCATTTGCCATAGCTATGTCACCAGAGGGTTATCCATGCGTTCATGGGATTGGCTGTTTATCATAAATGTTCAATCCACTCTTGTATCAATGGTTTATATAACTGATTCAATCCTGGCCAACTATTTACCCTCTGGTATATTAACATAGACCCTGAGAATAGCTATTTTTAGAGGAAACTAATCTTCCAATCCCTATCTGCCAGGGTCTATGTCAATTTACCAGATGGTACTGATTGTAATGTAACCAATCAAATCAATATGTCAACGGAATCCTCATTGGGTTGCTTTAATCCATAGGTACAGGGGATGCAATCAACCAAAACAGAGATATAAACTTGGTGAGAATCCATGGGAAGTGTAATGGGAATATTTCATGGGAATCAGGGAATACATAATGGGAAAATATAATGGGAATATAGTGGAATGTAATGGGCATCGAATGGGAATGTATTGGAACATGGTGGAATATAAACATGGTGGAATATGAACCGATGTGACATTTGGGCTAGTTCGGTTATGCAGGAAACCATTATTTTCACCATTGAATAGGGTTTCCTATGACGTCTTGCATTAAACCAATCCAATGAACTGGCTTTGAAGATATCGCTATGGATCAAAACCAAACCGTACCCTGGTTTTCAAATGAAAACAACCTGCATAAAAATGGAAGTTCATCTGCCCAAAGTAAAGTTATGTCGACTTGGTTTTGACACATGCTTCTATGGGTTTGTATCACGTCGGACACTTTTGGATATCTTAACCACCATCAATGGAAATGGGATTTGAACCGTCAAAGCAACCATGAACACGGTAATCAAATCAAAGTACCAAAACAGTGCTTGTAGCATCTTGTAGCATGGAGAATATGAATAAACATTGCATATGTGAACCAACAAGAGTCGATATGAACATTATGAAGCAGTGCAGCAGCTGTGAACAGGTCCAGGAAATGGAGACTGAGCCCCAACAAACGAGTGGGAACATAAACTAGGTGTGTCACCATTCACGATTTTGTTGGTATGTTATATTATGTATGTATATAATTGTGTATATTATATGTATATATATATATATACATGGATATTACCTTTCGTTGTTGGTGCATGGTGATTGTCACGGTTGCGCATGCTTGGTGGTTGAAGTTTCCATCTGATTGCCTCATCATTGCTGGCTGAGCCCCATCCCCAAACAATGCTGGAAAAGACCTCCCTTCTGGAAAAGGCAACCTTGACAGTTCAATGTTGACTTGCTTTTGCGCAGGATACTGAACTTTTAGTTGCTGATATTCCTGCGCGTACAGTTGCATTCCTTCTATTTGGTCGGTCAAATCCAGTCAATTCCCTGGGTGTCCCGGCCACCACTGAGCACGTACCTTTGAAAAGTGTCCCCGGGGTGGCTCTGCTGCCAAAAAAAACAGAGGGGTCAGAGGTCAGAGAATAAATTCTGACTTGTTGGATGATGAGGCGATTGTTTCATGAGTCAAACTCTGCAAACTCAGGGTCAATTTGGGTTTCGGGCTTTACCTTTTTAAGTTCAGCTTACCCAGTGGCTGGGAAGCTTTGCGCAAATGAGACTGTACTAGCGACTGGTTTTGAATCTCACTGTTTGGGATCCCGCGAGAACCTGGCCCTTCTGGGATTGGCCCCCTTATAGGGATCTTATATGACATATTCCTTCATGATGTTGCTTGAAATCAAGCAAGTGGGCAAGGATTCACCAAGTTTTACCCAGAACTTAATAAACATGGTTAATTCACCCAGGTATGCGTTTGTATGTGCATAGATGTTTGCACGAAGTATACTACTGGCTTGGTTTCACCTCTTGCGATTCAACCCTCAATTCTTCATAGTCAAACCCGACTTAAGCATGGTTGTAAATTCTTATTGATGATTAAGCCTAAGCCCTATAAGTGTTTGATCGTTCAACCATGTGAACCCCCATGTGTTTTATAGTTGGACTCCATTTTTTGAATTATTTTTTGCTTCAAAAACAAAGCACCAAATCATCAAATATCCCAGTGACTTGGGACATCTTGCTACCAGTCGACTTGTCCCTGGGCTCCTAGGATTCCCAACTCCTTAAACTTGGTGAAGAGCGCCCCAGGTGGAGCTTCGGCCTGTGCCACGGGGAGGCCATGGGAATCTCCGGGATTTTGGGGTGAAAACCTTGGGGATTTTATGGGATTTTACTGATTTAACACCACCAAAGTGGATATGGAATGGTGATTTCATGATGAACTGAAATGGGTATTCTACGGAAATGTTACATGGGATTTGGCGCATTTGACCAACCAAAATTTGAATGGCATGATGATTTCATGGGAATTGTCCCAAACAAGAATGGATTTCAATGGACTTAATGGGATATCGGGATCTAATGGTGGTTGAACGGATATGGGTCAAAACTGGGGTACTAACCTCATCTTGTCGAAGATGTATTGTCGGTTTTTGCACCTTTTTGGAAAATTAGGGATGCAATGGGATTCTTCATTCTTGGGGTACTCCCACGTTGTTCTTTTACTCTTGGACAAACAAAAGGCTCATTATTTGGGCATGTCTGAAGATGGGATATTCACAAACATTATATATATAATGTCATATATATATATATAGCTTATAGTCATATGTAGTATAGTCTTATAGTATGGAAAATGATGATTAACCGTCAATTTTAGGCGTACCCAATTTTCAGGCAACGCGGTTTGTGTCTTAGACCTTACGTTTCCAATTTCCAATGAGTTTGATCCATACATTCCGGTTCATTTCTAGGGGCTCCAAGCAACAAATCATAGGACTGGGGTCACACAACAGCAAATGTGTTTTTTTGTTTCCTTATGTTTCCTTTGCGGTAGGTATGAATGATTTTGAGGCCCTAGACTTCCAAAACACCTTGAAAGTCTTCGGAGGGATGACGATCGCCCAGCCATTCTGCCAAATCGTTGTTAGCAGGAAAAAACAACATAAACCATGGATAAATCCAACGAAATTCCAATAATTCGTGGCAGGAAGAATCATCCCATCTCCCTAATAGCACCCAAGAAAACTGCTGATCAAACATGAAGAGATCCACCACATTCTCCAAATCAAGACTTTCTCTTGGCTGAATTACAAATCCCCATGTTTGCTGGTCCCATTTTACTTAGCTGTATCGATGTTATAGATGATAGACACAGGGTGGTTTCCAATCGCTTCACATGCTTCGCCATGCTTTTAGTCAGTCCCGGAAATCCGAGTGAGATGTGACGGATCTCAGGATGGACTCAAAATCTTTGCAGCTTCGAATCTGGTGGAAACTCAACCACACCCAGTGCAGCCCCCAGAAGGCCAAATGTTTCTTCACCCACTGCGAGCTTTGCACAGTGCCATGGACCGGGCCGGCGACTGGTACACCAAACATTCTGGCCATCCATGTTTTTTCCCACTTCAGCACAATACTGTGTACTGGGTGTTTATCATGTTTCTGTATGTGTGTTTATCCCAAAATGGCAAATTATGCCCTTGGTATCTTCGCAATTGCCATATATCGTGCGGGTCACCCCTTCACCACCAGGAGCTGCACACCCCATCATACCCCAGTCAGACTTTAGGGCTGGATCCTTATGGACTACAAAAAGTACCCTCCAGCAATCAAACATGGCTAGCTGGGAAATTCGGTGTATTTAGATGGGAATTTCACCAATAGATCAAGATTTTCAATTGCCATGTTTGATTACCAGAGGGCCAGAGGGTAACGCTCAAAACCATCCCAAGAGACTCTGAAGAATAAAGAGGAGTGGAAACATGAAACTCTTTAACACAAAAAAAAAATGTGCCGAACAAGAATTATTTTTTGTTTGTACCAGGTGGTATCAGGACGATCAAGATCAAAGATCAAACATTATTGACTCTGCCAAAGTTTGCCGCCACATCCGAGCCAGTTGTTTGCTCTCATCTTCTATCTACATCACCAGGGCAGGCAGTATTTGCCCTTCACCCAAGGTGGGCGTTAAGAGCATCAGCCACATCTGTTGGAGATCTGTGTCATCCGCATGAAGCACATGAAGCATCCAACCCTCATCCTGACTTTTGGACTTTAGGGAAAATACCAACAAATAATTAATGGGATATTTATGTACCAACAATATTGAGAATATACGGGGTGATAGAACCACAAGAAGGGCCTGCTAGATGGCTAAGTTGGTGAGCATAACTCCAACAACGGACATATGCTAGATATATTGAACTAGTCAAAGGGTTTATAAACCAACTTATAACTGGGGGAGTGGCACCACATTGCAAAAACAAGGTCAAACTACCCCATTTTGCCCCACATCTTTTGACTGCATGATCTAGCATGATCTAGCAAATGCATGATCTACCGCATATGCTGTTGCTTGATGACATGACAGGCCAGCAGTATACGGGACACCGCAGATTTTCGTCAGCGGCACTCAGGAATCAGCTTTGAAGTGCACCTGCAAATGCGCGAAGTCGCCAGGGGCCGTGGTTCATATCTCCATTTCTTGCTGTTTGACATCGCAATTCGGTGGCAAACCCCCTGTGTGACACATCCACAACACGGAAAATGAAACGCTCACCGTTTGAGAGTGAGGCGATATAGATATAGATGATGCTACGGCGGCCATGTCTCTGCCAGCTCATTGGTTTAGATCAACTTGGAGAATCCAAACATTGAATGATTAAGGCAACAAAGATCATCCATGATGCAATTAAAACATACATTTGCCAACATCAATTCCCAATGGATCCCCCCAAATGTAGCGAAACACATGTCTGATAAATGGATGTTCTGGGTCATGACCAACCTGTGGAGCGTCCAGTCGAAAATCTCAGTGAGCAGTTTCCAAAGCGGAGTCTTGATCGGATCTGCTCGCTGATTCATACAGATCCCCGGAATGCATTAAGGAGATGAGATTGATCTCAAACAGTTTGGAAGGCTACCCCCCCTTGCCAGTCGTCTAATCTATGGAAAAGGTCTGTCTTTTGCAGGAAATGTCATCTGTACATACTGGAATTTCAAAAAGAAGTGGCCCATAGTCGACAAGATCAGAGGGAAACGAGGATAACGGGTTCATACTCTGGTAATTCTGGTAGAAACCAAACACATTTCGGATGCCTGGGTCCGCAGCAAGTATTCAAGTGCGGCCCAAGCACTGCATATTCCAGCTCACCTTTCTCTCCATCTTTCAAGAGATCTTTCTGTGTGTGCCACACCTGAGTTCAGGGTGCAGGGTACTGCTGTCCACTCCTCACCTACACTGCTTCTATTGGTTCTCTGCTATGCCAACAATGGATAATGATCCCTTTTCAATAGCTTAGTTGAACTCCAATAGGAAAACAATCAACCACTGGCTTTTTGACACTGTTCAGTGGAACCTTGGCCAGTGGGGTCATCAAGAAAATACAATTCGACCCATCATGACAAAACGATGGGAACACCCAGGCCCACCAGCTCATTATGTGTGCAATATCCTTTTCATCGATATGATCCCATTAAATGTCATTAAATATAACTAGCAATTACCCCTGATTATTTAATACATGCATAGAAATCACATGTTTGAATAGGTGATTTATCATATATACATGGGCACTTTCTCCATAGCTATGTAAAATAACAAGAGGGTAGCTGTTTTAGAAACGGTTCCATGATTCACCGTGATCCCCAACAAACCAGGTATTACAACCCCTATCCAAACCGCCAAAAGATAGAAACGTATTACCAGCATGGTGGAGATGATGTTTTCTGAGTATAGATTCAAAAAAAACAACTTGTCTATCTTTCTGGGTGGTGCTATAAGGGTATGGGTCAAAATTTAAGCCCTCTGGGACCACAGATTTTAGTACAGGTTTAGTATGAACCATCCAACCATTGGGTTATCCAACATTGACCCATACCCATTATGTTCTACCGATTGGTGCTTTGAATTTTTTGGTCACTGCTCATTTCTACGTTTAAGGACTGCAGCGGGCACTTGATCCGCGGAATCAACATCGTGTCATGAGCCCAGGACTTGGGCTGTTAAATGCCAGGTGCCATCCTTGTACGTCTAACTTCGGGATACCCTTATGTGATATTAAATACATAACACTAGTTTGTAGTGAAACAACAAACAACATTTCAAAGGGAATCTGCAACTCGAAAGATTCCTCGATCCAAAAATGGCTACAACATCAAGCCGCCCAACCTTTCACCAATAGCTGTTCTCCAATATTCGTGGAGGGTTTTCCACGTGTTTCACCCCATGGCTCTTGTCGCAACCTCACCGGCGCCAACCGTCACCAGGGCACATGTGGTGTCAAAGATCGGAAGTCCAGAGAGGTTCGGCCTGGTTTTTTCGGTCGATGTGCAGCCCACTTGTCAGTTTGGGGCCTCCCGAGACAGCTCAGTTGGTTTATAACCCCCATCAACTATAGCTATAAAATGTTATATATATGTACATATAATATATTTTAATATTAATTCATACTATATGATGTTACATCTATCAACTACCAGAAACCGTACTTGGCCTAGTTATAAACCAACTCAGGTGTCTGGGAAGCCCCACCTTGTAGAAATGGTTCCAAAACTGTGATATGGCTTGATATGTCCTGTGTGTTTTGTCCCTTCCAATTCTAGGAAGTGAGCAACTGGATCTATAACCCAGGAATTCTGGTCGTTCACGATCCATGGTGATCCTCCAAGTAGTCAATGGGGATCATCTTCCCATTTGCTGCATGGAAAATAAAACATGAATGAAACCAGAAACAGCCAAGTTTTCTGGGAAAATCCCTGAAGCTAGAATTGACGTGGGTTCAAGAAAGGGTGGGCCTTTTACTTCCTGGTAAGCTTTCAAGAGAGAGCGTGGTTGGTAAAGGAATAATACTGATTCCGGAGAAGATAAGTCATAGACAGTTCAAAAAAAAACATCAAGTGATTCACTAAATATCTACTTAGTTGCTTCAACTTCAAGATGATTATACATATATATATATATATTAGATGTATGATTGTGATCAATCAACATGAATCAACATACATTGATGGTTTAGAGGGTTGAAACAACTGAATCTTGATTGCCTCGCTGCAAAAAAAATCATCTCAATACTTCGCGCCTAAGGGATCTACAAACATATTTTCGTCCTAACATCAGATCCCATCAAGACCCAAGTCCAGAAACTCAGAGGGTTTATGGAGGTAAATTCTATTCCTGGATGATTCCCAACAGTGCAACCCACTAGCGTGGGGTTTAAGTCACTTCATTTCAATTTTACAGTCAGTACTCAGTACTCCCCGGAAGATTTATAGGATTTCCCAACAATGGATGTTTCCTATAAATCCCAACTCAGTATTTGATTTATTTTGGAATCCTATAAATCCTATAAATCAAAGAAATCCTATAAATCAATGGAAGTTTTCATGATTTTTTCCAACCGGATTCAAAAAAACAATCACAGAGCTGTCGACCATCCCGATGGATCCGACAAGGACGGTGATCCCCCCGATGGTGCCACCTGATCTATACATACACATGTAGTGTGTATATGTAGTAGTAGTAAACAAATACATGTGTGCATGATATGTGTGTATATACATATGTGTACATACATATATAGTTATATATATATACAATTATACATACATACAATATTGTATTTGTCGTTTGAACCGCAATAGTACCCAATTGCATTTACTGCGATGCAAGCAACCAAGACTGTCGTCTCGCAGGAGGTTCCTTAGGGCAGGCGCACAAGCAGCTCTTGCCTGGGTAATTGCATTCCCAGCGTGTCTAATTTTGAGGTATACCCGACTGATCGCAAAAAAAGACCATGGGGCTACAGCAGAAAAACATAGAAAAACAATCTTCCAAATAGAACTGTTTCGGGTTGATACTGGTTCTCCTGATTTCAATATCTTCAGAGTATTGATTGAAACTTTGCGCAAAGACATTTTACCACCACAAGATTTACTTGATTGTCCAAGAGTGGATGAACATTCAAGTGCCCTCTATTCTTCCAATTGAGTAGTTTCCAAAACCAAATTGTTGTGGACTGGTTCTGTTGAATTGTTGAAAGGGATTCCTGAAAATTGTGTGTATATGTGTGTATATATATATATATATGGTCACACACCCCACCAGAACCCCCCCGAAGCATATTTCATATATCTTCACTTGTCAGCATCGTCTGCTTGGCCTCATTGTCTGGTTCAATTATACTGGTGGGATAAATGGGGGCTACCATTCACCTTATATACATATGTATTTTGTCTTGTGGATAGTAGTTGTACACACTATCACAAAACCTTGGAATTAAAAAAACAATACTTGGAGACTCTTTGGAGAGAGGCCCCATGGAGAAAACCAAAAAAAAAAACATAAAACCTCGAGAAAACCAAAAAAAAACAAAATTAAAGGTATATTAAAGGTGAATTAAAGTTATAGGTGAATTAAAGATACAATACAGGTATATTCAAGGTATGCTCATGTTATATCAAATGGTATGCACAAGGGCTATTGAATTGTATATTAAAGTGTGTATTCAAGGTATATTCAATTTATACTAAAGGTGTAAATGGCATATGAAATGGTCCATATGAAATGGTATATTAACGGTATCTTAAATGGAATATTGATGGTATATGAAATGAAAGACTAGAGGTATGTTAATTGTTGTATTAAAGGCATATCAAATGGTACATGAAAGGTATATTAAAGGTATACTGAAAGGTAGATTAAATGGTATATAAAAATAGTATATTCAAGGTGTACTGAAGGTGTATTGAAGGTGTATGATAAGTACTAAATGGTAGTTACAACTGTAATGCAATTCCGATGACTCACACAACATTTAGTTGTGAGCACCAGTTATAGCAACCTTTGCAAAGCTCGCGACAAACATTTGTGCTGCTAGTAGGGTGCGCTTCTTTTTCTTCAGACTATTGTATCATGAGAGATCAAATTTAGTGACTTTAAATCATATAGATTTTTGAGCTATTTTCTAATGTAAATACCAATGAAATATGCATTCGGGGGGGTTCTGGTGGGGTGGGTGACCATATATATATATATATACATACATACATATATGTATAAACCTCAAACAATCATCAGTGAAATGCTTACCTCAACCAGGTGTTTCGCAGAACATTTACAATCATTCATACATATCGGATATATATATATATATATCTTATATGTAGCCACATGCGTAGCCACCAACCAACCAAAATTCTAGGTTACATTATTGTTGCTGTTTCTGTCTGCAATTTGTATTGGATCACATGCCCACAATTTGATGACTATTTTTTAAGGATAAATTCATTGAGTTTCAGCTTGACACACTGTTTGATTTCCAGATTCAGTCCCCACCGTCGGGGTCAATCCCCAAATGTTCGTTAAATCCATCTGTTTCCGCGTGAAATCAAACACATGGGGGTTTCTTAATATATGGGGGTACCCCAAAATCATGCAAAATTAGTTATCAATTGGCAAACCAATGCTTTGGGGTAGCCATCTTCCAGGACAGCTCCAAAACAATTACTGCCAAACTCCGCAGTGCTTTGGCGTTGTTTGGGGATCACATCCGAATGATCTGGATCCTTCCCTGTGGGATCTGGACCTGCCAGGCTTTTGACCCATCCGTTCCTCTTTTTGAATGGCTATGGTTAATCTAAATAAACCGATCAGCCAATTGACCATTCAAGGAGGGCCATGTTATGTTGTTTTTTAAAACCCAGTTCTGCTTCAATCCCACCATTCACGTGATTCACGGAAAGGTTTCTCAAAAGTGGCAATATATACAGGTATACAGTAAGACCATCCAGGAGCCCAAGCTTCGAATTCTTCACTTCCAACTCCAGCAACTTGTCTTCCGCCGTCACAGTCCTGTTTTTTGGGTTCATGGGAGCCTTCAACGTGGCCACTCTTTGATGGCAAACAAAATGCTGGATGGATATACACGAAATACGTAGAACAAATAGTTTGTTAGTAATGCGTATAGTCTAAGTAAACAACTTGTATCTAATCTCAGTATACAGTATACATCCCCATTGTCTTGGCACAAGATTCAAATACCCAAAGTATCCACAATTAGGCCAGTTAATTAGGGTGCATTCCTATGATCAACCCCATTCATCCCCATTCAAGGTAGGGGTCCTCCATACTGGATTCCAGATATTGTATGATATTGTGGCAAACAACGAGCCATAGTGGATTCTACGACCATGATATGTCGTAATTGCTTGTTTTTGCAAGCCCCTTTTTTTGGATTCATCAACCTGTCCAAATTGAAGTAACCAACCTACGCTGGGGATATGCAAACCCTACAGGAGCATCACCCCGAAACATGGCCTCGCCTCCACTTTGGGAACCACAAAAAACGTGGGTTTCATCCAACGCAAATGGAGAGTTCAGCCACAAGAATAGTGAACGACTGAGGAACTGGTTCTTCACCACTAGCTAGCATTGCGATATCAAGCTACAACATCGGGTTTGACAAGCACAAAGAGTGATACAACCCATCCTGATGATTAGTAATTAGTTGATTTCCGGAATCATATAACTACCAAGATTTAAACCACTAATCACCACTAAGATCCACTAAGTCTTTAATTTCCTTCTTTAGTAGCAGTGGTCTTGTGAACGTTCGTAATTTCACCAGGTTACACTACCCAGTTCTTCCGGAACACTGGGCAACGTGGACGACAAAAGGCCCATTCCCCCATGGCCCCCATTCATCGGTTACTTTTTGCAGGGTTTCATCTTCACTTCCAAAATGTACAGTAGGTTTGACTGAAACAATAGGCTACCCCAACATTTGATGGTTCATTAGTTCATGATCATTTGATATCAGTTTCCCTATGTTTGGTGGTTCTATTTGGGGGCCCATACCATTTTTGAAATACACCACTGGATATAACCCGCCCACAGCCCACTCAAACATGCCAAACATCACAAGGTGAACTTGTTGTCCGCATCCCAGACTGGATTCAAGTTGTTGTTGATCACCTTGTCTGCAAAAAAAACATGTAGTGTTCTTGACGATGGTTGAGGATGAAAGTTGAGGATGAACGCATAAAACCTATCCTGAAAATGAGGATGCAACCAAACAAACCTATGGAAATTTTACGCACAACTTGATTCGGAGTTTCATCCAGTCACAGAAAATTACTGGTGATTGATTCATACCACAATATGAACGTTGATTAAGAACAGTATCCAAATTCAAATGGGCGAAATCATAACCCCCACCGAACCAGGTAGGTTCACAATCGCTTGTAACATTTTATAACTTATAACATTATAGATTAGCACCAATCAACTATAATCAACTATCAATCTATCAATGAGATCCTATCTACTGGTAAATTCTGCCTCTCAAGTCAAAATCAATCAACCATCAACTATCAACTACATCTCATGTTTTATTTTTTTTTGTGAAACTAAAACATGTTAAAACGATTTAGCCCTCATTCCTGAGGATCCAAGTACTTTCTGAGGAACTATGACTAGGATATAATTTGGGGGGTACTTGGTACCTTCTCAGGAAGTACTTGGATCCATCAGGCATATTTGACGCTTCAATCTTCATATCATCAACCAATCTTCATGCAAGGTGGTGCCCCCGAGATAGCAGCTGAATTGGTGAACACAACTGCAATCACGAGGACTTCTGATAGATATAACTAGTTAACGGGCTTATAAACCCACAAACAAAACCGGGGGAGGGCGTGGCACGACATTGCACCCATTAACTATTAATTATCAATAATCCTGACTATTAACGGTAATTATCAAGGATTCATATGGTGGTTTCCAGAAATGGGAGATCCCACTTCTAGCTGGATGGTTTATGATATATATATATATACATACACATATATATATATATATATACAATGGAAAATCCATCTACAGAGTCGAAACATGTCGAAACAAACGGATGATTTGGGGGTACCCCCATTTCAGGAATATCATCGTCCAAGGCGCTGGAGTCAGGAATTCCTGCTGGCCGGAATGCAAAAATATGATGATTTTAGAGCATCATGGGATATACCTACAATAATATAGGAACATTGTGAGAAATATCATGGCTATCTAATGCTATATATATATATGTATGTAAACGATATACATGTATATGTATAATATACATACATATAATGGGATATTGAACCAGTTGGTGGTGCCCATAGTCTTAGTTGGCAAAGTTGGTTTACATACTTATACTTCTATAATACTTCTATAATAGCTACGGTCTATGGGGGTTTTGCAGCTATACCAACTTATAACTGGGGCGCACCACATAGTAGGTACTGCTGCAAAACTTCACACTAGCCAAAAACAAAATAAAACTATGGAAAAGGTGAATTATACGACTATTTCAGTAAGTAAGATGTGACCTTTACTTTATGATTGAGGGCTTGCTAAACCTGGAACCCGGAAGCTTGCATGGTCAGAATGGTTTATGTATGGCTACAATGGCCTCTAGTGATTAATATTCCATCATCATCTGGTTTCATCAAACATGGCTAGCTGCAAAGTCCAAAATTTGAAGTAGGAAAATAATCCAAAGGGTCGTGCGTTGTTGAAGGACGGATATCATCCGGGGGGCACCGCCATTGGATGGCAGCAAGGGGATCATGTGATCTGCGATTCCCAAGCCGGCGTCCACAGATAACTCCATGACGCGGTCCAGGATCCTCGAGTGGCTGATGCTCTTAGCTGCTATCTTCTGCCACGCATCCAATGCTCAAAATTGAAGCCCAAAGCATTGAACCGCCGAAAGCCACACTGGGAGGCCGTCGCCCAACTGCTGTTTCTGGTCTCATTCATTGTAACACCGAAGTGGATGGTTTGATGCAGAAAGGACAAGTAGATCCATTGATTTATGGGACAACTGAGTTAATAGCCACACCAGTCATTGGGAAAACACAGTCACACGGGGAAGATCACCAACCTCAATGGAGGTATATTCGCGTGCTGTCAAGCTACAGAAAAGAATGCGAGTGATGAACCGTAATGTCAATTGAATACTGATCTTCCTTCTGAACTATATACAATTGGGGCTTGTCATCTGGATCGACTGGATTCACCATCTTGATCAAGTAACTTATCTGGAATTGCAAATACCCTAACCGTCCCTGAGGCTTCAGGCAAAAAACAATAGCTGGGCAATGCAACATATACTCCCATTTTTTCTAAACACTACACTTCCCAACATAGGTAAACACAAAAACCAAAAAAACGAGTTATGTGATGCTATGTGGACCGTTTCTCAACTTCAGCCCTGGGTAGAGGCCACAATTTATGGGGCAACCCGTCTGGACCCACTCATTGTCTTGGGATGATATCCTGAGTGCTCCATTTCCGTTGGTCATTTTTCCATCATATATATGTGGTTTACATTCGACATGTGCTGTATAATTGAGAAATGAAATGCATCAACATCAGCATTGTATGATATACAGCCTGTCTATTGTATATACTATGTGCCAGTACAGTCAATGTCCATTCTTATATATATATATACATGAATACATAGTTGAATCGTTGAGAAAACATGTGACCAAGTTGTGGACATGATGTCAGTGAACTGTGCAATTATATTAAGGATGGTTCCTTGGTGGTGGAGGGGAACACAATCAATTACATGCATGTATATACGTAACGGATAAATCCAGTTTTTTCCGGCCATGTTGATGACGTTGATGAAACACCCAATTTGGTCCGGAGACAACCCCGACTTTTGTACTGCTCAACTTAAATACCCCTTGTTTTTGCACATCCACCATATTTCGGGTTAACCAACCCTCAACTCATGGCAGGGCTGTCATGTTTGTCGTGTGGATGGCAATCCCAGAAACAGATAATTGAACAATTGAACAATGACAATACGTATTCCTTTTATGGTCCATGTATGGCTTGTTGGGTTTACCGCCACTTTGACCCCAAATTTTCTCATCTCCAAACTCCCTCCAACCGCACCTGGTTGCCCAAGCGCACCACAACGTAGGGATCTGAGACGTCGCCAAGCAGACCCGTGTCTTTGTTGGTCAGGTTGTAAGCGGCCTGCAGGAACATGGTTGGTTGCTAGAGGGGCGGAGGAGGAAAATATGGGAAAAGGGTGATTGACCGTCAAATTTGAGGATATCATTTATTCAGACAAACCTGCATAGCGGCCCATTTGTAAAAACAAATACGTCTTGTGATCCCCAGCGTATCAACATCTGACGAACATGATGACGCGTTTAAGATATGCAACAAAGGTATGTTATCTTGCCTCCGAGTTCAAGTGTTCAAGCCGCGGAATGTCAGGTTGATGTTTGCTTGGGCAAAATACATAGCCCCTCTTTTATGGGCGTTTATGGGTCATGTTCCCCTTGTTTGTCAGGCACTGTGTCTCCTGGAAAGAAAAACACATGCATGGGAATAATTGTTTCGAAAAAAAAAAAAACAATGCACAACATCACAACATGTGTGGTTCCCAGACCTCAATCTACACCCATATGCCTTGTTGGTTGTGAGCCCCTGAAATCAAGGTTTGTTTGACAAGGTTTCATGACATATTCCTGAATCAAAATTGCCAGGAACCTATCCGCTCGACCATCTGAGAGCCATGTTTATTTGTTTGTTTTTTTTTATATCTCTATACATTTGACACTGAAAGCCCAATTTGCGATTGCAAAATCTCAATTGTTCCATGCTGAAAACAATAGTGTTGGGACATAAAATCACGTGTTTGATGCTAAAGACCGTTAACCAAGATTTCATACTCGAATCTTACCCTCCGGTAATCAAACGTGGCTGCCTTGGAAATCCAAGAACTAAAAACATTTGAATGGGAAAATCATCTATAAGTGGGGATTGGTCCTCTCGGCCATGTTTGATTGCCAGAGCGTATGTATTGTGGTAGATGATCCACATAAAATTGTATATCCCTACAGACTTCAAGACAACGTATTTATATAGCAATCCCCAAAAAATGGAACAGCTATCTACCACTCTTTAGGATTTGACTTTCTTTGTGGGGTGGGGAGGGTTGCTATATTTGTCTGAAATAGGGTACCCGCAATTCCAACAGATTATCTTCATTTTCTGATTCATTTTCCCTGCTGAAATTGCCATTTATGGGTATCCCCTTATTTTCAGAAAACCCAATAATCACAATTCTTAGTATAGTATATATCCCCATGAAATATCGCCAGTATATTAAATATATTGACATTGATGGCTAAATTACAAGTATTATTGGTTAAATCACCCAATTGCTCCTGGTCATATTCCAAGTGGATTTCCTATCACATCCCATTCAAATCCCTTAAAATCAATTAAACACCATGTTTTCTCGGTTAAGTCACCATTTTTCATAGGTAAATCACCATATGAAATCCCATTAAACACCATGTTTGTTGATTCAAGTTCAATCAAAATACCATTCTAAGCGTAAATGCACCACTAAAATCCCATTAAACACCACTGATCACCTTAAATAGTTTCTCATTAAACAATATTTAAATGTATTTATTCATCAATGTCATCCACTCCTCCACCCCTCCACGCCTGCACAGCCAAGAAGAGCGTCCCCGTGGCGCGCTGCACGTGGCCCGCGCTGCCACGGCTGGTCGCCGTGGGAGCCAGCGCCGGTGGCTGCTCGGGCAACGATGGAGCCACCTGCGCCGCAGATCCACCGTGGAACTTCTTGGGGGTGCGGGCCCCACTTAATAAATGGGTGAAAACACAAGTACATTATATATATATATATTGTATATATAAGTGTATATATATAAGTATATATATATATATAAGTATATATATATAAGTATATATATAAGTATATATATATAAGTAAGTATATATATACAATTATACATATATATATATATGTATATATGGAATATCCCTACTCATATATGGGATGAAATATGGGTTATACACGGACTATAAACCACGCATCCAATTCGTGGGATGCACATCCAAATTGGAGGCATTGTTTAGAGCTGGAGATGTCAACGAACTTAGGTGTGGAAAGCACCAATCAACATCAGTGTTTTACAGAGATTGGGATACCCTCCAGTAAACATCAATAAATATCAGCAAACATCAGTAAACTAAGATAGATGTGGACAAAAAGACCATACATGTAGATCATTTTCCAAACGGAAAAACATTGGTTTTCCACATCTTTCTGTTTACCCTGAGGTATGACAACTGGTGATCTCTTTGGGAAGAATTCGAAACAATTGCGAAGCTCGTTTCAAGTATAGCATAGCCGTATGTATATAAATCGAATATATTCAATGCATAATAGAATATATATATACAAATATTATAGTATATTATAGTAAATTAAAATATATTATAATATATTATAATATATCATGATAAATCATAATATATTATAATATATTATAACATATTCTAATATATCATAATAGATTATAATATATTATGATACATTACATAAACAGTATTATAATGTATTATATATAATATAAATATGTATATATATATATATATTATATTATATGATATCAAATTATCTTACATTATATTATATCATATTATATCATTTAATATAATATTACATATCATATTATATCATACTATATCATATTATATCATACTATATTATATTATATTATATCATATTATATCATATTATATCATATTATATTATATTATATCATATTATATTATATTATATTATATTATATGATATATTTCAATGTATATATATATTATTATATTATATTATATGATATATTTAAATGTATATATATATATATTATTATATTATAATATATATAATATAATAATATGTACATAGTATACTATACATATACATATTATAATACATAGCCATCAGTCACAAGCATAGATGCAGGGGCCATTGGGATCCACTGAGCCACAAACTTTGTGTCTAAACCTACGCATTTTCCGGTTTTTGACGTTGTACAGTACTCGTTGCGACATGTCAAGTGAAAAAATGGAACACTCATGGGTCATCAGCAAAGATTACCCTTCTTCCAGGTCCATCTACAAAAACACAATTGAGTTAAATCTGCAAACATGCATGTTACTCCACAAACTTGCAGATGTGTTGAAATGTCAGATTGAAACATATTCAACAACCATCCAGACTTTGCCCACTATATACATAAACCTGCCATGACTCAGGAACGTGAATTCCATACAAGTGTGCGACGTGAACATTATTAATATCAACCATATTTAATGTACAGTACCCAGTCACAATCACCTTGGCTTCCATACTTTCAGTTGGATCATCCTTAACCCACCAATAACAAAGAACATGGTTAAAACATGTCAACAAAAAAAAACTCCTCAACTTACCATCAAATAAGAAACACACACAGTAATCAACAGAACCTGGGGTGTTTCAGCCCGTGTTTTCATATCCCGTTTGTGGACTCCAAGGCTGTTCGCCTGGGCCCCCCATGACTGCCTGCTGAAAGTTGGCTTGTCCCACTTGCGCATCGAAGTATTTCCGGTGCAGCTCCTGGAGGTAATTTGTTGAGCTATGGAAAATCACCGATTTATAATAGGTGAAGCGACTATAAATGGATATAAATGGGCCATGGCTTCCACAGCTATGTTGAATGAACCATAGAGTGATCTGTGTACGTATTGAACAGGATGTGATTCTCCTTAGCTATGTTAAAAGGTACAATACTAAGCTATCTATATAGATGATTTATCATGATTTACTGTACTGACTGAAGTGGAGATGTGATTTTAGAAAACAATGGACAATCATAACTTTTAACTGGATTTCAAGCACGATTGGCTTGGAATGCTAATTACGAGATGTTGGGGTTTGGTTTTCAGCCGGTGTTTGCTACGGGAGTCAAAGAAAGTGACTGGAACCAACGCAGAAGGTCATGGGTGGAAATTGGGTTGCCCCCTCCAAAGAAACCGAGGTGAATACTACACGACCCATTCCGTAGATGGGGTGATCTTAGACTTTGAGTCGTTAGTAAAGATCATGATTCTGCAATGCTATATTATAATTTTGGAACTGTCCATCGTCAAGACTTACTCTGCAGGATTCTACAGTAATCCCTGCGAGGATTACCTTAAAAAAAACTCGTCTCTTGGGCAATTGCTGCCATGAAGGGTCTGAAAAAAAAACAAAAAGAACATACCCCCAGAATATCATTAGCCGATGAGTGGATAGGGTTTACCACACAACCAAGACCTCACTCAGTGAATGGTGTGGGATTCATCCACAAGGAAAAGCAGTTCTCGGATGATCATCCAAGCTAGTAAGTAGTAGGTGCTTCAAAAGTCATATCTGCTTGGGTAGAACATAACATCCCCTTAAGGCATTGAAACTGAGTTAATCAATGTTCATCACATTTTTCACAACCATTGCCACACCAGGTGTCAAATAACCGCAGTTGGTGGCTGGTAGACATACTTTTCCATAGCATTTCCAACTAGGAAGCTGGATCACACGGAGGTTCAGCCAAGGCACGTAGTTCAGCATTTGGAGTTTCTCCTGCGGCAGGTTGTGCTGCGATCTGGATCTGGTCTCAGGAAGATGGCGACCATTTTACCCCCAAAATAGTTGTTCTAGTGGAAAACGATGCGATGAGTACGAAAATCTGCGATACACCACTTTCAAACAACAGTACATTTATAGACCAACAGTACATGCATCATCATGCATATGTTACTTATCTGAATTTTCATGTTCTTACTGTAAATATTGCAGCAATTGTGCCGAACATTTCGGAGAAAAAACACACACACACTCTCCAGTTTTATCTTGAACACCTGTGGCCTACTTGGTTTCCCAACAAATAGACTTAGAGGCATGGAATGAGCTCGGATCATATTTGTGATTCCAAATCATTTACCCATTTGCATTTGTAGATGACATCTGATTTTCCCATGCGATTTACCCATTACTGGAGGCTGTCCCCCCAAAAGCCACCTGTGTCTCTCTGGTCTGGTACTGGAGGGTGAGCTCGCCAGCTTCTTTGGAGATGTTGAACTTGCGTCCTGGTCTCATTCGCTGGCAAAAATGTTCGGTTGGTCTTGAAGCTGATTATGCAATTATGTATGTGTAATCTATTTTCATTTTAATGTTAGTGAGTAGCGGTAAACCATGTTGAAGCCCGCCAATGTCAAAAACATTATTTTGTTATGGGGTCCTTGAATGCAAAGAAGTCGGATTGGATCAGGGGAAAAATCCACATATTTCAGGTATACTGATGTTTTGGAGGTACCAGTAACACACTTCATAGCACTGGATCTACACACTACATTAACGGGTCTATGTAAGGTTCATGTATATATCATTATATATCAAGCGGGAGATGGTCCGTAAATGTGGGGGATTAACTTGACCAACCCAACCGTTCCATCATGGCATCGAAACCCATCAACAAATCCATGGCTCTGGTTCGAAGACTCTATACAGATTCCCGATTCCTGTTTTTCCTGCTTTTGGGGAATCAACAGAATTATAATAATTAGAATCAATCATCAATTAAAATCAATCATCAACTTTATCCGGGCCTCCCACTCTTGCATCATAGGGGGAACCCGGGACTTACAATGGCAAAACTTACCAGATGCCATTCTCGGAATGACCTTCACGAAGTGACCAACATCAACCATTCGCCAGCTGGTTTGCCCTGTTGAACCATCTACCCTCATTCATAGTGGCTGAAAAGAAAACAATATGCTGGAAAAAAACACAGGTCAAAACCACATTTCTGGTTGTGAAATCCCAAGTTTTGTTGCTCGAATCATTATGTTATAGCGACCACCATTAAAAGGCCGGAGAATTAAATTCCAATCTCAAAATAGTGCTAAATTGAACCTTTTCTATCGTTTTGGGCGGGAAACTCTAAGTTGGGCTATCAAAACAAACAGTTTCTTGATGACCTCCAGCTCCGTCGCCGAGCAACTCATTGCCGCCTTGAGCGAGGCCAAGGTGCTCAACAAAAGCCGTTGAGCTATTCATGGGGTAAACATAGGTAAACCCAATGCCAACCCAATGCCATAAGCCATCGAAAATCACCGGTTCTTATGGGTGGGATTCCAACCATTGCCAGTCATGGTAGGTGGCATTGGGATAACTGCCATGGCCATAGTTCGGGGGGAATTTCAGGACCCTAAAATGGAGCTGCTTTTTGGCACATGTTTGGGCGTTGTGGGGATATTCCATCACGTTTAGCCCTTACATGCCTTATATATAATCATATATGTTCCACTTTAGGTTCCTGAAAGGGACATTGATTATTTGACTATACAATGGGAGCAGTACACACTGGTATGTACGCATAAAGAGTATACATGTGCTGTTAACTTGTTTACCTTATTTATGGTATCGTTTTACAAGTTTTTTTCACTGCATGATAATGAAGAAATTATAAGAAATTACGATGTGAGCATTTTGGGTGTGGATGGAATGGGGTCCAAATTGGGAATATCATGGCGGCCATGGCGAGGGGAATTTAACACACATATATAAATGGGAAGGTTAAGCAACAGTTTACGGCGTTTCATGTTTGGGGGATGGATCGAAATCTGATCCATACCTTTCTTGATGGGCATGAATCCACTTGGTGGTTCTATAATCCTTTCCCCCTAATACTAAACGCCTCCCCCCCTCCCTTTAATAATAAACACCTCAGGTAGTTTTTAGTATTAGGGGGGTATTTATTATTAGGGAACCAAGATGGAAGTCATGTTATCATAAGATGTATAATAATTATGTTTTATGTTTTGATGAAAGGGGTTTCATGAACTAGACAGTCAGATGTAGACAGTTTCCAGTATCCAGTGGGTCAGGTCCACAGACAGGACAGTCGGCGAGCACAGACAGGCAGACAGGAACCCAGCCAGCGAGACAGATGGCAGCCGCGGAGCCAGTGCTTGTGCAGGGAATTGGGGCAGGGTGAAGCAGTTGCCAGCATTGAGAGACAGTTGCTGTGCAGTCAATTGTGATTAATTAGAGGGGAAAGTAGTAGGAGGCAGGCAGAATCAGTCATGAGTCAGCACTGAGAGACTGTTGCAGCTGTGCAGTCAGTTGTATAGCTAGCCATAGTAATTATGAGAATGATTTTGGATTTTATTATTATATGAGAGCATATCTATATATCTATATAGATGTATATATATATATATATATGTATATTTATATATATATATATATATATGTACCAGGATCGTTTTTTTTCAGCACTGCTTTCATTGCTAGTCCTTCTGGCTGCAAGTCAGTTTGGTCAGACAAAAGTCAGCACAGCAGACAGACAAGTTGACAAGGTATACCAGCAGGAATTTGTGTATGAAAAGAANCTGCAAGTCAGTTTGGTCAGACAAAAGTCAGCACAGCAGACAGACAAGTTGACAAGGTATACCAGCAGGAATTTGTGTATGAAAAGAACAGCAAGAATAGGGCAAAGAAAGTAGAAGGCATACAGCTAGTGTGATGGAAAGCAATGGGGAGGAAGACAGGCAGGATGGTGAGGCAGAGGCAGAGAAGTGCACAGTCAAGAGAAGCCTGTCAAAAGAGTTTAGCCAGGTAGCCACTCCAGACAGGGGGCTGAAGAGGCAGTCAGACAGTCCTNAGACAGTCCTGGCAGCAGTGTCACTAAGTTTTTTCGTCTGGACTACATGTTTGGCAAGTCCAGTGAGAAGGTTGCCAAGCAGCCAGTGCAGCCTGTGAGCCCGGCACAGCAGCAAACTTTAGTCAGTCTAGAGCCAGCTGCTGACAGTGCAGCAGTAGTGCTGCCACGAAGGAACAGGAAGGGAGGCAGGCCAAAAGGTTCAGGGAGGAGGCAGAAGCGGCAGCCAGCAAAATTCAGAAAGCAGCGAGCGGACCCAACAGCACAGGCAAAGCTTAGCCTCAGCAAAGAGCTTACAGAGTTGCAGCAGCAGCCAGGCGTGAGCAAGGCAAAAGCTAGACAGATGATAGGTGAGAAATATGGGTTGAGCTTGACAGCAGTCAGGAACTTGGAGAAGACAGACACAGTGGCTCAGCTGAAGCAGTATGTGGAGCAGAAGAAGGTAGGCAAGCNCAGCAGTCAGGAACTTGGAGAAGACAGACACAGTGGCTCAGCTGAAGCAGTATGTGGAGCAGAAGAAGGTAGGCAAGCACAGTCTGAGGAGAGCAGGCAACCACCTAGCCTTGAATAAGCTGCCCAGCAAGGCACAAGGCAGTCGCATAGCAGGGAAAGGCAACGTCTTAGGCAGAACAGACAGGTGCCGGGTTGTCTGGATGACAACTGCACTGTGGGCTCAGCACGAAAGCACGAAGAGTCAGCAGCACCTGCTCAGTCTGGCAGAATTAGTCAGAGACTATGAGTACAGGTTGCAGCAGGCCATAGAGCAGAGACAGAAGCTTGAGTACCTGACAGCCAGTCAGAAGGCAGAGTTGGACAGTTGGANGTTGCAGCAGGCCATAGAGCAGAGACAGAAGCTTGAGTACCTGACAGCCAGTCAGAAGGCAGAGTTGGACAGTTGGAAGCAGAAGCTCCAGACCCTTCAGACGAAAAAGAAGCAGAGACACAGAGAGGCTCTCAAGCTGGCAACTAGGGCAGGCCTGCGGGAGAGAGTCTGTCAGCAGACACAGAATGTCAGCCAGGAGGTGCTGAAACAGAGAATGGAGTCAGCCTGGAGGCAGTACGACCAGCAGCTGTTCAAAGCAGCTCAGCCAGTGGTGCAGCCAGAGCTCCCTGTCAGAGACAGAGAGGCTTGGTTTGTGCACCGCAAGGAGACAGCACTGACTTTCAGACTTTCAGTGACCAGATCCCTGTGTGGCTGAAACCTCCGCCAGGGAAGACCTTGGTCAGCACAGTCAGACAGGAGAAGTCGCTGCAGCAGAGAGTCAGGAAGCGAATCAGGAAGAAGCAGGCAGAGAAGCAGCAGGAGGTAGCAGAAGAGAGCCAGCAGCAGCAGCTTGTGGCAGCCACTCATGAGACAGGAGAGCCAGAGCCTCCAGTGCAGACAGTTGCGAGGTTAGCAGGCCAGGCTCCACGGTGGCGAGTCAGCTTCACAGCTCGTCAGTCAGTGGAGCACTGGTTTGACACAGCCAGACCTCCATGTGGCAGGATCTTGCCATCGATCCTGTTGACCTATGGCACTCACTGCCGCTTGGAGAACATATCCCAGTCAGGCCATTGGCTGCAGACAGAAGTCTTTGAGTACCAAGGCCAGACAGTGAGGAGAGAGGCTGGACAGAAGGTCTCAGCTCTCTTGATGCGCCAGTGGAGACAGCTCAGGGACAAGGCCAGAGCTGTTCCAGGCAGACCAGGTCTTGGTCTGGTCCCAGCCCAGTGCATAGTCTACAAGTTCCAGCAGCAGCTAGAAAGCCAGGAGTACAGACAGGCAGTCGATCTCATCGACTCCTTTGTTGGAGGACTCACACAGCTGACTGACATAGCACTAGCACAGCCAGCCAAAGCAGCCCTGAGCAGGTACCATGCAGACCTGAGAGACCTTCTCCGGGAGAAAGACAGACAGGAAGGCACAACAGCAACCTACAAGACAGGTTTGGCAGAAATCCTGGAGGCAGCCAGGGTGATGCACCAAAGGATGCACCAGCTGAACGAAGAAAGGCAGACANCTACAAGACAGGTTTGGCAGAAATCCTGGAGGCAGCCAGGGTGATGCACCAAAGGATGCACCAGCTGAACGAAGAAAGGCAGACAGTCCTTCGAGGAGCTATGAGCTAGGCCTACTGCAGCCAGTCAGCAAGATGAGCCCAGACATGCTGACAAGAAGGTCAGACTGGGTCCAGGCAGGCAAGCCAGTTCCCTTCACAGAGGAAGAGCTCGAGCAACAGCAAGGCAAGCAGTATGAGGCCACATACCTTGAGCGAGGCGGAGTGCAGACAGGCTTCTTCGTGGAGATGCCGGTAGACTTTCAGATGACAGAGTCAGAACNGAGTGCAGACAGGCTTCTTCGTGGAGATGCCGGTAGACTTTCAGATGACAGAGTCAGAACAGCTGGCAATCGAAGAATTGCTGCAGCACCCGACAGTCAGGCAGGGATGGGTGAATGTCAAAGCCAGGTGATTTCAAGCTGAAAAGTAGCTCCAGGCCAGGGGGATCCCTAATAGTAAGCACCAGACCTCAATACTAAAAACTACCTCAGCTGCTGCCATTTCCCTATACAACCTTCCTTATGCAACTGCTGCTTCTGTGCTGCAAACTAGCTCCAGGCCAGGGGGATCCCTAATAGTAGGCACCAGACCTGAATACTAAAAACTACCTCAGCTGCTGCCACTTCCCTATACAACCTTCCTTATGAAACTGCTGCTTCTGTGCTGCAACCTGGCTCCAGGCCAGGGGGATCCCTAATAGTAAGCACCAGACCTCAATACTAAAAACTACCCCAGCTGCTGCCACTTCCCTCTACAGCCTTCCTTATGAAACTGCTGCTTCTGTGCTGCAACCTAGCTCCAGGCAGGGGATCCCTAATAGTAAGCACCAGACCTCAATACTAAAAACTACATCACCTTTTTCCTTTCCTTTCCCTATTGTGGTTTTGCCCATGGCAAGCCAAGCACTCCGTGGATGCACAAAGTCAGCCAAGTCAGTTCGCAGACGAAGAAAAATAAAGTCACACAGAGGAAGAAAGGCAAGAAGGACAAGAAAGACCTTGTCAAGCAGTGGAGGCAGAAAGCAGCCAGCAAGACAGCCAAAAAAAAGTTCAAGCCAAATGCCAAACTCAAGCTGAGCCACTTGACCAAACAGAAAGGAAAGCAGGCCAAGAAGGCAGCAGCAGCAGAAGCAGCAGAGAAAGCAGAGCAGGAGCAGTCAAAGTGGAAAGGAACTGTAGCCAGAGTGGTGGGAGAAACCGCTTAGGCAGGGAGGGCCTAGTCGTAACAGTGCAGAAAGCCAAGGGTGACCAGTTCCTGTGCTTGCTGCCAGGCAAGAACTGCCAGTGGATCAGCCAGGCAGACCTGGAATGTCCACTTGTGACAAAGGTAGCCAGGCAGACAATGGCCCCAGTGCAGCTCCAAGAGGCAGCGAGGAAGTCCTACCAGAAGGACTGGAAGCAGCAGATAGATCTCTACCAGTTCGGCACCTTGGTCACAGATGACCAGGGATGAGATCAACCGAAGACTGAAGCCAGGCAGTGCAGTCAGATGGGTCAGCCCAGCAGAGAGCAAGCTGGCTGCAGAGAGCGGTTTAGTCAGCGAGGTCATGAGAGAATTCAGTGAAGACAGTGCAGGCACCTTGCTGCTGGTGCCAATGCATTCTGTGGCACCTGCGCATTGGACACTCCTGTGTCTCAAGAAGACAGGCAGCAGCACAGAAGAGGAGCCAGAAATTCAGTACTTTGACAGTCTCAAAGTGCAGCCNTTGGACACTCCTGTGTCTCAAGAAGACAGGCAGCAGCACAGAAGAGGAGCCAGAAATTCAGTACTTTGACAGTCTCAAAGTGCAGCCTGACACAGCCAAGGAGACAGCCAGCAAAGTGCTGAAAGTCTGTCTCCAGGCAGACAAGCAGCTGCCAGCGCCTTCCAACCGTGCTCCAGGCAGATGGTTTCAGTTACGGCCTTTGGTGCCTTCAGTACATGGAAAGACAGGCCAGACAGTTCCTAGGATGCAGTCAGTCTACATGGCAGATAGTCGGGGAGCTGAGCCAGAAGCTTCAGTCATGGCAAGAGGCAATGCTGCAGCAGAAGTCTTTGCACCAGGCAGGAGAGGCATTGCTGGTCCAGAAAGCAGCAGCAACTGAGGCAGCCAGTGACAAGCCACCGTTGCCACCTCNCCAGGCAGGAGAGGCATTGCTGGTCCAGAAAGCAGCAGCAACTGAGGCAGCCAGTGACAAGCCACCGTTGCCACCTCCAAATGAGCCTCCTCCTGACAGGTAAAGCCCAAGTCCAGGAGAGACTAGGGTTCGACCAACAGTTTGGTTGCAGTAAGTGCAAATGGGCCAAGACAGGTTGCAAAGACTGCTGTCCAGC
>BGPT01000336.1:228469-276930 GCA_003297045.1 Symbiodinium sp. clade C Y103 | reverse complement strand
GCCTCTGGGTCGTGGTTTTCTTTCTCTGACCTCCTCTTCTCTCGTCGTCGTTTGTTTCTTTGCTCTCTCTGTTTCTGCTTGACCTTCTCTTCGGCCTGCAGCGGCGCGTGTCGTGCGGCGAGTGTTGCATTTGGATCTGCCGCGCGTCGGTTGCGCCTCCTTCTTCTTTTGNACCTTCTCTTCGGCCTGCAGCGGCGCGTGTCGTGCGGCGAGTGTTGCATTTGGATCTGCCGCGCGTCGGTTGCGCCTCCTTCTTCTTTTGCGCTGCTTCTTCTTCGCGCCGCTTTTTGGTTTCTGCTCGTTGGCGAGCTCTTTTGTCGGCTTTGTTTTCCTGACGCAGGGTTTCGTTGCATCAGCGAAGGGGCGGACAGAGTTTGCTCTGGCCTTCGGCGTGTCCAGTGCTTTGCACACTGGTTTCAGGACACACCCCGCTTCTACGTGGCGAATCCAGGGGCCCAGCGCTTCCGGCGAGACCTGGAGGCCTCTTGCCGTTCCTCTAAATCTATGGGTGAAAAACCTCAAATCCCCATGAACAATGGCTAACTCGTTGGGGGTTAATCCCCTATTTTAAGACAGAGCCATATTCAGTGATTCATGAGCGCTTGTGAGTCCCCAAGGGGTGGGGGTATACCATAGATGGCTTATAACTATAGTTACTAGGCAGTTGGGAAATACAGAAGGTACTCTAGCTATCAATAAATAGGGACATTTATTCGGACATAACTAACCATGTATGAGGAAGTATTGGGATATTACTGAAGTATTGGGAAAATAATGGGATTTAACCATCATCAGTAGGGATTCAATTTTATTGAATGTGGATATTTATGGGATATTAATGGGATACTATATAATTGGATATTAATGGCACGTCAAATGGGATACTAATGGGATATTCATGGAATATTAATGGGATATCAATGGTATATAAAATGGAATGCTAATGGGATATTGATGGATATTGATGGAATACTAATTGGATATTAATTAACATTCATATTCTATCCATTTACGATTTTTGTTCAAACCAAAATGTGACTTTCCCATCTCTCATCTGAGATCTAAGAGGTGGAACTCAAAGCGGCCGCTATCCTGCAGTCAATGGACTGGTTTAAGGGAAACGCCACAGGAAGCCATTGATTCTTTAACCTGCAAGTTTAGGGTTTCCGATGGCGGCTGTATCACTGATTTTTACTATTCCTCGGTTGCGTCTGGTAGAGTACAAGCGCTGGTTTTATCCCTCTCCTGAGGGAGGTGAGCATGGTCAGAGTCCAGCATCAGCAACCTTCAATCCACTAGATGTTGTTCTGATCTATCAACCACGTCCCACACCCTTAGAATTGAAAGTTCCACTTCAAATTGGATCCAGGCACTTTTTTTTCTGCGGTTCCATCTGAGCAAAAAAAAAATACTGGATAGATGCCAGTTCCTGATGATTCCAATGATTCTCCGGATCCTAACCGTTGGGTTTGGTGGACATAGGCTACCCCCCAGATCCCATGTTTTAAGCGGGACATCGAAACCAGAACTCATGGGTGAACTTGGTTTGCCGATTTTCCCGCCAAGTCGACTTGGCAGTTTTGTTCAAGTGGATTCGATCAAATTGCAAAGATCATTTTGAAACACAGCTGGGTATTGGATTGGTTAATGGGAAAATTTACAGGAAACCTCTATATTTGATGGGAAAATCCATGGTTTCCTGTAAATTTTCCCTTAAACCAATCCAATGAAGCTGGGTATTGCAGCAATTTGTAGAGGGCATAGCCCATATTCATCGTGGGTCCCATCGCCATCATCTACCGCTGCGGCCTGGTCAATGGAGGCATGGGCCTGCCTATGAGCAACGAGTGAATTGTGGTGGTGTTTTCACCAGTAAGTCTGGTGGGAAAATTGGGATTCTATCAGATCTTATTTTCATTGAAAAAGCTTTAAGATGTTTTTGGGCTTGGTCAGTTGGTTCACCCCAGCCCTAGCTCACTCAGTAGGCTAGGGGGCAATATCCAGTTGTAACTCGGGTGAACTAGACCACAAACACGATTGTTAAGATCAATTGATTTGAATACCAATGAACCTGCACAGTTGGCACTGTTTTAGTAGTTGACTGTTTTGGGGGGCGATTGCTTGAACCATTCCAGTTGACTTGTCAGAATATATTAGAATCCCATTAGGCAATTAAATTTGATGGTACAACATCATGCAAAGAAACATCACCAACTGAATCAATGGTAGACTTATTTTTTCTCAAAGTAGGGATGGACATTGTATCATGTTTTAACATGTTTCAACCCACCCAGCCAAATCTTGGGTATTTGGCATTTGATTTGGAAGTGTTTGGCTATAACTGGCAGCACACCGGAATATACCAACTGGGTGCACATTTAAATACATCGAAATTCGGAGTTTAGCTTCCAAGCCAATTAGGGAAATTCAAACAACAACATATCTCAGTTGTACTTCCTGTAGAGTAGTTATATTATTTACATAAATACGTATAAATACAAATATAGACACAATTAGACACATATAAATCATATAAATGCCACTGATACATGCATGGCTCATGTTAGGGATGATGGGTACCCTGCATTTGGTCTCAGCTGGTTAAATCTTGTTAAATCAACATATTCATTTTTCTTGTAACATAGATTGTAACCATTGAGTTGTATGAAATACAAATGACCAAGGTTTCTCCAGGAACTCCCGGTTCAACTATGGCGAAAAGCGTTGCCATTTCGCCTCTTGCACTGATCGTTCTTGGCGCGTAAGTACCTCAGGTCTCACCAGTCGGTCAACGGTTTCGAGTGAACCTTTACTCTCCGGTGTCCTCAAACGTTTCATTATAACTGGAAAATCATCCATTTAGTTGAGGGATTTTCCAAACAGCCACGTGTGAATATATATATATATATAATTGAAACATATTGAAACAACATGATCCAGTATCCAATATCATCCATGATATATCAGTTCCAGTTGGGGTTCTGGAGGGCGGAACGCCAGGATTGCCTGAGGAGAAAACTGGAAAAGTCAAGTGCATCTACAAGCAAGAGAGTGGGCAACACAAACTGAACAGTAAAATGACACGAACTGGAAACACATCACTAAATCTGTCGTGTTTCAACCGCCGCCATGTATAAATTTGCTCGGCCACCCATTTCCCAGCTGCAGGACTATTTCCCAGGGGCTAGCCTCATAAAAGGACGGTCAAGTGGATACAAGATACCCATAGTTGGCTAAGTTGGATTAGCATAGCTATGGAACAGAACCACAAGAACCCGTCACCGCTTTGTGGTGACATTCCATAGCTATGTTAGTTTACTGGATGGTAAACGAAGGTTTGTGGTAGATATGATGTGTACATACTATATATATATATCCATCCAAATACTTTTTTACTGGACTTCGAACTGTGGGGCACCACTGAATAGAACAACTTGACTGCTAGTGGGATGCAAGTAAGTTGCATCATCTGAGATAACATTTCCTGGTCTTCATATCAAAATAAATAGTAGATATAGTAGTTCTGAAACGTGGGTTTATCTGAAAATGGTGTATACCCTGAATTATAGCCATTTAATGGGGACATTGATAATCAACCAATGGATCTAGAGGTACACTATTTTCAGACAAACCCACATCATCACCTCCTTCAGATTGAAAATCATAAGTTGTCTGATCCATTGAATCCCAAGGTACTCCAGATTCGCTTGATGTTTCTGTGTAAGCGTATGCACTTGTTGTCGCACTTGCTCCTGGCTATGGTATTCTCGACGGTGATGCCATGTCAACTCCAGATTCATAAACCAGCCGTTGATTAAGTTGGGAGGTGTCAACCCCAAACACAATGCTTGGTTTGGGATCATCACTTGTAAGGATCAGTTGAAACCACCGACTAGTCAATGCGTTTTTAATGACGTGTCTTGGGACTCTGAAGGAAAAAAAAATGCTAGCTACATTTGGGACGTCCACCAGCTTGCAGGTTCTATCTTGACAGTCAAGTTTCAAGGTCTCAAGTGTAAATAGGATTCATCCCCACAATTGCAAACCACAAAACATGGAGAATGGCCCAAACAAGGGCCCCACTACCCTTGCCACATTTTGTCACGGTTAATGCTGCACATCATCCCTCCACCAGTGCCAAGCCAAAATAGCTGGTTCTCATGGGTCTTCATCCCCCACTCAAGCCATGGTTCCCTATGGATCAATATGAGGTTTACAGTATACACAAAACAAAGTATATAATTAATTCGAATGGGAAAGACAATGACAACTAAACTGGATCTTGGGGATATCCCAATTTTGAGAAAAGAACACAT
Source organism: Symbiodinium sp. clade C Y103 (assembly GCA_003297045.1). Lineage (NCBI taxonomy): Eukaryota > Dinophyceae > Suessiales > Symbiodiniaceae > Cladocopium > Cladocopium sp. clade C. The sequence continues at coordinate 272,614 of BGPT01000336.1, read as the reverse complement.
GACACATGGCACCATATACGTATTGCATCTGATTTGCTGCCTATCTGACAGTGGGTCACGGGATACGGGATACCCCACAGATCTGCCACCAAAATTTCAGACACGAGACACGGCGAGGGTTTGGAGAGGCTTTGATCGAAATGCAAGGGTGCCCCCCAAACAAATAAGGCATTGTTCAGAGGTGATTAACCCACATCAACCCCTACTCATCCTACTAGGGGCATATCAAAACCCCTTATTGTTTGCGGGGGTGCCTTTCAGCATATACCTTAGGTTTCCTTTGGACAGTCACATACCACCATAGTATGATTAGTATGACTTCCCCTAGTCCCAGTGGGTCGAGTCCACCAGACTCAAGCCTCAATATATTGGGCTGATTTCCCTATATACCCGGTACTCAAACATGGCTGGCTGGGAAATCTCCTATTGGCATTTCAATTGGACAATCTATTATAAATACAGGAGTGTCCATTGATGTCCATTGCCATGTTTGTCTACACAAAATTGCTGTGTGTTCCTTCATGAAAACACCTCAAACCGATACCCATTGATCTCAAATTATCTTAAATCTACAGTTCATGAGTTGCTTTATCCAACAGACTGGGGCTAGGCACACCTGGGCCACGGACCAAATCTCTACCCTCTGAGTCCTGCAGTGACTTTAGATATTCTTTCCTCCTTGGCGCGGCATTCACATCCCGAAACTATCGTTGTTGTTTCTATGAATGTGCATTAATATACTGTGGCAAACCCAATAATATTAAAGCATCCCACATATTAACATCATGGGTGGTAAAAAAAAAACATGTGGAATGTACTAATCGCTGTTGTTTTTTCTTGCTTAAAAAATACCCACGTTGAAAGCCTGCCGGGTGGCAATCATGGCAAAGAAACATCCTCATGTTTCAATATACTGAACATGTCCATTAATAATGGATGAAATCAGCACGTTTCTCATCTTTGATAGTGAAATCACGAGTGAAACCCTATTTTTGGTTGGTGAGCTGGTTCAAATCACCATGAATAACACTTCTTATTCGAAATATGGGCGGAGCTATACCCCAAATCATTCCAATTTGAGAATTGGTTGTTTGCGATGATTCCCCCAATCCGAACATTTCTTGTGGTGAGGCTGTGAGGTCACTCTAAGCTATTCAGATCACTTTCTTGTTGTTTCAAACCTCCCCCCCAAAACCAACCCCAAGAACCCCTTGCTTAGTGTTGGATCTACTGATTCTTGGGGCCCAGCTTGAGGAATTTCAGACTGGATCCATTTACTTTGATGGGCCATGGATTGTGGATCTGGTTTTCTGGTTACAAGTGATACACCACAACACTAACATACCCGGCTAAGAGGAACAGAATCCACTTGCTGAACGATAGAGCAGTTCCAGAGCCCTGTATTGATTCATTGCCATCATATCCGGATATGGATCTGGGAACCGTGGTTTCAACCCACCTGAAGAACATTGGCTAGAGATCATCATCCTAAGATATATATATATATATATCCTAATTATGGGTAAACAAATTAAAACAAACATGGAACCACCATCCATCAAAAAAAAAAATACTAAGAATATATTCTGACACCATCATTCGGTTGTGTCATATGACTACTATCCCGGTGTCTGTTGCCTCCGGTTTCGGCCTCTGCTCGATGCGCTCCGGATCCGGGAAGCCGTCCAGGACGCTCGGGGGCGGCAACGGCGGGCTGCCCTCGGGCAATGGTGATTGACACACAAGAAAAGTTGGTACAATAGGATGTGCTATTTAATGGGGTTAGAACATGATATACCAATAATATATCCATAATGCTAGGATATATGACAGGAATAAACGGAAGCTAAGTTCCCTGAACAACATGCTGAACATTTGGGTTGACTAGGCGGATATAACTTAACGAACAAACGTACTCATGGGTTTACAAAGAAGCATGACATTCAGTTAGCACATCAACAATGGTTGCACATCAACGGATCGATAGAATGGGTCACGGGGTTTATACAGCTATGAACCCAACAACTGATGGGATAGAACAGGACATACCAATCATATATCACCGTCCAATACTATTAGGAACATAATTGGGATATATAATGATATATATATATATATAACATTATATAACCACAAGAAAGGGTCCCCAAGATGGCTAAGTTGGTTTATAACTACAACTGTTTGGTCTATGGTGGATATATCGAACTGGTTGGATGGGTTTGTAAACCAATGTGTAACTAAGGGGCCACCTTGTAAAATGCCAACAGTTTGTATGTTGTTGATTGCAAGATCAAGATACATGTTTTATTCTGTCTTCTATACTATGTGTATCACCAAAAAATGAGTTTATATGTTAAGAGTTCTTGATTTTGATGAGGATGCATGGATATACATAGTGGAATTTTATCATCTTGTTACAGAGTCTGCACAGATAAGTCACTCAGCTTGGTAATTGCATTTGTATGTGGTCGAAATTGAATCATAACCCCTACTGTAGTTGTTTGAAGACCTACTTTCAGGATCGTCCCACCCCTCGTAACTCGCCAGTGAATATGCTGTAGATCCATTATGGGATAACCGCTTAGAGGACTAAGTGGGGTATTGACAATTTACTGGCAGCGAAGATTCTTCATGTATATAAATGTATTATATATATATATATATATATGTATGTATGTATGTATGTATGTATGTATGTATGTATGTATGTATGTATGTATGTATGTATGTATGTATGTATGTTTGCTACCCCATCTACTGTACTGAACACTGAAATATACTGAAATAAAAGGGATCATCCCTGTATCATGCCTGTGTAGTTGGTGCAACTGATTCGAGCTTGAGCATGTTTTAAGTAGTATACATTGGATTTTGACCAAACATTGATGATTTGATCTGTAGGGAACCAGTTGCAAATCAGTTGCGACTGCCAGTTGTATGACTTTCCATTTCCATCCAGCAGCTCCATTCATCTAATTCTTCAAATGACAATCTTTCGATGTATACGTATAATTACACTGTATATATTAAGATGCGTAAACGCTGAACTGTTGGCCATTCTTCAGGATGATTTCTCATATGTGAACATTATTCAACAATCATTGACGTAGCTTGGCGGGCCGAGATCATCAAAATTTGCTTGGAATCCCCGTCCCATTGCCATTCTTGAGAAGGATTTTAAGCTACAATAAATTGACATACATATGGAATCATATGGAACCCAGATGAACCCAGCATTTATAGATCATCTTCGGAAGGAAACCGAACCGAGTTTCCATGGATTTTCCATATCTATGTTCGTTCACCACAGGATACATTGGCAAATAGACCAACACCATCTGGCTATGTTGCCACTGGCTTTCCAGCCAATTTCTGAGGTTGGCACTAGCAGTTGGCCTGGCAGGATGTGCTTGGTGCCACCAAACGACGGTTGTTGTTGATCCCAGTGGAAAGAGGGATTTCAATGATTTCAATCAACAAACATGGGGATTTCGGGATGTCAATGATTTCAATCAATAGTTAAACAGGGATTTCAATGATTTCAGACAACAGAAACGGGATTTCAATGATTTCAATCAACAGAAATGGGGACTTCGATGGTGTTGTATAATCGACGGAAATGATGATTTTCCATGATGTTAGTCAACAGAATCAGAATTTCTATGATCTTAGTCAACAGTATTGGGGGCTCTCATGTGTTCATTCAAGCAACATGAAATAGTCCCAGCAGCAATCAGCAACAAATGACAATCTATGCAGGAAGAAACGATAAACATCACAATAGATCACCCCAAAACAATGGAAAAAACCTTTTGACCATAGCTGCTTGATCACCCTGGCACTCCAGGATTGCCAACCAGGGACTATGACTATAAAAAGTGGATTCAACAATCAAGTACGAGTAGGGGTGTTACCCCTCATGTCTGAAATTTACACTCCTAGCATCTTCGAACTGGACTCCATTTGTTTGAGGCCAAATTACGATTCTTATTAGTTGACAATCATCATTGATTTTCCTTTGTTAATATCATGAAATAATCTGGCAAAGTCTGGCAAATTTCAGTGGATCGGTTGAAGGGAAAATCTAACAGGACAGCCCTATATTTGATGGTCAAAACCGATGGTTTCCTGTAGATTTTCCCTTCAACCAATCCAATGAAAATGACTCGGATGATCTGGGGTCATTACCATGCGGCTTGGGGCAATTCCTGCGGAGAAAATCTCCAGATTCGCTGATGCTTGAGCTCCATTTTGATACTTGGTCAGGTCCTATCTGTTCCTGGTGAAATCGTAATGAAAGTCCTAATTCTTCCCGAATGCTGCAAAGACCCTCTCAGAAGATGTTTGGACCCAGAAAATCAACCAACAAAAATACAGTCCCGAAAAGTGTTTGGAGCTATACGGACAGCAACATATCAATGAGTGGTTGGTGAATTCCACCATATGTTCGTAGTCAAATTACCCATTAGTGTTCATGGTTGTAAGACCAATGGGTGAATTTCATTGAATTTACTACCCATGGTTTCTGAGAAAAAAAGATGCCAAGTCTTTCTCTCGTTGGTCGTTTGGGAAACCCTGATCAAAAAAAATGAAAGATTGAGAAAGTCATTGGGGAATTTTGACGATTCTGTCGTTGACAATAAATTGAAACATATGGGTATGTCTGAAAATAGGATACCTCGTACCCCAAAACTCCATTGTTTATCATCAATTGTCATCATTTTCCCCATAAAAGGGCCGTATCATGGGTATATACCCTATCTTCAGACATATACATGTTTGAACCTACCAGTCATGGTTGGAGCATGCCGTTTTTTTCATGGAACCTTATGGAACCACCATGGAAGCCTCGCCTGCGGTGGATGGAGCTTCTCCACCTCCATGGCCTCGCTTCACAATTATGTCAACGCCATAACAAATGATGCGAAAATTGATGGGACAGTGATGAACAGTATAGCAACCCGAAAAAAAATAGAACAGTAGTATTTTACTGGGATTTTACGAACTTCCATTTTTCAAACTTGATGAAACATCGAGATGACATGTTGCAGTTCTTGAGAGCAATGTTATTATATGTTATTATCATTAAGATAATGTCATTGAAATAATGAATCATGATTTCATGAAGAAACATGAAGAAACACATATATAAATGACATAGGGTTATTGGGAGAAATTGTGCGAAACATATGGAAACATCACATAATACAGAATATAAAAATTGCTTGAACATTGATGAGAATAAAGTCTTGGCCGAGGTAGACAAAAAACTCAGATTCAAGCACACAACATGGGAATTTAAGCAACAAACATGGAGATCTTTGCCACGACGATCAAGCCAACAAAATAGTGAGGACGCCAACAACCAATGACAATGTTCGAGGCAGTCAGAAGTTATGTTGTTCACAGCCGATTGTGGATCAACAAACAAATCACTTCAACTCAGAAACTTTGTGGATTGACTTACAGTAATTATTGGCACATTGAGCATCATGAAGAAACATCATTGGTACCTCAGAAACTAAGGAATGACAAGCAACAAAGGCAATAGTTCAGTAGCTGACTCATCAAAAAACAGTTGGGCAGTATTTGGAGGTTTATCCTCCGAATCAGAAGTGGTTTATAGATAATACGTATAAGAAGGGCTAATAGGGGTATCGTCCACTTCGAACGAAATCGATCAAACAACAATTGAGATACAAAATGATATACCCTCCTGCAAAACCAATGAAAACGAGGAAACTCACCATTTGAAGATCGTTTTCCCAAAAAATCCACTAGTTTTCAACATGTCTTTGTTCGTTTACCCTAGGGTAACTATATATAACTATAGCCCGATTACAAACCATGAATTGTCCAAAAAGAAAACATTGGTTTTCCACTAAATCATCATATATAAATCATCATAAATCAGCATATATAAATCATAAATCATAATACATCATCACAAGTCATGTTAAATCATCATACATATTCATACATCACAAATCATGATGGGTTGATTTCTACCTCCCCACCTGGGATTGCCAGAGCCGCAGCACTTGGCAATGGCACCGGTGCATGCTGCACATGTTGCGGCAGCGCCAGCGTCATGGGGACGCGAGGCTGAAGTGACTGTGAGAAGTCACGAAAAAGTGTGGATTTTCTACCTGGTGTGAAGAAAACATTGGTATATTACCTTATGTGACCTAAAGAAATTGGTACGTTAATCCAATTTCAATGGGTACATCACGGGTCTTAAGAAAGTATCCAGTAAAGTGTGGTTGAAGAAAGAGCAATCAGCATTTTGATCGGTATACCATATATACCCTGCATGTTCCTTGTGTTTGCAGAGCTATGCCCATAGGTTTTACTTCTCATATCTAGCAAAAAAAAATCAGACTGGATCAGCATTACTATCAAATGTATGATATGTATGGCTTGCAACATGTAAAGCCACTCTACAAGTGGACCATCGAGCAAACGTCGGTGCTGAGGGGAAGGACACCGGGGTTTGGCGGGTTTGTATGGAAGTAGACATGCGAAGCATTGCCATTTTCAAGTATCAGGAACATCCACAACTGTCAAACTCAGCATGTTCTGCTTCTAGAATGCTTAACAGCGACAAGTTCAGATGGGAAACAAGGGCTTCTCATTGGTAGAATTCTCACTTAGGGAACCTGAAGAAGACTGTACCTGGCCTTGAAAGCGGTAAGATCATCGGACCACGGTTCCCAGGGGTTCCAATCTAGGTTCGTCGGTGATTTCAGGACGGTATGATGATCCAGGATAATCCAGGAACTTTTGCCAACCACATCATCTGTTCCAACACCAAGGTGAGGCAGAGACAAGAACATGACATGCCAAGGGAACCATTGGCTGCGAAAAAATCCCACAATGGATTGTAATAACCCGTAATAACCCCAAAACTCCAGAACTAGAATATCATATAATATAATTCACTTATATTCACTTTATGGTCTTCTGGGTCGCTATACAACACATCTGATATGTATCTGCCCATATTTGTTGCAGGCCTTCGGGTATACCCGGTTACCCCATCTGCGTTGCTCAGATCTACGCATGTTTGGGACGGCATCGACCCCATTGGATATCATGATTCATCGTTGATCGCATGTTCTTGTGTGTGGAGAATTCAAACCGCAACTCATTCACCAACCATTCCTACCCAATTTAGCTCATATACCCTGCAAAAAGACACGTTGTATTCTCAAATCGTTTCCGGCCTAAAATCAATCGCCCATTCGCAAGAACAAGTTACCCAGGATTTCCCCAGGATTTCCGGGGTGTTTGAACCACTTGGAACCAGTGCCTGAACGAGCCAACCCATATTGTACTCCATCTTGCACTGGGTGAATCTAATGGACTCCTTGCAGATGGCATCACCGGAACGCCAGTCGGGATGCACTGGCGTCGGAAACAAATGGGGTCGTTGCAATGTCTAACTCAAAATGGGGACATGAGGAAAGAATGGTGGGATGTGACTATGTCACCAACAGAAATGGGAATAAAAATGAATAAAATCAACAAACTCATCATCCTTTTGACGAAGAAAACATGGAATTCAGCTATCGAACATGTGGATCCCCGACCTGGGCTGGGAAGTTTTAAAAAACATGCATCAACAGCTACAAGTACAGGGAGATGGATGGCTATTGTGAGGAAGGAAGTCTCCAAAAAACACTTGTTGCTGGTTTCAATTGCTTAAGCCAAATCATTACAGGTATGATCTTTCTGATTTTTGCTTGAAGAGCAAACAAACATGATTCAAAAAAACATTTCCTGAACAAATTGGATCCAAACAATCCACCATGTCATAATCATCATTTCATTTTTTTTGAGATCCACAATCTGTGGACCCTCAAAGTAGCATCAAGTAGCATGTCTATAAATCAAGTTGTCAGATGAAATAGCGAGTTCAGGGTCACTTCAGCAGCCCGTGACAATCTTCAATGTGTGGCTGTCTGTACCCATTGAATTCACTGGTCTTGTGGACCTCAGAAAGGCCATGTTGCAAGGCCATGCTGCAAGTGAAATCTGGCAAAATCAGTGGGTCCCTATCCCCATCTTGCCTGCTCAAACTCCAAATTCTCTATACCGCAAACAAGATAGAACAGTAATTCATCATTGTTTTAGTAGGATTTTACTTTTCTATCTTCATATAAACTGTCTTAAACTGTTCTACTTTTTGGGGGTGTACTGTAAAGTTGAAAGCACTCTGGTTTCTTGGCTCTCTTCCATGTGCCTGTCTTGGCCATCCCGCAAACGCCGGTTGAATTTTGGTCACATCCCATGCTTTGAACATGTGGCCTTGGTTGGAGCAATTGTATTAATGTGGGTAAAACAATAATAAACCACCCATTTGGGAATGGTTTATACCACCTAATTATGGTGAAATTGGGGATGGTTTATTATTGTTTTACCCACATTACACCTAATTACTGTTGCTGGCTTAAATCCACACGTTGCAGCCCCATGTCTGTTGTTACCATCCCAGCAGCTTGTCATCCCCCCCAAGATCTCGGCGCCAACCCGTCGGCCCGTCCTGCTGCTTCTTTGGGAGTCCCGCATAGGACGGTAAGACATCTGCATGATGATCCAGGATGTAACCTCAAAAACCAATGTATTTTTTCTGGGGTGGGATGTGAACTTTACCCTCCGGAAAACTCACGTGTAGCTTTTGAAAATGGCCGGTGTGTAGTTGTTTTACCTACGATACGAGTAGTGATTTTCCGCAGCTATGTTAGTTTACCAGGGGGCAACTACAAAATATTTTTGGGATGGATCAAAAGCAATCCAAATACAATATTTTTGGGGAATGGAAATCGATTTACTAGCAATATTGGTGTTCATGAGGTACCAGGCTTTTGATCCATCACTTGCCTCCGTCTTCTGAGCAGGAGCTTCAGTGAAATTCAGAAAAACGAGATGGTTTTGATCCATAACAATTTACACAGTGAGCCAGATTGAGAACATGAAAATTTGACCAGCAAACACAAACATAGTAAAAAAACACTGGGGATTCTATGGAGGAAGTGTGCAACACAAACGACAAACGCTGTGAGATTGGCTGGAGCTTCGGCCACCTCCAAAAAGTGACAACCATGATTGTTGCTTGTCAAGGATTGGAATAGAATCCAAGTTTCTTTGTTTCCTCAACATGTTTGGCTGTTGCTGAATTCCTATTTGTTGACAGTCATAGAATCCACTAGTCACTAAACCCCGTAGTTACTGCTGGTGAACACAAGAAGAGGTATTGCAACCCACAGCACCAACCATTCACCAGTAGGCCCAGTGACATCGGTTGCGCTGAATCAACCATTGTTCATTGCAATCTAAAATATCGCAGTTGTATATTATCCATAGTTAATTCAAGTTAAACAAAATCACTAGTTTGCTTCAACATTTGGTTTGTCCTCGGTTTGTGTGTTGCAAAACATTTACTGAACTTGTCTTGGATCAAACCAATTCCTGGCTTAAATTTAGTTTTGTTGTTTCAAATTAGATAATTAGATGTTTGTCGATCAAAAGTGTCAGGATCCAGTGACACAATGTGGGGCCCGCCTAAGTTATATTTGTTGGCGAATGCTATCCCATGAATGAATCTATGTGTAGTGATGAAATAATTGCAAATATGTATGAATACGTAAATATGTATATGCATAGATTGTTTATATGTATGTATATATAATTATGTATATGTATACGTATATGTGTAAATGTGTAAATGTGTATGCGTGTATGTGTGTATGTATGTATTTATGTATGTGTGTATGTAAGTATGTAATGTAATGTAATGTAATGTAATGTAATGTAGTGTAATGTTATGTAATGTAATGTTATGTAATGTAATGTAATGTTATGTAATGTTATGTAATGTAATGTAATGTAATATATATATATATATAATGCAATGTAATGCAATGCAATGTTATGTATGTATGTGTAAATGTATGTATATGTACATGTATATGTATATAGTTGTAAATGTATATGTTTGTAAGTATGTAAGTATGTAAGTATGTAAGTATGTACGCATGTAACTATGTAAGTATGTATGTGGGTAAGTATGAAAATATCTAAGTATGTAAGTATGTAAGTATGTGAGTATGTAAGTATGTGAGTATGTAAGTATGTTAGTATATAAGTATGTAAGTATGTATGTATGTATGTATGTATGTATGTATGTATGTATGTATGTATGTATGTATGTATGTATGTATGTATGTACGCATGCATGCATGCATGCATGCATGCATGCATGTTTGTTTGTTTGTTTGTTTGTTTGTTTGTTTGTTTGTATAGTATGTATATTATGTAATTACAGTTGCATGCACGCACACACACATAATATATATATATATACATAACATAAACCACATATTGTTCCTGGTTTGAACAGTTGTGTTTAATCACCTTAGCTATCCAACTGGGGCCTCACCGACCCAACTAAGACAACCCCCGACCCGACTCTGAGCTCTTGGCCCAAGGCGATGTCGTGATCATAGATCCTTTCACCCGCCTGAGGTCAAGTCAGTGCTTTTGAGAAACGATGAGGAATATCTTAGAATTTCTTAAACTATATCTATAGATACTCTCATCTAGAAATGATACGAAAGAAACAAATAATGTTAGGTATTGATGTTTGGACCCTTAGAAATGAGGGTTCAACCACGGCGAACCCAGAGTGTCAAGGAGGGCGAATTTTTGCACCCAAAAATGGGGATGCGGAAAAGCACAAAATCACGTTTGACCCATTTGGATTTGTTTCACACAATTTGAGATATTGAATGATTGTAACCCAAAGAAATCCTGCATCTTGAAGAAATCACTCTCAGTGGTATTTTGGGTTCTTCCATTTGGGGAAATAGTAATAAGCGACGGCATCAGGGTTTACCCAAAGCGTTCATTTGTAAATGCTACGTGCCTAGTAGTGCTAAGGAAACTGTTCTGTCAAACTCTCCACGCCAAGAGCCTGGAAACTAAGCTATCTGCGACCTTCTGCTAATCAAATCTGCTAGCTGGAAAGCCAACATTTATCATTGAAAATTGGAAATTCTCCATTTCCAGGTTGGACTACCAGAGTACCAAGACTGCTTTGCAATTGCTTTCTGCGTATACTTGTGACTTGTTAGGACATGCAGTTGTTGCCATGTTAGAGTTGCTCCCTCGTATGGCAAATGATCTTCCGAGAATAAAATGATAGGCCTATTTTCCTCCAGTCAATATGGTTGTGGCCCGAAGCTATTGCTATAACACCTCTACGCTGGATGGAAAATGGTACAGAATGAAGCATACCCTCCTGTAAACTAACATCTCTATATAGATGTGGAAAACACACCATGAATGTAAATTGGTTTCCAAACAGGAAACCATGGTTTCTTCACATCTGTATGTTTACCCACGGGTACCATGATTTTTCACTTCTGGGAGGCTATAAAGCCTGAAGTGGCATCATCACCCCATGCATCTCAAATCATGTCCCCATCTATAGCATCCATGCTTTGTAAAATGCCAATTCTTGGGGCCAAATCACCATGTTTTGATGGTTGAATATCATATTTCTCATGATTTATTGAAACACCATGTTTGAATCCAAAATGTCATGGCCAACTCATGATGGTCGAATCCCAACTGGAGGAGCTTTACAGCATGGGGTCTTGCCAAAGAATCAAGAACTCGTCATGGGTTCGAACATCGAACGTGTTTGAAGCCAGTGATTCAACTTGATGGGTTGCTTATCCTAGCTAAGTTTAACTGTTCCTGTGATTTAAGTGGCAAGGCTATCTATGTATATATGTATATGCATATATAAACATATATATATATATGTTATTTTGTATAACCATCTAATTATATATGTATATATGTTATATATATATATAGTCTAAAAAAATGCTAAATCTAAAGATCTAAGTCTATAATTTACAGTCCATTCAGTTATATAATTGTATTTGGATATAAATCAAAACTATGGGGATTTTTAAGTTTACATCAAACAATTGATGCCTAATGTGTCTATAAGTTCATCCTCCGGATAATGCCATGTAAATTGATATCAAACAATTATGGGAGTATCACTTTGATTCTGCAAAGTTAAGAAACATATGTATCCGATTATAATGGTTCTCTGGTCGGTTTTTATGGTTGAATAGAGAGAACCACATCTTCATTCGCTCATCCCTCCACATTTACACCTCAAGTAATGGCCATTTTTGGCACCAATCGATTGGAGGTACGGTTGACCATATAATGCCATATAACTTGGAGGCATCTCCACTTACGTGGGCCTGCAAAACATGGTGGGTACCTCCAATAAACCGTTTTTCAAGTCGGCCACTGATGTTGGATGTATCCAACACATGAAATTACAAGGTGGTGCCCCCGTTCGATAGCTAAGTTGGTGAACATAACTCCAATAACTAGGACTTGTGGTAGATATGTCGAACTAGTTTTCATATTTTTTCATGGGCTTATAAACCAACATTGTATGGATTTTTTTTTAATCAATAAACCTACATTTAAATGCATTTACAGATTTTTCCCCTATGGTTTCCATAACTGTAGGGGCACCAGCTCGGCAAGAGCCAAGATCCCCCACCTTGTAGCCCCTATAGGGTGCAAAGGCTTCCTGCACTTGCGGCACGATCGCGCCCTGGCCATCACTGTCCAAAAATGGGTTGCGGGAGCCAGGTGCCGTCAAGGTGGTGTCATCACCTTTTTGAAAGCCGCTGATATGTGTATTTATCATGATATCATACATATACACATAGATACATTACATTTCATTACGTTACATTACATTACATTGCATTGCATTGCATTACCTTACACTACTTTACTTTGCAGTACATTTCATTACATTACACTACATCACATGACACAGATAACAAAACAAAATACAAAATAACAAAACATAACATAACATTACATTACATACATAATATTACATACATACATACCATTACATTACATTGCATTGCATTAAAATACTTTATTTTGCATTACATTACATTACATTACATTACATACCATTACATATCTGACAAACACTAAATATGTTGAAAACATCATCAATGATGTTTTTGGCCCAAGCATGCCTGCCTTCGTACTTGACAATTTGACATGTGCCCCTTTTGTGCCTTTCTTTGCGCCATGTCCGTAAATTTGTCACTCACGAATGACTTTCTGCACCATTGCGAGAGATGGCAGCAAGATTCAGACCTCGCCCAGTACTTCTTCGATGAGTTTCGAGGAAGAGCGCAAGGTCAGGAGAAAAGGGACTTGTGCCGTGGTGTTTTCCTAGACCAGTTTGGCAGAAGCCAAGGCCGGTTGGCAACTGCGACTGTCCTGCATATCATGTGCCCTAAGTTACAAATGTTTCAGGAAGACTCCGTCAACCAGACGAAATGGAAAGGGGCTGGAAAGATGACGGCAAAGTTTTGGGTGACATGATGCTTGAGAATACCGCAGTTGAGACCTCTATGAAGGGGACCACGGTCCAAATGGCACAAGACATGTATGCAATGATGATAACAGTTCCCTGGGAAGAATAAAACTCGTATGTGTTGAATTTGAATGTTATTTTCATGTTCATTTTTTCTTAGGTCTTATTTTCTAATTTGATCCAACACTGAGTGTTTATTCCGATATCACACCAGCCCAGGTCAAGGAGATGCAGACCTATGAGCTGGTACGGGTGGCGTTTCATGAATGGCAGTGGCATAGCAGCTTAATGAAGGTGATCTCAGTGATCTCCTGACGTTCCGCTTTCGCAGCCTGGGTGTCCATCAAGTAAAGGCCTTCTTCCTGGCCTTCTTCTTCTTCTTCCTGGCCTTCTTCTTCCTGGTAATGTTTCGCTTCAAGGGACCACCGTTACCCCCAAGGCCATATATGAGGTAGGCTCTAAATTATGGTTTTGGTGTGTTTTCCTTTACAAGTAGTTCCCGGCAAGCCGGGGGTGGAAGTTTCCACAAAAAAGCATCTATAGCCCAAACAGAAAAGTCTATAGCCTATAGTGTGGGAACCAACACTGTGCCAAAAGGGGCTGTGCCAACCTTGTGCTTGGCAGCAAAAATCTTTCGACATCTCTTTTCAAAGTCAGCTGAGTTCATGGCAGGGCAGTTGACTTTCATTGCTGTTGGCTTTCATTGCTTTTGACTTTCCTTGCTTTTGGGTTTCATTGCTGTTGACTGCAACTTGATTGATTCCAGCTTCATTGCCATGGCACTCTTTGTCATCACACAACTCAGCTCATTTCATTTCAATTCATTTCCCTTCTCATCTCATCTCATCTCAGCTCACTCTCCTCTCAACTCTTCAGACCTCACTCTCAGCTCTTCTCAGGTCACTCTCAACTCATCTCAGCTCGTCAACTCATTGTCAGCTCACCGCAGCTCACTTCAACTCATCTGAGCTCAGTCTCAGCTCATGTCAGCTCATCAGCTCATCACAGTGCAGTCTCAACTCAATCTCAGCTCATCGCAGCTCACTCTCAACTCATCTCAGCTCAGCTCAGCGCATCTCAGCTCACTCTCAGCTTGTCCCGGCTCACTCTCAACTCATCTCAGCTCATCACAACTCACCTCAGCTCATCTCATCTCAACTCATGACTTCTCGGCTAAGTACTGCAAAGGTTGTGTAAAACACTTCCTGGTGCTTTGTACTACAAGCTGTTGCGCAAAGCAACTTTTACACACAGAAAGCTCTTACAAACAGATGCTCTCACACACAGAAGCTTTTACACAAATAAAGCTTTTACACACACAGAAATCTTTTACACCCAGCAGCTTTTACGCACAGAAGCTTTTACACAGAGAAACTTTTACACACAGAAGCTTTTACACAGAGAAACTTTTACACACAGCACCTTTTGCACACACTAGCTGCACTAGCTTTTGCACACAGAAGCTTTTACACAGAGAATCTTTTACACAGAGAAGCTTTTACACAGAGAAACTCTTACACGCAGAAAGTTTTTACGCACAAATCAACCTCTTACACAGGGAAGCTTTTACACACAGCAGCTTTTACGCACAGAGGCATTTACACACAGAAGCTTTTACACAGAGAAGCTTTTACACAACAACCTTGATGCAGCCACTGCACTGCGATCTGCAGAGACTGGATTGCAAAACACAAAAGAACCACGCGCAACGGCAACAGGAATTGCTGCTCCAAAACCGGATCTCGGCGCCAAAGCCGCAAAAAGTACGATTCTGAAGCTTTTAACCTGGTGCTTCCAACAGCCACCACTAGAAGGGCGGTTAGCTAAAAGCCGTGCTGGAAAGGGCGGTTCGGCTAACAGCCCTCTTAGGTAAATCATGGAGGTTTTGCCACTAGCATAATGGCTAACAAAAAGCAGTCGAAAACACAACCCGAACGCCGCGCTCTGATCCATTCACTGCCGGCTTCGCCTAGCAGCGGTTTTGTTTTGAATTTGCGCTTTGCGACGCGTCAAAGCCAAGCGCAGCCTTGACAATTTCAGCAGCGTCCTTTCAAACTGTGATTTGTTTGAAACCTTTCTGCTGACATTTTTTAACCAACGCATTGCGTCTTCATCAGTGAAACAGTGCGTATGGCGCACGTTTTCTTTGAACCTTTTGACGCCCAACAATTGGTGACAAAAGTAATGGAAATAAGCCACTTTCATGGCATAAGGATGTTTCAAACGTATATGGATGTTTCAAATTTTCAGGGCGAAATCACTTATTGGAGGAATCTTTGCTGAAGTGTTGCATGTATCTATCATATCATTGCCAGTGATATGGCAGATGCCTTGAACTGTTGACAAAATCATTGCTGTGGGCAAAGGTCCTGGATGATGAAAATGTGTTTAAATTTTGATTTGCAATGTGTTCATCACACTGAAGTCAACAGTCAGTCTTTGATTGACAGAATTTTGATGTTTCAAATTCAATGCTTGGCAGGGGAATGGGAATGGATGGTTTTTTAATGGATGGAGAGATTTATGGATGGATGGATGGCTGGATGGATGGATGACAATGGATGGCAATCGATTGCAATGGATGGATGACAATGGATTGCAATGGATGGCCATGCCACTCATGCCACTCATTTCACTCTTGCTGACCTTTGCTCACACACCGCAACATGGCACGATCATTTACCATGGAAGAATCATTTGACATGTTTGTAGCATAGCATCCTAGCCATTTGCTGCCGGCTCCAACTTCAGAAGAGATATCGACTAATGTTGGGAAGCTCAGTCAGGGACCGTGGCCGGGCTTGTCCATGCATGATGGATCATATCAATTCATTATTGATGTCATTTTCTCAAGCAGTGACAAACTTACATACCATTACATACCAGTACATACCATTACGTACCAGTACATACCATTACATACCAGTACATACCTGTACATACAAGTACATACCATCACATTACATTACACTACATTACATTACATTACACTACATTACATTACACTACGCTGCATTACATAACATTACACTGCATTACATGGATACATGCATCTATAAATATGTATATATATGATTATGTGTGTAAATATGTGTGTATATATATACATATGTATATGTATCTCTATATTTATATATGTAAATGTATGTATATATATATATGTAAATGTAAATGTATATATATATATATATGTATGATTATGTAAGTATATGTATATATATATATATGTATGTCTATATATATATATAGA
Source organism: Symbiodinium sp. clade C Y103 (assembly GCA_003297045.1). Taxonomy (NCBI): domain Eukaryota; class Dinophyceae; order Suessiales; family Symbiodiniaceae; genus Cladocopium; species Cladocopium sp. clade C. Next base: position 255,917 of record BGPT01000336.1, on the reverse strand, counting down.
TATGTATATATTATATATGTATATATAATATATGTAGAATATTTAATTATGTATGTATATGTGCAATATCCCAGTTGCAAGGCATAGGTAGTATGTATATGTATATATATATAGTATTGCTTAGTGATTTACATCGACGAGTATACTTGGTTCGTACTAGTATAATGGGTACAGCTGGGTAGACTAAAATCAACCAAAAGTACATGGATCAAACATGATCAAACCATGGGAAATCAATAATTTTCATGATGGGTTCTCCATCATACTTGCCAGATAGAAATAGTAATAGTAATGTACAGTAATAAGCAAACGTAGGATACAATCAGTACTTAGATTGGCCATCTGGTACTTGGAGGATCATTCTATGTGGTAAGTAGACAGCAACATCAGGATTTGTGGTTAGAAAGGCATTATTGTGGTTGTCCATTTCAAAAGTGAGTTGTAATCATATACGTACTAGTCAGTTGCTGCATGATATATGCTCCACATGCCCCTGAAGGCAGTTCAGCTCAAGTTTGGAGGACTTTGGTGGATGGTGAGTGCTAGAGACCTATGAAACAACAGAATGACAAATTGGCACAGAACCCGTTGTAAGGGTATTTGTGCTAGGTTGATCTTGTTGGAGAGGTGGCGTCTTCGAAAAGCACTGGCCAACCAAATGCTTAATTGCCACTTGCATTACTAAAATAAATCCGTCTTCCATGTATTATGTACTGTATCGCATAGGACGAATATGACCACCCATCAACCACGATTGGCCACCGCTTCCTAAGATCTGACCCATCAGGGGTTTGTCGATCTAAGCCAACTAGGTGCGCCAAAAAGTTTTAGTCATGGAATGGTGGATTTCCCTATTATATGAAAATAAACGCACCGAGGAAACCCAAGTCTCACATAAACTTAGTCAGGTTAGTACGTAGGATGTATAAACATGTATAATATGTATATATGTATATATAATATAGAGATATACATGTGTGTATGTGGCTGTGGCTCAAAAGAATGGGTGCGGATCGTTCCGCGATGATCCATAGCTAGGGATAGGTCTGGATTACCTGCATGTTGGCATGGAGTGTATGGATCGCATGTGTGCGTTTTAACCCTTGATCCGCACCTGAGATGTTAAACCGCTGCCACATATCTCTGTTACGTGTGTATTCAAATAGTTGTGTTTCTTATATGTTTGCCCAATACATCCTGATTGGCATGGTGTGTATTAACAGCCAAAAGATAGAACCACAAATTACAGTAAGTACCACTGTTTGAGTGGGATTCTATAGTTTTCTATTCTTCTGACGGGTGCTTGGGGGATAATCCCCCCTAATCCAAAAGAGCATGTGCATGGCCAATCTCAGATATACGATCCAAACATGACAAAGGAGTTGTCGGAAGACTGCAAAAAAAAAAACAAAGTGCTTGTATGATTCCCTATGTCATCAGGTTTTATCCATGTTTGTAAGGTTTCATAATCTAATTTTGGAAGTTGAGCATTTTCAATACCCTGACGTTCGTTGAATATCTGTGCGGCGGGGTTTTTACTGCCCTTTGTATAGTGGGGATGACAATAATCCATTAGCTGGGAATTCCCATGAAAACAAACTATGATATAGATTATTTTCAGGATTTTCAAATTTTCTGCGTTTTTAATCATGTTTATGTTGATACATATTTACCAGCACCGTGGAACATTCATGGGATTACATGGGACTTATCAAAATGGTAATCTTGGATCTGCTCACGAGACAGAACAAAAATCACATAATTATTCCATATAGATGCCACAACCATGGTGGATGTCCTTTTGGAAGAAAAACAAATCACATTAAAGAACCCAGGATGATACCGGGTTGACCAAAAATATCTCCAACATGCCAAGTTCACAATCTTCATGATGTCATGGATGGCCGTCAACACCTTGGTTTTCACAGCAAAAAAACTGCGGAGGTTCTGCAAAACAAAGTTGTTTTTTTTGCATGCGCCGACCTTCAAAAAAGGTTGCCGATGGTGTTTTTTCAATGCATGCACCGTTTATATCATCACAGAACTATTGGCATCTCTTATTACCAATGCTTTGTCAAAAATGAGCAGCACGTCGGACCATGTTTCTGACACCAATAAAGTTAAGCTGTTTGATTGACCCAAAACGGTTCAGAACATTTTCATTGTGTGTACTCACCACCACAGTAGACCTGGGGTCAGGGAGTTTCGATCATGGTTAAATACAAAAATGATAGGGAAACGATGGGAAACGCCATAGTTGGTGGTTTGCCCATGTTTGCCCCAGTTAGCAAGGAAAATTGTCGTATCACCCCGGTTATACTCAGGATGAGTCAAGGCAGTCCAGATAAAACTCGGGACCCACTTGCAATTCTTGGGTTGAAACGCCAAGAAGGCATGAACAGCTGACGACATGATCCGATTCAGTTTTCCGTTCGGGACATCGGGGACGTAGGTTCATGAACCAAAATGGCCAGCGTTGTCAATGGTTAACATATCGGTCTACCCCTATTGAGCAATTGACAAAAATATATATGTTGGTTATCTAAAATATCCATTCATTGTTGAATCATGTGTTTCATTTGGGTTTGATCAGTAGATGTCAAACTTTGTATTGCAAACAGAAAACAACATGACTGGTCGCTAGCATTAAATTTCCCATATGGGATATGATGTTGCCCTCATGTATAGTTTCATCATGTACGTATGTACGTACGTAAGTATGTGTATGTATGTATGCATGTATGTATGTTTGTATCAGCGTATCATGCATGGTTATGATTAATTGTATATGTGTGTATGCATGTATGCGTCAATGAATAAGTGTACGACGTGCAAACGATCATGAATATTTAGCAGATGAGTTTTCAGTCATGGATGAATGTATACTGTACTGTATAATATTACCTAACAACTCCATCTACCCAGAAAATGTCAAACAAAACAACATTGCCTTCTTTTACTTAAATCAATTCTGCCCCTGAGCTTTTGAGCACCGGGAGAAAAAACAAAATTTCCGCCTCAATTCAAATCCAAATCAGAAGCTCCCAGAGACTTCAAAGTCCCCAGCTTGCATTGATCAAGCAACAGAAAGTGATTTAAACAAAATGATGGAAAACGTTGAAAAGAAAAATGGAAATTTGGTAGTGGATAGCCGAAGGAAGTTTTAGAAGTCAAACCTCCGACAATATGGACAGATGAAGCAGCCGAGGTGGGAAGAAGTCAGAGAAGCGACAGAGTCAGAAAAAAGAAGAGCAGAGAAGAGAAAAGAAGAAAAAAATAAGATGCAGGTGAACGAAAAAGTATAGAAGAGTCGCAAACTGTATTTTTCCAATGGTTTGTGGCTCCGAAGGATCGAAAATGAGGCTCGCTAAAGCGGCGGGTGCAGATGAGAGATCAAAAATTGCACGCCGTTGTGGCGCGAAGCATATTTCGAAGTCAAAATGTCAAAAACATCTCAGGTGCGAAGCGCTGTTGGAAGTGGACATGTTTCGAATTCAAAACTTTAAAAAAAAACTCAGTGTCGGAGCACTTTTGGAAGTTGAGACGTTGAAAACTTGCACCCCGTTGTGGCGCGAAGCACGCTTCGAAGTCAAAATGGGAAGGGCATGTTCGGACCACTTTTGGACGTTTAAGCGTCATTTTTCGTGGATGGCCACCCTGTAAAAATGAGCAAAACATGTGGGTTTTCAAAAACGATGGCAGGCGTGTTTTGAAGAGGATCTGCAAAGATGAGTTTCACGTGGCAAGCGCAGTACAATCAAGAGAGATCTTCATCAGAGATGTTAAGAGGTCAGGGCGCTGATTTCCTGGCACGGGGTCATTTTGGAGCATCAGATTTGGAGGCAAAGATGATTTTGCGTGACACGCGCAGCACTGAATATGATCTGGCTTCACTTTTTCATGGCAGGGGCTAAATTTGGAGAGATGGCAGCACAAATCCGCAAATCGTACTGTAACTGTGACGCCGAAGAAATCAGTGACATGTCAGATTTGCAGAACGTCAACTTGGAAAATGGAGGACATTCCTTCGATTTTGATGTTGTCAACCTGGAAAAAGAAAGACGTCTGGCAGAATGGCTTCGTTTTTCAGCTTCCACCTTCCAAACTTGATGGAAATCTCGCAGAATAGTTTCGTTTTCAAGCTTGCAGGTAGAGAGACAGACAGACAGACAGACCGACAGACAGACCGACCGACCGACGGACGGACAGACGGACGGACGGACGGGCGGACGGACGAACAGATAGATAGATAGATAGATAGATAGATAGATAGATAGATAGATAGATAGATAGGAACATAGATAAGTAGATAGATAGACAGATAGACAGGCAGATAGGCAGACAGACAGACAGACAGACAGACAGACAGACAGACAGGCAGGCAGGCAGGCAGGCAGGCAGGCATGAGGGAGGCAGGCAGGCAGGCAGGCAGGCAGCCAAACAGACAGACAGACAGACAGACAGACAGACACACACACACACAAAAAGGCACATAGACAGATAGAACGGAAAACTGATAGATAGACAGGCAGAGAGATAGATACCCAAATTGGTTGAGAGACAGTTTTATTGATAGATAGATTGACAGATAGATCGACAAATATATAGATAAAAACAAAGAGAGATAGATGGAGAGAGAGAGAGAGAGGGAAAGGACAAAAAAATAAAAGAGAGAGAGAGAGAGACAGAGACAGAGAGACGGGGAGAGAGAGAGAGAGAGAGAGACGCAGAGAGAAGGAAACGGAGAGATGGAGAGACAGAGAGAGATAGAGACAAAGAGAGATAGAGACAAAGAGACTCAGAGCCTCAGCCACCTTTCGGTCCATCACTGGGTTCGCTCTGCCATCCATGCATCACAACAACCAACCTCTCCTTTAGGTTTCCTATCTTTGAAACTTCCGCCACCGCCTTGCGCCGTACTACTGCTAATATTCAAAAAAGGCAGTGATAGATTTTAAACATACATTGACCACAACGCAATCTGGACATCATCATGTGTCAGATGTGCATCCAGAATTTTGCACATGAAACCTGCCAATTGTGCGGGTTCGAAAAGTTCACAACTCCAACTTGGTGGTTTGTTGATCCCTTGTGAAGGAGCAAGTGTCAGTACGACATGTGGAAATAATCCCCCAAAAACACATATCAAACAAAGGGAATGTATGGCTGCAACCCATGAAAACATGGAACCGTTGCTAGGAAACCACGGCCACCAGCTCTGGCTGTTGGCAACTTCCAAATCCCAGGTCGCCCGGCCAACATGGCAAGAACACGCTCCTCATCATGACCTTGCGGCATCAGGATTTACTTGGTGGGTTTTGGCCAAAAAGGTCATTTGTTTTTCGTAAACTGCCCCAAACCATGATATACAAACAGGCAAAAAACCCTTTAAAGGCTTGATGGTTGAAAGAAGACCCTTTAGCAAGGCCTTCTTTCTTTCGGGGTTTCCTCCTCTGTCCCTTCAGCGCCTTCAAAGCTATCACACAATAGCCCGGCATCTCGCCTTAGCGCTGATGGCATCGGCGTCCCAAGGGCTCAATCAACCAATGTTCCGCCCTTTTTGAAGTTGTTCAACGGCTTGGGTGAAGATGTGGGGGACCACTCTGTTCAGGATTTGGAAATACAAATCTCCGGCCGGACTGAACACAAAAGTATGCCAAAGGCTTGCATTCCATCTGCCTCTTTCCCGCACCCAAGCCAGACGAAGAGCTGAATACTCGAAGAGCATAGGCAAACAAATTTACATGCCTGTTGGGCTGATGGTTCTCAAGTTGCGTGGGGGTGTCTTTTTTGCGCCTCTGATGGCTTAATCGCAACACTTCGATTGGAGCAGCGCCGTGTGGCAAAATGGTCCTAAACCTCGGCGGGAGGCACATAGATGTGGTGTTAGGTCGTCTTCGTGGGTTTCCAATCAGACGTGACGGCTGACGTCATGCCAGCCAAAGGCGTGGGCTAGGCACCATGGGTAAGAAACTTGCATTGAAAAAATGTACTGTATTGCATTCAAACTCAAACCATCCAACGATGGAAAAAAGGCCTCGGAGTTCAGTGTGAAATCAGTGCTACATCAGCTTCATTGCATGATTGAAAAAGTTTGAAAAACAGACACTTGGCTCAGATTCAAACCTACCCTCATCCAATTTGAAGCCAGGGAAAGAACTAGGTGTGTAGCTGGAGCAATCCCTGCAACAAGAGTAGGAACACTATGGAACTCTCATTCGAAAATATTCGAAATGGAGATGTGTCTTGAATGACCTCTTGGAAATTGCCAACCATAAAACTCTGATCGGGATAAACTATTCTAATTCAAATCATTCATTCACTAATCTGAATAGCCGGCTATTTTGGGATAGTTACCCGAATCCAGTTCCCATCATTTCAGCGACGTCGCGACGTGAGATCGTTCATGAAAATCTATCCAGCCTGATCATTTAGAATCATTTAGACAGTACTTGAAACTTGAAACCAATCATGTCCATTACAAATCACAGGGGTTGCTCCCAACAGCCTCCGCCAGGCTTCAGTCTAAAAAAATCACCCAGTGGCTGCCATGGTGGCACCTGTAAACGTTGGTTCGCCCATGATAGTTCAACCATGTGGAAAACGCGTTAAAAACCGTTTAACACCTTCATATTTTGCGTCTGAAAATGCGAGAACAATATCCAAATTTATGGACTGTTGCCTGGTTGTGACTCGGCCTCAGGGGAACCGACGAATCACCGAACTTTCTCCGCAGTTCTGACACCGGTTTGTTCGGTTAAACAATTTCGAGCCTTCATTTTATAACTACTTTGATCTCCAAAATAAAGTGATTCTTTTGGAATCCAGATTTGTGTTGGTATCGTCTTTGCGGGTTTTCCAACATTTTTTTGTTGCCAAGCACTCCCATTCAGCGTTGACTTGCATCCCTTTTTTCCCTGTAGCAATTCAATTCTACACTATTCAAAGCATGTCAAAAACACCAACAAAAGAGACAGTCATGGGCGTAGTATATCATGTTACATTTTTCCCGCCATGATGTGTACCTCTGATGTCAATATTATAAATGCATACCATGTGAATGTGGCTCATTCACCAGAGTACCCATGATTTACCTCCCAACAATGCGGAGCCATTCCTTTGTCTCGTAGCTCCATACCACCCTTGGCATCACTGGTTTTTCCAAGCGTTTTGCGCTCTCTGGATCTCCATGGTTGGTTGGCTAAATCCAGATTCTTGCTCTAACTTACCTGACTCAATGTGGTGCCCCCTCAGTTATCTTTGTTGGTTGATCACCCCACTAACTGGATCGAAATATCTATCTACCTTACGTCCTGGTTTTTGGAATCATGTTCACCAACTTTGCCATCATAAATCAGCTCTAAATCCCATAAAAATCCCCATCTTTTCTTGGTAACATGAGCCATTTTCCGATGGTTTCGCTATCGAACAGGGGACCACATTATAGTGCTTTTTCAACATCAACGATCCCAGGGCCGTGAGCTTCAGCCACTACTTTGTGGGTAAAAAAATTGGATTACCAATGGGGATTTCATATGATTCAATGGTAGTTCATCGGGAAATAGTGGGATATAGTGGGATATAGTGGGATATGAATGGCATAATCCATGATATTACCCCAGGTTCAACTAACGATGTGGAAAACCCATGCTTTCCTGTTTTGGAAAATAAACTATACAAATTGTGGGTTTTCCACACATCGATGTAAACGTTTGCGGGGAGGCTACCCTTGCAAACATCTCCCATCTCTGCCCCCGACAGCAGCTCATCAATGCGCTCCCATTGCACCTGCCAGATGCGGCTCGCTGGGATGGACATCAACCAGTTACAAGTGGTTAGTAAACCCAATAATAATGGGATACAATAAGTAGGATATCACTGGGAGAATATGGATTAATATACAATGTGGTGCCCCCTCAGCTATGTTTGTTGGTTTACAATCCCATGAACTAGTTACTAGTTGGATACATCAACCATAAATAAAACATTAGCTATTGGAGTTGTGTTCACCAACTTAACTAGCGAAGTGCGGTACCACCTTGTATCTTGGATGGAGAAACAAAACAATCATGGTTCATGAAGTTCATCACCATTGTTGGATAGTGAGTTCAGATCCGTTGATTCAGGCTAGCAACGTCTACTTTGGATTTTGACTTCTTATTGAACAATATCTAATAATATACTGTAGAAAAAAAAACTATAATTATCAATGTTGTTTGGAGAACAACTTCTACTTTTCCTATTTTTGCTGTATTATTGCCACTTGCTGCCCATGTTTGATGTTTCTCAACTCTCTTTGGCCTGGCCTCGCTGCCTCAGCAGCTGCTGTATCGACGGTTCGTTATGGGATTTATGGCCACTGCAAAAATTTGGCTGGAGCAGCCATTCCCACCAGGACCTTTGCAACTCTCTGGGTCTCCTGGTCACTCAGGCTTGTTCGACCCCAATTGCGCAGAATTGGGGCGTCTGCCACGGCTTGGCATCTGTCAAGAAAACTGGCAGTTGTGGGGAGGGAATCCCTAACAGTAAATGGGTTTGTCTGAACATATGGTATCTCTGAAATGTCAGGACGAAAACGATGTTCTGAACCATCAAATTTGGGGGTACCCTATTCTCGGACAAACCCAGAAGTAAAATAGAGATGGAACAATCTGGGACTAGGCCCAGAGTCCAAATGTCATCCCCTTCAACTGGTTGGCTGAGTGATTCCAAGCTCATGGGTGATCATAAGCCAGCCCCACCAGTGAGTAGAACTAAACTGACATTCAAAAGTTCAAAGCGAAGCTGCGTCAGTGCATAGGATATACAGATTGTTATGTATAGTTTTACATGTATTAGAAGTAGTACCGCGCAAGGCGGTGGCGGAATGGCAGAGCGAAACCACTGATGGATCGAAAGGTGATTGGAGTGTCGGGCTATCTATCTGTCTATCTGTCTACCTATCTGCCTATCTATCCATTTGTCTATTTATCTATCGATCTATCTATCTATCGATCTATCTATCTGCCTGTCTTTCTATCTAATTGTCTATCTATATATTTCTGTCTTATCTATCTAATTGTCTATTTATTTGTCTATATATATATATATATGTATATTTATCTATCTATGTGTCTTTCTATCGTTCTGTCTATGTCTATCTCTCTGTCTATATATATCTATCGTTCTGTCTATCCATTTGTCTATCTATCTGTCTGATTATCAACCTATCTAACTATCTAAGAAAGTTGAGTCTGCAGCTGACGGCCTCGTGCCAATGCGTTTTGCAATTTTCCACTCCATTCTAAAGGATTGCGCCTGCCAGGAAAAAGTTGCCCGGGTCAAACGAAGTGCTGCACAAATCATCTTAGCAAACCTGCAGATCTGATGCTCCAAAATGCAACCCCTCTCAGGAAATCCGCCCCCTGACCTCTTAACACCTCTGCTAGATCGATATGTCTCTTGTATTGCCACGCACAATGCATCTTTGACAAGGTGCACAATCCCTTGCGCTTGCCATGCAAAACCACATCCAAACTTCTAAAAGTGGTCCAAGACGCTCAGTTTTTAACACGTTTGACTTCCAAATGTGCTTCGCACCACAGCGGCGTGCACTTTTTCGTCTCTCACCTCCTCGGATGGCTCCGCACCGCTTTAGCCGAGCCTACTTTCAACCCTCCGGAGCACAAAACATTGGGAAAACACAGTGTGTCGCGACTTTTCTACCTTTTCGCGCAGCTGTATTTTCTTTCTTCTGACTTTCTCCTGTCTCATCTTCTCTCTGTGCTTCTTCCCATTCTTCCCATCTCTGCTTTTCCATCTGTCCATATTGTCGGAAGTTTGACTTCTAAACTTCCTTTGATTACATACCTACATAGCTTTGAAAAATATGCATACACACATATTCATATATACAATATAGCTTAAACCATTTATACATATAGTTATTTACATAGAGTTTATATACGCATGTAATTACAGCTATATGATTTTACATAATTGTGTAAAACATATCAAATTATTTAGATCAAAGTCATATATACATTCTTCTATCTCTAGCCCCCTAGGCATATACAGTTTCAAACAAGTATTTCAATTTAATTGCATTCCCCCAATTTATCTTATTGACCTGGTGAATATCCGCTTCATCTAGAGTAGCATCAAATGACCATCATCCAAACCTGATCTGCCCCGCAGTCAGAACCTCATTGAAGAAACTTTGCCTGGCACGCTGGAGCAGGGGAAAATCCAACTTGCTGGCGGAGCATTCAAATATCTTCACGGGGATTTCACAATTGCCAGTCTTAGATATCCTGCAAACAACTCAATTGTTAGCTGGTTAGATCTGGTTAGTAGATATTCCTATGTGTAGCAAAGCATGATACAGGATTAGTTCAGCACCAAAGGTTGACCCAGTTGTTAGCAGGTAACTACGAAACACTGTAAATCATAGGATTATAATGGGATACAGCATCTAGAAGCTGGTGCAGGATTTCTCCCAATCAGGTGAGCTTGCAATGTTCATCTACATGGGCCAATGGATGTGGCCCAAATACCATTTCCACCCAAATGCAATGTATCTTCTCATCCAAAATGACCGTGCAATGGCTTGTCTGAAAAGCCAGCTCGCTGCCCTGAAATTCCATGGTGAATCATCGGGGAGTATACCCCCATTTTCAGACACATCCATCTCATCGTCCTTCATCTCTCGTCAGACGTCCCCATTGGTTGTGGATTCTTGCGCGACTACCATCTCCACAAAGGAAAATAGGGTCCACTCGCATTGATTCAAGTACACCAATTGTCATTTAAATTTCTTCAATCTTCGATCTTGGGGAAAAAACATTGTTGGTTGCTAGATTGATCATGGTCCTCAAGCCGGTATTGGTCAAAATGATGAACACCCAGAATGGCCGTGGGTGCATTGGTCATTGTTGAATACTAACTCAGAAATCATCGAACTTGATGTTTGCCTTTTCCCATTGTAGTGTTTGTCTACCAACGGAAATTTATGTTCGAAATCCCAGAAACATCATGAAACATCTAGTAATGCTGGTGAACCGTCCAGAAACTCAACCCTAAGTGCCACCCGCGTGTTGGGGTTTACCTCAGATGCCGGTGATCGCGACAAGACATTCACCGCCTCTTGGAGCATTCCTCTTCGGAGCGTCGAGGCTGCTTTGATCGCGCATTCCTGGGTGTCGGAAGGGTCAACCCTCCGAAACTTGGTAAAAGATTGGGGTAGCGATGGGAAAATCCATGAAAATCCGCGAGAAATGGAGGTTTGAAGGGGAACATCCCTTATGTTTATAGCTCAGGAATATCATCGAACTAGGTTAACTAAAGAGTGGAATTTCCAGGAAGCCATGTTTGAGGACACCCAAGGGTGGTCTTGAATGGTCTTGATACTCTGTTAAAATGGTGAAGTCAACCACCAGCGATATATCCATCTTACATCCAACAGTCGTCGCCACATAGGTTCACGAACTGACCTTTTCTTTGGGGGCCCCTTACGGAATGTATTCATCAGGAGTTTACCGCCAAATATGGGTTTTATGAAAAACTCCAACATGACATGTAGTTTCCGTGGGAAATGAATAAAATCCCACGGACAGAAATAAGATCCACCTGAGAGGTGCTGCTTGTTGTAATGAGTATGAAAATTACAAGAAACTTGGCTCGAACAACCAAAAACACCCTATAAAAAACTGGTCGTTTTTCGTGTCCGCTATGGGTACCCTCCTGTACTGAAGCATTTCTGCTTTGAAAATACATGTTTTTTGTTCTTTTTCACTTGGACGTTAATGAAGATCTCCGGTCGCCAGGTTGGTTGCTTCATTATTGGACGAAACCATTGAACATCATTGAACTACGAGTTTGGACTATGAATTAGTGGGCTACCATTCCAACTATTAGGTTTCATGTTAGTAATGAAAGCAATGATACAGCACCCCTATTTTGAGAGTTTATACCATCCAATTGTGGTATTTTTTTTAATGGGTTTACTATTGCTTTGCCAACATTACCGTGATTTACAATTCCACTATGGTTGTTTACCACTACTGCACCGTAACATTCTCCAACAATTTTGAGCATCCCGACAGCGGTTCCCATTCATCGTCAACACCGAAGCAGAACCTGAAGTGACTGGTGGGCTGAGAACATCTGTCATCCCTTTTAAAAGCCACTGACCTTGGGCACCCATGACAGAAACACATCAAAATTATCATACTCTACTTTACACAAAGTAGAATATCTTTGGATACCTTGTGTTTTTTTATTTTGTCCATGGGGATAAATCCTTATAATTCATCAACCTGAAAAGTTCCAGCTTTGCAGCCCAACAGCAGCAAGGGTTCCAGGGTTGGGTTCCATTCTGCTAAGGGTTTGCATCCGTGATGAACTGGTGTCAAACCCAAGCATTGCTGTTCGGAAGATGTGTATATAAAAATATCATCATATATATTGTTATATGTTATACAGATATGAATCATATGAATACATATCTATATGTTTTTCCATCTATGGTGTACCCCACAAGATCGACAAAGCCAAAGTTGAACACGCGTCTCACCCTTCATTTCTGTCAGAATCCTTAAACTCAATAGGTGTTTAACTGATTGGGTTGTGCTCACCAGGGTCTGCAACAAAGTTGTTCATTCCTTCGGGCGTGAACCCCCAAGTTGGCACCTTCTATATGGTAGTCTTGATCCAGTACACAAAGTACTGACAACTAAGTGGATGGCACTTTCCCACCGGGGCAGTTAGCAGAGAACCCATACTCAACAAAAAGATACAAAAAGGAGTTTATGGCATTGGGTTTACCACATTGCTGGGTCCATTTTCGGGCCAAAACCTAGGATGTACTGTGTTTCTTTCTATGCATACCTGCATATCTAGAGAGGATTGCCTGCTGTGTACCCCGGGATATCTAGAGGGTTGCCAGATTGCGCCAAACATGTATAGAGGGGGCTGGCCTGGTATACCACATGAGCCGCGGACAATATTTGCTACATAAAGCAAGCGACCGGGTGTTCCTACCTGTAGTCCCGCAGCGTTTTTTGGGGTCTGACCTCGTTTTCCAACGAAGCACTTGTTTTTAATAGCTAAATGCTTCACATGAGATGCCGACCTCGTTATCGAGGTGTTTCTACCTCGTTTTAAAACCCTAATTATGATGTCTTCGACAAACCGGGGCACGCCCAAATACTACTTTCCAGTTAACCAAATAAACGCCGCTACTCTTAAAAGCACCTCTACGTATATAGATGGAAACAATTTGGTGTTTAAAGTAGAATTCCACCTATAGTTTCATCAAAGTTGCATAAAACAGGTGTTCTTCAAGTTTACCCCCGTTTCATGGACCGGGAAACTAAGACACATTTGCCTACTATTTCAACAAAGGTTGAGGCCAATACTGACCCATTTTTCCTGGTCAATTCTCAAGGTTCTGGTTCGACTCCCAGATTTCTTTTGTGAATCTCAATCTTTGTCAAGATCAACACTTTCATGATAGATCACCATATCTCTTGGTGAAATCAGCATCATTTTTCATATTAGAAATTATTTAACTGGGTAAATTACAATAATTCACTACTTTGAATTAAGGCCATTTGGGGATGATTCCCTATACTAACCATATATTCCAGTGAGGTCACAGTGAGGTCGTTATAATTTACCTTATTAGAAATCCCTATGATTCCTGGGCCTTCGTCGTTAACCCCTCAGCCACTGCTCCAGAGCCCTCCGCTCTCCACCGAGAGGCGACTCGGCACCGCCCAACTTGCGACGCATGAACCAGAAGACGGCGAAGAGGGCGCCCATCTGAGCGCTGCCGATGTCAGTGGTGGTGCCCCCCTAGTGATGTTCGTTGGTTATAAACCATAGTAACTATATGTAACTATAGATATATCTACCATAAACCCTAGTAACTATAGATGTTCGTTGGTTATGAAACCATAGTAACTAGTTCGATATATCTAGCATAAAGCCAAACGTTGTTGGAGTTATAAATAACCAACTTAGCTAACGAACTGGGGCATCACCTTGTGGGATGTCAGAAAAAGGGAAGTTTTTTGCCACATCTCTGGAGGTGAAACTTATAAGTAATTTTTGGTACCCGAAGTCACTTTAAATGGTTCTTTCAATACTACTGAAAAATCATGATCATCCATGACGACTGGTGGGATCCTCTTAACGGCATCTGATGCCCAGGGGAGGTGATGCCCAGTGATGTCACTGATGTCACCACACAAAGGTGAATCATGGAGCAAATATCTTTGAATAAGCGATGCTTTGGTTTAAGGGAAGTGCATGAAACCATAGTGTTTACCCCCCAAACATACGGAGATCTGGATTCGGTTTTCCCGTCAACCGAGGATCTCAGAACTCCTTTCTTGTGCCGGTAATTGCACAAAAGAGGACACACGATTTATGAAAGTTCCTTGAAGCAAGAAGCAATGGCAATGGTGATGTTAAGGAAACACATGGCAGAAGGAGAGTGAACACCAGCAGAAGGGGCGTGAACCAATGAAAATTTGGCATCGGGTTATCAACAAAAAGACTAGTTTTTCAGCAACACATATATAACGAAATTCTGGTCAACCAATTAAAACAGTATAGGGACGGAATAACAGCTTCGTCATATCTGCCATGTCTGGCATGGTTAAAACCAGGCCTGGTATATGGGTTGTGGTCATCTCACCAATGGGAACTCGTATGTTGGCTTTCTATTTGAAGCCCCCAGGATAGCTAAGTTAGCTTCTAACTCCAATAACTAGGACTTTTGGTAGATATATGGTGGTTTCCTAAAATAGGGGTACCCCCAAATCATCCATTTTAATCGGATTTTCCACTATAAACCATCCATGTTTGGGTACCCCCATTTTAGGAAACCCCCATATCTATACCATATATACCTGATGCGCTTATAAACCAACTTACAAGTGAGGGGCAACACATTGTGGATGTATATGAGGTGATGTGTCATGTATTGGATATGGGAACCATTTTTGCTCTTCACATTTCCACGAGCAGCTTGCTGGTGGTGAAACTATCTATAGTGAATTGCCATGGCAAATCTTCTATACGCGTGTTTGGGGCGGTTTGTAAATATAGGACCACCCAAAAAAGGTAGGCACGTATCCAAAAAACTACTAAATAGTGGCATGGTTCTTCTATCTTTTTTGGCTTACCATACATTCTCGTGAATCCTCCAAAAATGACCCAGGCTAGATTCTGTTTTTTTTTGTTCCTGCTGAATTTTGTGGTGACACACCCATTCATCCCATTGATTGGTGGGTACCATATCATAACCCAAATATCTGTGGAATATAACCCACTTATACAAAATATATAGACACACACACACACACATATCATGTATATATATATATACATATAGATATATAAATAGTATGTAGAGGCTTGCTCAAAACTGTTGTACAACCCCAAAATGATCATTTTACATACAACAAATGACATATTTGATTTTGGTGTACCAAGACAAATCCTACTCCCAAAAGAAACATGAATTACCACTGTCTTTGTAGCAATTTACTGTTCTATCTTTTGGGGCTTTGCTATATAGGGATTGTCTGGCTGTGTCTGAAATAGTCCAGTCTATCCCCAAATTTGATGAAATTTGATTCCATAGAAAAGTTGCCACTTTTGTTTGGGTCAAAATACATCACCCCCCTCACATTTCGATAGTTAGTCATAAACAATGAATAGAATCTGCCCCTGCACCTAAAACTTTGACCCATTCCCAGATAAGTCCTTTTTTTAACAGTCACCATAAGAATCACCAAAATACATGCATCATATCCGCATCTTTTATCCTTGTATCACCATACTATTTTTGTATTAAAATTGCCATTTAGGGGTACCCCCCCTTGTCAGACATACCCATCTCTCTCACCTCCCTAGGCTGCCCGGCCGTCCGCTGGTATTCGTCCATCATACTTCGACCGCTGCTGGCCAAACTGCCATCGTCCACCTGTTTATTGATAGGGATTGGGACAACAAACATAAAAAACATACTGAGAAGAAATTGATTTCAGCAAGAAGCCAACACGATGTCAACCATCAAAATTGGGATTCAACATGATTCAACCAAGAAAAAAAATGAGGCTTTGACCAAGAACAACCGGGCTAAGAAGTAAGGGATCGTTTCAACTTTTGGTCTCCCACGGCTACACCGTTGGACGGCTTGACAATCTTGCTGATCTGCTAAGCAAAGATTGGGATTTTACGCACCATATTGGGATTTTAGTTGTATATCCATCTAATTTAAAACTGATTGGGATTTAATACCCGTCTAACTACTGATTTATATAGACCTAAAGTTTTTTTGGGATGCACGGGATGGATTGAATCTCAACAGCTTTGCAAGTCCCTGCGCTTGGTGGATTTCTTCGCCATGAATGCAGACCATACCACCTCAAGTAATCCTTTCAAATATGTAGCATGGTACAGTAACAAACATATTTATCCGGGTAGTTCCCAAAATTGATATTACCCTACATAAACCAATAAACCCAGGGGTATCTCAGCAAAGCTGATGCCGGTGGCCATCAATGGACCGGTGGAATTGCTGGCGATATTCAAACGGTAAATAACAATAGTGGTATACAAATGGTAGATTCAATGGATTGGTTAAAGGAAACATCTGCAGGAAACCATTGGTTTTACCATCAATTAGAGGGGTTTGCTGTAGATTTTCCCTTTCGCAAATCCAATGATAGATGAATATCCTCTAAAATAATGGTTCTTACACGAATTGAACACTTGGAGTGAAACTGCAATACCCAATGTATCCATGTTCTCATTGTAAGATTTTTGTTGGAAGCTTCGCTGCTTCAACTGGAGTAGCATCTTGACATCACTACGTAGTCCATAGGAGGGGACTATATTCACAAACCTGAAACATGAATACGCATTCAGCAAGGATATGTAATTATGCATCTTAAACATTTAAATACATGAACCAACTACTATATAATATTATATATATATATATGATCTTGTGTTCCATGTTCCTACCCCCCAATGGTACGGGTCCCCAGGTAGCATCCCAGGCCATTCTATTTTGAAAGCTATTTGCAGCATAGCCGAGGTTCAGCCTCGTATATACTATGTATTTGCAGCATTTCTGACCTTCAGCCTCTCGTTTACTTGGTATATGCCACCTTTCAGACAACCTAAATACTTGACACACTCCCTCAAGAGTACCTAAACTACTACCAATAACCACATACATGCTGTGCATCTACTTCGCCATCTGGTCGGTCCCAGAAGACTTGGCCTGGGGTAAATCACCACTTTTCACTGGTCAAAGAATTATTGTTGCTGGCTAAATCACTATGTTCGCTGCTTCAAGAGTCGCCCGAACCGTGTAGAGTAGCAGCTCGGGGAAGGCTGCGACGCAATCATCGTGGAAGCCTTTGACGAGGGCGACCCTTGGGGGTTTGACCCAGAGGGTGGGAAATTGGGATTCGGGGTTGAATGGGATTCATAACTTATAACTACTTCAAAATTAATAAACCATAATAAACCTATATAAAACTGGTTTATAACTCCAATAGTTAGGACTTGTGGATACTTACGGTAGATATATCTATACTTCATGGAGTTGTAACGGAACTTAAAATTTGGGGGCACCATATTATAGGATTAATGGCATTGAATGGGACTTAAGGTTGATAAGTTGATTCCTTTATCCCAGGAATCATTCAGTAGGGTGAGTGGGGGCAATGTCCAGTTGTAAATGGGGTGAGGTGAACTCACCCACAAGAAAAACATTCATGGGACCAAAAAACAACAACTCGGATGGTGATTTTCCATACTTATGTTAGTTTACCAGATGGTAGTGGGAAATAGACTCTGGTTCTTTGGCTTTTTAAACTTAGTGTTTTTATATGTTATTTCCTATGTCCATCATTTGTTTAGAGACTCGGGACATTAGTGGATTCATGGATATATTGTTGGGACCTATATAGAATTATAGATGTGTATATATGTTTATGTACATAACATTACATAGCCATGCAGTCTATCAAACCTGCCTTAAAGTGACCTCTCCAGTGACCTCCAGTCCCTGGGCGCCACTGACACTTGAGGTTGTAGGTGGGATCCAAGATCCTGGCGGTGGGGAGGAACATGATCCACCCTTCATTGGATTGGTTGAAGGGACAATTTAAACCGGAAACCATGGATTTTCCCATGACATATAGAGGTTTCCGGTTTCAATTGTCCCATTAACCAATCCAGTGAACCATATGTTTTTATGGATTTTTTGCGGAAGTGTTCTGATTCCCCCAAAACTGAAAAACCCAGGGCACCAAATGATTCTTAGAGTTGTTTTTTTGGAGGTACACATAGTGGCTACCATAGTTGTCTATCATGATCACTGTTGAAGCTTGTAGTACAAGCTGGTTTTGGCATCTTCACTACAAATGAACAAATAAAATAGGATGGAAGTTGAAGACCCGAAAGGTTGCAATGGGAAATGCCCACCTTGATCTTGAACAGGTTCTTCTCATTTCTTATTCTCCATCATGTGGCCAAACATCCCAAAACGGCTGTGGGTCAGAGTTACACAGTACCACCCACACATGCAACCCCCAAACAAAACAAGTCATAATCTTAGTAAAGCAACATTAATCCATGACGGTCTATACCATCGATGTATGGTAAAATTGGGGATGGTTTACTATAGCTTTATGAAAGCTATGGTATGATTTACATTCATCCCAGAGCCAAAGGCCACATGTTGAGCCAGCAGCGGCTCAGTTCCTCTTGGCAGCGCGTTTCGCTCGAGGCCAATTGGTGGTCCTGGGGTCAGCTGCCGCAGTGAGGGGATGAAGGAATGAGGGATTGGCGATTGGTGGTGGGATTTGATAAACGCCATCCCAATCCCAACCCAAAGAGTGGATTATTCAATTCAAACTTACCTCAGCAAATGCTGATCTGATCACTAAAGGATCATATTCCCAGACCGGGGGTGAAGAATGTTTGAACCAGCCAGGTTTGAATGTCAACAGCCAAGCACACACCCGTGACATTTCGCGGGGATTCGCGCTGGACATTTCTGTTGAAGATGGCAGAGTTTAACTATAATTGAGTGAAGTAGGTCAGGCAATTTCAACAATTCACCAGCGTGAAATCAAGCGATTTTGATATATCAATGTTTCCCTGTTGTATAAACCATATCATTTCTGTAGACGTCGTCTTGTGATGTCGTTTTAAGTACCCCAGCATTACGACCAGGTCGAATGACCCAAGTCGACAAATTGTAGGGGTGGAAAAATGGAGGTGACACCCTTCCGCTCCGACATTTCCTTCTCAGCCATTCATCAATCCTCCAACAATTGGCTTACCAAGATACAAACCCTCTTCTTTGGTTGATTCAAATCCAATTGCCACTTGTTGACTGCTTTTCTTTGTTCAGTCCATGTCTTCGACTAATGTCTTATTTCTGTTGTTTCAATGCCAAATTTTGTTGAACCAAGCCCCGTTCATCGTGGCTAAAGTATCTGTACTTTGGATAATAATTTCAACTTGCATTGGCTAAACCACATTCAAAACCACCAAAGGTTTGTTGGGGAAAACAAAACGCATGCTTTTGTTTTGTTTTTTGAAATCCATTGTGTTTTTCACTGAATTTCCGAATGTATCCGTTCGTCTCCTTCCCTTCATCAACTCCTCCACCACCAGCCTGGAGTCACTGATCGCAGAAGCTCTGAAGTAAAACATAGGAACACCATGGGAAAACCATAGGAACATGTTGTTTTTTTTTACCAACAAACATGGAGATTTAATTTATGGCTGATTTATGATAGCCAAGTTGACGCACATGACTTGGTTGGCGTTTGGGTTTATTGGGATAGTTGATGATAATTGTATAACATGGGTATAACGGTATAACTATATAGTATTCAGGGGTTGGTAAACCAACACAACTGGGGGGCCTCAGCTTGTATGTCAAAACAAAGATTGGAAGGATATTTTATCTGTGTGCCATCTATCAATTATGATGTGGATATTCCATAGGAATTCATGAGATGGATATGGTGGGCTGCAATGGGAGGGTCGATTTTTGGATCTGAAAAGGCACCTCTTGAAGGACTGAGATTGCAGCCCAAGCTGCTCAAAGGATGATTTCTCCTCCTCTTCCTCCACCCTGGGAATCCGGGGTTGTTTGGAGGAGGCGAAGCTACCCAGATACCCTGCAGAAAAATGTGATTTCACTGCAAAAAAAAGTGGTTGAACCAATGTTGAACCAACAAATTATTATGATGAACTTAGTAAACCTGAACTTAAAGATGTTATTGCATTGTTTGTATAAGTAGATTACATTAGATTACATTAGATTAGATAACAACATCATGAGCTACAACTGTTTGATTGTAACAACCTTTGCTGCAAAACATCTACTGGAGCCTCTGAAGGAAACGCAACCAGTGATTTGGATGATTGGTCAGTATCCGCAGGGAGCTCACTATATATATATATATTAATATATATATATATATACATATACTGTATCATAACCACCAAATATGAAATTGAACAGAAGCAACAGGAAATTGCCACTTCCAAGACAATTTGGCAAAGCAAGCTCTTTGTTTTATCTCAGTGTTGAAGCAGCTCAATCATGATTCGTCAACCTGAAAAGATCCAAAGGGTTGGCCGCTTGTGGTCGGCTGGTTTCCCTCGTTCCCCTTATCATTATCAATCATATTCTTCTTCAAACAAATCAATACATTTCGGGCCAACCTTAGGTAAACATGAAATAAAATTAAAAAAAAACACCTCTGTTTCCCCAGAGTTGTGGCCCTTGACAGTTTTATAAATGGAATCATAACATATTACAAGAACAGCAAATCTCTGGTGGATGCTCCTCTCCGAGATGACCATCCCAACTAGGCCCTCCACTGGAGAACAGTCGGCCTTGTGGGCGAACGCCATTCACTAAGCTGAAATGAGGACACCAATTGGGATAGTCACCCCAATCATCCCCAATCCAACTCCCATCAGTGACATGAATCAGGACATGGAATCATCAAGCAACAGAAATATGTGAAGTTGCGTGCAACATCGTGCTGTACTTCACCGAAAAAGTTGGACTTGACATGGACTGAACCAATGAAACACAGGAAAATACGACGTATTGTGGTAAACCCGAGACTAAGAGGAAAACTATGGCATAGTATTGGCTAAGAATGGGGTAATAGTATGTATAATGGGACAATATGGGATAATTATAGTCAAACAATCCCCAATATATAGAGGTTTATGAACTTTGGTATATATACCCCGTTCGCAATGGAATGTCCAATAGGGATTTGGGCTGCTGGCATCTTTCGGGTAGATCACCATCTGATGCAAGGCCCGTCCATAGTGAGTAAATGGACCTACCAAAAAGTATACGGCATCTGACGTCATACATGTTTCTGGGACATACTACGAGTTATATGGAAAAACACTGACTGTTCTCCATATACATATCAAAATACACCAAATAGTTATATATATATATACATATAACTGGTATCTATAAATATCCAAATTACCCTCATATTATATATCTTAGTATATGTTAGTATATGCTAGTATATGTTAGTATATGTTAGTATATGTTAGTATATGTTAGTATATGTTAGTATATGTTCGTATATGTTAGTATATGTTAGTATATGTTAGTATATATGTATATAGATATCAGTTTTGAGGGGGCGTACAACCCAGTTGCTGACCCAATAGTACGTACTTCACGCATCTTTTTTTTCTGCTTCAACATGACTGGTGGGCTGGGACAGCCTGGAAAACCCATAGTAGTGGAAAAGTGCCCCAGCCGTGCTCCCATTAGGACATGGCGAGCCATTCCCGTATGGACTATTTACCAACATTCGATCCGAACATTGACCTCAATGTTGTAAAACTTCAAGAAACATAGAGTTCACATGGAGCATGTGGGATTGCTATGGATTGCTTGGTTGGTCTCTGTTTTCCCATGGCCACATTTATCAAACCCACGCATCAAACCAGGATCTCCCCTCCACCGACTACCCATCTGGGCCCAAGGGACGGTTCCAGCTGTCGCTTCGGCACAGGTGCAAACTCCTGGAATCGGTACCCGTTGGTACCCGACCCGGGGATGAAACACTGAAGCTCGGGAAATGACGATATGGATGACGATGGTTTCGCGAATGGGATGAGAAAATCGTTTTAGAACACAATGGCTTGATCGAATTGATGTTCCCCCTGAAGCATCCTTTAAACCTCTGGGATTTACATGGATTTACCTGTTCGTAGTCTAGCCTGCGAAAGCCACACGTAAATTCTGAGGCATTCAAACTCCAATATCTCTCAATAAGATGTGCCAATAAATATATCCCTGTGCATCACTGCATCTGAATACATCTCACTTGGGTCCACAGCTGAGTTCCTATGCACTGATGATAAGCTTTGCGGTTCTACGATAGCTCTGGGGGCTTCACCCAGCTACACCAGCGGCGTGGGACGCAGATTGCATGGCGTTGTCAATCACAAAGTTTAGCTTCAACTGAGACACAGAACAGAATTCATTGCCCATCTTAGATACCCTTCAAAAACATAAATTGTTAGCTGATTAGCCAGATGTATAGCAAAACAGTAAAGGATTAAACTACCCGTGCAAGGTTGACCCAGAACTTATGCCCCCCCCCCTTGCACTAGATGACCCCCTTACACATTAAACAAGGCAATTTCGCGAAAATACACCATTCTTGGACAGACTTCGGAATCACAGTAGTGCCAGTAGTGCCTATATATCCGATTCTATCCCTCATATATCATCCCTATTACTTATACCCTCTCACAATTTATATGATACTGTACAGCTTTGGAAATTTGGCCGATTTGGAGATGATCTACAAATAACTGATGACTTTCTACAGCTATCTTTCACTACCAGAGAGTATCTCCATTCCATTCCGATAATTTTCCAACGACTAAACCAAGTCATCCTCGATGTCGTGGTGCTCCCGATCTGTGAAGCTCTTCCTGGCGCGGCGCAGCGGCGCAGCTAAGTTTAACAATTATGTAGGAGCTGGTTACCTGGTTGGGTTTATATTCCGACATAAAAAAATTGCAAAAACATCAGTTGTTTTTTATTTTACCCATCCAAGGTTTCAAAATGCCATATATAAGTATAAGTAGATACCATCTGGTCATTCAATCACATAGTTTTGGAAAATGGTTGCATTTATAGATGATTTATGATGATCTACCCGTGAAAAATATTTAACAATGTTGATGTTCCATATTTATGTTAAGTATTGTTAAGTTACCAGATGGATCCAGATCGCATAAATTGCTAAGAACCTTCCTTTATAGATGCTTTTCCCAGCTATACACCTCCATTTATAGGGATTTCCCATATCAAACCGTTGAATTTTCTGAGGGTACGTACGACAAGCCCCTTGTGGGATAATCCCTGTAGCCGTGATGTTGTGCGGGAAATCTACAAGCTTCACACCATGGGTGTTTGTACGTATATATATATATATATTATGTATATATGTATATATATTACATAGAATACATGTGTGTGTGTGTTTGTATTACATAAATAGAAAATATAAATAGGATATGTTCATGCATGTATTAAAGGTTTCCTAAGTCGCGGAGGGTAGCCCGAAGTCATCCCAAAATTAGACTGTTTTTGTATTAAAACCTATGGTTTTTGGGATCCTCCTTTAAGAAACCCCCATGTGTAAATTATATAATATAATTCACATATATATATATATATATACACATTATGTATATACAAATCATAAACATAAAAATAGATCAAATGTTGCAGGCTGACAAGCCGTGGCGTCACAACCAACAATTCAGCGGGAGTCAATAGAGTCAATAACGCATCATCCCCAAAAAACACTGGCCAGCACAAGCGGGTCATGAATCCATGAAAAGGTGTGAAAACCAAAGCAGTTGAATCTAATTCATTCCAAAGGAATGGATGCTTCTGGGAAACCTGACCACTTTTTTAAAGATGGTGCTAGATAAATTAAAGCTGTAGTACAGTAAACGCTTGGTCCCCGTTGGGATTCACAAAAAGTTGTCTGAAGTTCTCATGAGGCATTGTTCAATTAGAAGAGGCAAGGAAGAATGTTCTTCCCTAGAACTTAGAACGTGCTTCCCTCACAACATCAGCCGCAAGAACAGTCGTTTTGCAGTGCTTTGCAGGACTATTCTCAGTATCCCAAAGAATTCCGAAAGATATGGTGAGGAAAATAAGGACAACATCTCCATCACTTGCTGGGGCACGGGGCACCAATGAGTGCCCAACATGGAAACCCCTGATTCTGTTCCGTTGCTGAGCTAAGAGAGGTTTATGCCCGAAATCGCGAATTGGATACCTTGCATACGTCGGACATTTTGTAAGCACCTATGTGTTCATTTTGAGCTAACAAGTAAGTCGTTGAGGTACCACTCAGAAAGTTGCTTCACCCAGCATGATGGCCGCTTTCTTGCTGAATTGATATTCCGATCCCATTTGTTGCTAGCTACCCTTGTTACATCCCCATTCTTGTTGGCTATATCTTCAATTGTCTTTCTTCAACCAACGATTCGTGGGTTTCCCTTCTATCATAAACTACACCCGTGAAAAGAAAATGACATCATGGAAATCCACCATTCATAGTCGTACAGTATGGATTGATTCATAGTAATCCCTTCACCCTAATATGAAAGACCCCTCTCAAACGAACCCTTGTTAAGTATTGGATCTACTATACATATGAATATACGCACGCCAATTTTTGTTGGCAATGGAAAATCCGCCAGCATCCGCCAGCTATAGATGATTCTCCCATCAAAACCTCCGTTTAGAGAAAAACTTCTCCAGGAATTGCTGGTCCCCCACAACCAGCACCACCGGAACTGGGATTTGCCGCTGGAAGTAGAGCAAGTCGCCCGTTTCAGTAAGCTGACTCCTTCAGGAGATCTGTCTAACCCAGACCACATGTCTTGCTGGTGCTGAATGTAAGGAATGGGGGTTGCTGGGATGATTATGAAAATGGTTATTATAGGTCATGAAACCCCATTCCCTACGTTTAGCACCAGTGAGATGTTGAACCTCAAGTTTGGTATGATTCCAATTATTCTCAGTCTTCCTGTGTAAAATTGCATATAGATGCATATAGTACTATATAGTGGCTAGTGGCTACTAGCCATGACGATCCGAGGTCGTGTTTTCTGGGGTCCAAACATGTGAAAACTGGGTTGTGCCAAGTGAGTTGACAATCTAATTTCTATTCACCTACATTGCATGATATAGCATGTATATACTCAATCTCACTTTGAGACTCATGTGCAAATAACCTTATATCTGTCTGACTGCCTGTATTTATACTCCAACATGGTTTGCTGCTGTTTTCTGTCTTTTATCAACCTATTACATGATTTACATTGTCATTTTAGGCTACGTTCCCTCAATCACCATCATGTATTGTAGGAACGTTGGCCAGCGAGGCCGTTATCACTGCACCACATGAATGATTTGGTGTATCCAAGACATGACTACAATCTGCGGTGCCCACGCCCTTATTTCTTCATGCAACAATTGTTGGAGTGCTCAGATTTGAGGAGGGTTCGGTCCAGAGGATTTGATTATTTGGAGTTTCCTTCTTGGATGTTGTCTCAGTGATAGAGAAGCACACATAACCAGAGCTCCTCACCCATTCTCCCCCTTACCTGGGGAAAAAACAAAACATTGCAAAGCTCATCCAAAAAGTGTTGGTTCAACACCATTTGTGTCACCCAGGTTTTGCATTTGGGTACTGTTGCACTTTTGGATGTTAACTTCTTGGTTGTTGATTGGAAGCCCAATTTTTGTGGGTTAGCTACTCAATGTTCCCCCACATTCCTATTGGATGAACCATGATGTTTGCTGCTGGTTCAAACTCACTTTTCAAGAATAAACAATACATCTCTCGCCCTAATTGCAGTGAATGCCCTAAGTGGATTGAATAAGTGTGTCGCTATCAAGATCCTACTGACACCACTACTCGTACCTTTTTGGCACACCTGCAGAACAGTCCCATAATGTCTATATAACCATAGATATTGTGTAGTACCCAGCGAATAAGTTCATGGTCAGCTGGGTATGACATATTCAGGCATAAACAAATGAACAAAAAAACATTTGGACCTGGTAACCTACCCTTAACCCTGCATCATGGACATGTTTGCGAATGTCTATTAAAATCCAATTCATTGCTGGCTGATTTCCCTTTGGGTTGCTTCAAATCACAAATGTTTGTCCATGTAGGTCATCCACCGGCTTCTCAACCCAGTCACCACCAGAATCACATTATAGTAGTTTCATGTAGTTTCATGTAGTTTCTACAAAAAGCTTCACTATCCACTCGTATAGCAGAGGGATAACCCATGTCATCCAAACCAGCAGCTGGCCATGACTGAAGATCATTTTAAATAATCCCCTTACGACCGGGGCTATACCCAAGTTCAATCCGTGCTCTGCGAAAATGGGGATGGTTTCACTATCATTATTCTTTATATTATAATACATATATCTTTATCCCATTCTTATCTAATATCATCTAATATCTAATACTATTCCATAATTTCCCATCTATTTTTGGCTACAAACCTCATTACTTGCTTGGTGAACTTTGGCCCAGTGCGGCATCATGCGGCTCCTTGGCTTCCAGAACCACAGTGTGGAGGTGACACCCTCAGGACTCGCCTTGCTGGGACGCAAGTTTTGACCTTGGCGCAGGGATGTTTGTCCCCGAATGCCTGGGGGGGTAGGCGACTTTTTGCCAGCTGGCTGATGAAATCTGAGGGATTTGAGCTGTGGAAATGCAGATTTCACTAGCAAACATGGCTATTTTACAAGCAAAGCGAGAATTCAACTTTGATCCAATCAGAAAAAGTCGGGAGTTAATTTTACCCAAATGATGCATGTGGATTGGTGGTTTACCGACCTCAAAGACCTGCAAGTCAATTGGGACCATTTTCACGTTTCTGTAGAGATCTATACATATATATTTGGGGTTGGGTTAGCCTGTTTGTGTGTGAGGATATGGTGCTATTTATAACAATTCCTGGGGCTATTTATAAAATGTTTGCAGTGAGTTGAAACTATTTATAAAAACACTTGGGGCTATTTATAAAATGCTTGTAGTGAGTTGAAGCTATTTATAAAATCACCTGGGGCTATTTATAAAATGTTTGTAGTGAGTTGAAGCTATTTATAAAATCACCTGGGGCTATTTATAGAATTCCCNCTGTTTATGAATCTCAGACAAGTATGTATAGAATTATGTGGAAGTTAACAGCAAGTTCCAAAACTTTTGTCAAACTTTCCATGAGGAAGGGACCCTGACAAGCACATATTCAATCCCAGTATAAAGGTTTCGAATATTCAGCCGGGGGGAGCACGCAAAATCCC
>BGPT01000336.1:212677-225393 GCA_003297045.1 Symbiodinium sp. clade C Y103 | reverse complement strand
GAAAGTAGTTTTTAACTAGTCAAGAAACTTGTACAAGCTAGTTCTTCAGGATTTGGAGATAGTATGATGACAATTTGACACATACCTTGTTGAATTGTAAAAAACGTTGGAATTCTTTAGCAAACATTGGATATAACCCTGATTTGTTTAGAAATAGCCCTGAGATTTGTAGTTTTTTTTTGAAATAGTTCTGAAGATTTTAGAAAGTGTTTTTGAAGCTTCTGGAAGAAGATTGAAGATTTTAGAAATAGCTCTGAAAGATTTTAGAAATCGCTCTGGGNCTGAAGATTTTAGAAAGTGTTTTTGAAGCTTCTGGAAGAAGATTGAAGATTTTAGAAATAGCTCTGAAAGATTTTAGAAATCGCTCTGGGAATCTCACAAAGAAGATTGAAGATTTTAGAAATAGCTCTGAAAGATTTTAGAAATCGCTCTGGGAATCTCACACAAACCCTAAACAAACAAGCTAATCCAAGCCCTAANATTGAAGATTTTAGAAATAGCTCTGAAAGATTTTAGAAATCGCTCTGGGAATCTCACACAAACCCTAAACAAACAAGCTAATCCAAGCCCTAATATATACATATTATATTTGAATGTGTATATATATATATATAAACAACTATGCTATAATTCAATATTTGATAGTATGGCATTATAAAACCTAAAACAACATGATATATATATATATATTATACTATACTGTCATGGAATGGAAATATAATACAATGAAAAATAACAGGCTATGTTAAAATGCACTGTGTCAAAACTTACTGTAAGTAAACACATATAATAGTTTGATATGATTTGAAAAAAAAACACATAAAGTACAATAAAACAAAATAGAATATAATAGAATATTCAATTTGATAAGGCAAGATAATGTAAAATGACATTTCAAACAATATATAGTATAACAGTATATGATAGAATATAAAGGTATGAATCCATTAAAAAATCATGTGCGTCCAATCCTCCACGAAAAATCCCAATTCTGACCATGCACACATTCCGGAGGTATCCAAGGATCAGGTATTGTACGAAATTGATCACTCAAACCCAGTTCGGCAGTTCTCCGATCATCGCCTGCGAACAGCCACACGACCCGGGGACGACGGGTCAATGACTTGTCAATGGGTCTGGGTGATGAAACAAGAGTTATGAAACGAGTAAACGGGAAAATTAAAATATGTGTTGACTTGAAATGGTCTTGTACTTAAATAGACAAAATGGGTTTGTCCAAACATGGCGGAGTTGCATGGATTTACCTCCACTTCATGACCATTGAAAAATAGGAAAGATCGTGTTTTTTATTGCACCCACTGGGGATTCAGGCGCTGCAACTGCAGAAGGATGATATCAAGAAGGGTATCATAATCATGATAGTATCATCATGAGTATGAACACCCACTTACTACGGATTAGGTTGATGTTAGGATATAAGATTTTATGGCATTTGTGATGTTATGTGATATCAATTCGGAGGGGTGACCGACTCATGGCTGTTCCTGTCACTCCCAACATCCCATCCGGTGAGGTTTGCTGGATTAGTTCTCACTTGTCTCCCTACTGGTAAGATGCTGGACAAACATGGACAAACTACATGTTCATGTCTAATTCTAAAATTACCCTCTGGTAAACTAACATAACTATGGAAAAATCACAATTCTTAATGGGAAAATCAACTGTAAATGGTCATTTTCAATAGCTATGTTGGTTTATCAGAGGGTACCTTTGGTTGACAAGAATGTTCCCCGAATCCATCACAGCATCGTCACAAGATCCCACAAGGAAAATTATTGACCCAGATCAATGACCACATGAACGTCAGCATGCCATAAATCTTTATATCATGTCGAATGAATGTATATATCATTATATATCAGTTATGTGCACTTATGTCTGTATAGAATTATACATGTTTAAACATAATATATAAATGTATAATATAAATATATATATATATAATACAAATTAACATTGTACATTCCCAACACCTGATTTCAGGCCATCAAATTCACGTTTTCCAACAGATTGCTCCGGGTGCGTTTAAATGTCTTCAGTGAACCGTCGGCCTATGGCTACAGTGGAAAAGCCAGCGATCATGTAAAGGACGCTGAAGAGCAAAACAAAGGCAATGGACAAGGTCCTGCGAGGTGCTGATAAGTTATCATGGAAATATCGGGGGGATATTGTGAGGATATCATGGAAATTTCCATGGGGATGTCATGGGGCATGGAAATTGGAGATAAATAACCATAGTTCACTCCAATAGCTTAAGTTGGTAAACATAACTCTAATGACTGCTGGGTTGATGCACCACCTTGTGCCAATGCGGCCATGGAAGAAAGCTGCCAACTCAATAGATACAGTAATAGGCCAGATCATGCCAAATGATAAATGGAGGATTCAGCGGATACTCTGATGTTCACATTACATCACATTACAATGGTTCGTTGGTTCTGGTATAGCTCAATATTCACTGTTCATCAGCCAGTCAGCCACCAATCCCATGGGTTCTGATCCATGCTCCCATTTTGTGGTCAAATTTAAGGATCTGCATGACCAGAAGTCAAATCAGCCGTGGATACATCATGATACCTATGTGCAGAACCCCCCCCCCGCTTGTTCTCCCATGTCGCATCTTACCGTGGTTTCCCAACCATCCTCTATGGTTTACCAGGTTTACCCGATCAAGGGGAACGGATTGACATGATTTATCTATCCAGTATATTAGCCCCCGTCTCCCCTTAAATTGTATTGTCTATCCCAAATTAAATACATCTAAATACCAGGTTTGTTTGTTGGGGGATTTCCAGAGGGCCAAATATAGTTCGCGTGGTCCTAAGCATGATAATTCCTTCCCCTAATAATAAACACCATGGTCGATGTAGGGGATTGGAACAAATACTTGGAAGCATAGAAAGTGAACGGGGCTGGGATTGAGCCCCGAGCCCCTTTGAGTATAGATATATCATGATATATCTATATCAATATCTAAGAATATCTAACAGTATCTAGCATAATCCCTACTCATCTAGTGATTATATTATATAAACACCAACGACATAAACCAGCCCACAAAGATTTACCATGCACAAGTCTTTCCGGGATGTTATAGACAATGTTTGCGCTATCATTTCCAGGTTTCAACTGTTCTGTCTATTTGGGGGTTTCCTAAAATAGGGGTACCCATAAATGGATGGTTTATAATGGAAAATCCATCTAGAAATGGATGATTTGGGGGTACCCCTATTTTAGGAAACCTCCATTTGTCTCCACTGAGTTCTTATGGTCCAGTGACCAGCGAGCATCCACCCTGACGTCGACGGTCCAGATGCCGGCGAGCAGGCCTTTCACCATCAAGCGCAACTCCTGACGGGGGAGCTGCAAAGGCTAGGCGCCGCCAAAGGAAATTCTGGTTGCCTAAAAATGACCCAGCCGGCCGAATATGCCGCCCCTGTCCTTGAAGACCTTCAATCGGAAGACGCGCATGACCCGCACTAGGCGGATCAAGCGACAAACGCGAAGGAAGGAGGCGCTATCGAGCTCCGAGTTCTCCTCGCAGAAGGATTCACCCCACAAAATGGTGATATATTGATGATATACAAAGGGAGACATGCTGGGAAATCTAGTGCCCCCAGAATAGCTAACTGCGTTATGATTGCTTCTGCCTTTCTTAGAAGTCGGATTTGTGGTAGACATATCTTTAATCTCCAATGATTTGGTGAGGTTATTGACCAACTTATAACAGTGGGACCCTTCCTGTAATCTACTTGCTGGTTGGGGTGATTCTACAAGTCTGGTGTCATCAAAAAGTGCTGAATCGGCGCACGGGGTTGGCGTATTGATGAATCAGAAAAAATGATGGATACTCCCCAGCAAAACGGTAGGGTTCATGTGAAAATGACGATTGACTAGTGGCTTTGGCGGCCGCCGACATGGCCTATGTGAACTCGGCGTGGTCTTGATGATCAATACCCAAAACACCATGGTTTACTAAGTCTACTGGATAGGATTCCATGGATGAGAAGAACATATAATGGTTTATAAAGTTTACAAGTAGCTTGATCCAAGATTAGAGTACCCCTGAATCCCCTGATAAATCACTGTGTTCCCCAAAAAAATGACAAGTTTCAGACGATCCCACCTGCACACGGCCAAACAACTATTGTCTTTTGGCAAACCCCCGTAGGCCGGAAAGGCCGATTGTCCCCATCTATTATATGAATGCCACGGTAGCCACAAGAAATTCCCAATGGGTTCTGATTCTACGATTACAAGGTACCCAGATTTCAGCTTGACCCTTTCATTGTTGAACAAATGTTGCGAGCAATGGCTACCGCTTGCTGCAGTCGTTGCGCTTCCTCATCTTGGGCCTTAGAAAAGGTTCTTTGGGTTTCCATCCTGGTGCCCAGCAGTTTTGGGTGGTAAAGGATCACATAGCTGCTGACGAAATGGAAGCTGCGTCCAGAACTTCACCCTTCGATCCATTTCATGCCGATGCTGAGGCAAGTTTTCAT
The DNA here is from genome assembly GCA_003297045.1 of Symbiodinium sp. clade C Y103. NCBI lineage: Eukaryota > Dinophyceae > Suessiales > Symbiodiniaceae > Cladocopium > Cladocopium sp. clade C. The sequence goes on along the minus strand of BGPT01000336.1, from coordinate 220,873 downwards.
GTGAGCACAGAACCAAGAGCGGTTGTCGATGTAGATGCTCCAAAAGGTAGGACCAAATGCAATAGTTGAGACTTGGCTATACATTTCCACAGCACTCAAGACCCAAGAGACAGCTCGAAACCCAGTACGTTTGTTGCTGAAGTAATCTATATTATATATATATATACATATGTAAGTATATATTCATGTATGTATATAAATATGTATATGTATATATATTATATATGTCGTCATTTTACAGTAAATCATTAAAATCAACATTCACCTAATGTTTATCATTTAAAATCCAATTGTTTGTTGTTTTTGGTGTCACGTACTCTCGGTACTCGGCAACGCTCCACGTTTTTGGGGTGGGGTGGGCTGGGGTGGGGGGGTGTAATAACGTCTTTTCAACTGCGTCCTCACGCACACTTGTTGCTACGTTGTGAGATCTTCCGGGGTGGGGGGTGGAATAACGTCTTTTCAACTGCGTCCTCACACACACACACACTTGTTGCTATGTTGTGAGATCTTTTCTTGCTGGGTGGGGTGGGGTGGGGTGGGGTGGCTTTATTGCAAGTTAACGCGCAGCTGTGTATACAGTACGATGCGATCTGTACGTTCTTCTTCCACTTGCACACATACGTCATGCTACGCTACTGTACGTTCTTCTTCCACTTGCACACCTACTTCATGCTACGCTACTGTACCTTCTTCTTCCACTTGCACACACACACACGTCATGCTACGCTACTGTACGTTCTTCTTCCACTTGTACACACGTCCTAGATAGGTCTTGTATGTGGCTTAAAAACCGTGTGCCGCATTGCTTGAAAAACAGACATGACAAAGTCATTAATCCCTGCTTGTGGGACTACGTATACTTCGTTTACCGACATAACAGGAAGGACTAGACCGACACGCTGCTCTAGATGAAAAACAAGTTTTGCGTCCTTTTGCACTTCGGGACCTTGAATGATGATACCTACAAAACACTGCAAATACCAGGTCAAATGCTCAGTTTTGATCGNATGAAAAACAAGTTTTGCGTCCTTTTGCACTTCGGGACCTTGAATGATGATACCTACAAAACACTGCAAATACCAGGTCAAATGCTCAGTTTTGATCGACGTTGCCCGAGTACTGAGGAGGCGTGTTACCTTGTTTTTTTTGCTAAAAATATCCTCATTTTTGTTGGTTCATCCAGAATCCCCTGGCCGTTGACAAAGCGCCTGGAAGAGCAACAAATCGGCCCAGGAAACAGTAGCTAGGAGCACATCGAACAGGTTCCAGGCTCTCCTGTCTTGGAACTTACCCTCCATGGTGAACTGAATGTTGGTAAAACATGGTAAACAATAATAAACCATCCCCAATTTCACCATAAATAGATTGTATTCCAACCATTCCCAAATGGGTGGTTTATGGCATTGTTTTACCCACGTTCATGTTGCGATTACCTCAACCATCATGTGAATTCTCTCAACATACTGTGGATGGTTGCGAAATCCAGAAAAAAACAGTTGTGTAGGCGGGTTGTCCCATTACAATCCCATTATTCATAGTGTTTCATAGTTACCCAATAGTTTCCAACTGGTGCAGGATTTCTTACAACATAATATCTCAACCACAATGGGGTTGATGATGGGCTGAATTCTGGTAAATTACCAAATTCAATTTAGCCTCCAGTGTCATCAACCGGGGCTGGCTGGAAAATAGCCCACTTAGTTCGATGATCTTCTCAGCTATAAACCTCTGTTTTTGATGGGGATTTCCCAGCTAGCCAAGTTTGGATTAACATCTGGAGAATATAGGCTACAGGGAATGGAACTTCTGAGGGAATATGGGGGTTGGAATGTAACTTCTCAGAGAATCAGTGTCAGAAGGGTCGGTGACTGGTTTTTGCCATGGAATCATCATCATTTACCAATAAACTTAAGTTTAAAATAATACAGTAAAGGCAATAAAGGTCCTGAAAATCCTTGTGACTCCTCTATCAATCAACCAGGTAACCGGCGAAAAAAGGATAAGGGACATCTATGGGTTGGGCCAACAAAATGTCGCCAAACCCACTTGAGCAGTGTTTGAAAAACGACATGTCATTGCCTTGTATTGTTAGGTTGAGAACGGGGTTCTGATAATGGGTCATGTCAAAATCTCGAATAAACCATAGATAATACCCAAGCAACACGGATTTTGGTCAGTGCTCACCTGTTTTTTTGCAGAGTTGACTCGCTGAGCTGACTTGAGAAATTGCCTTGCGATAGATGTTTATCAATATTTCTAATTTGGATACCCTCTGGCAAATCACCATGCTTGACAGGTAGTGTAAATGATCTATAAATGGGCAATATCATATGATTTTGCTGGGATTAGTTACCACGCTAAATACCATCCCCACTATCAAATCTTATCAATAGACATTTGATTGCAAAAAAGAAAAACATAAAGGGAACTCTGATACCCGTGGCAGTATACAATCCGGATCTGAACACCACAAAATCTCTCGCCAAGCATCTCTTGTCCACGCCAATAAGTGCGACATCCTCCGGTAAACGTCGCTGGAGAAATGCCACCCAAGTCATGCAAGACTCGGTGTATATATATATATATATATCTGTACTGTGTATATTATTATGTAGTGCTTTTGTCGGCGCTCCAACCTGGCGGAAAGTTTTCTCGGCATATTTTGATGAACCCAATTTAACATGGTATTTATTAGCATCCAGTCAGGCTGAGTCAGGGGATACTTCATGTATCCCCATAGAGTGTAATCAAATATAGACGGATAGGGTACAGTAGCTCCGTTTTAGGGTCCGGAAATTCCCGATGATGCAATGTTTCCCTTTCGGCGAGTTTTACAGCTCTGAATCAGAAGAAAAAGATGACGACCAATCAGGATCTTGGACCTTGGCATGGTCTTAAGTACCTGCTGTGCTGAACAATTTCTGGTGCCATGGCTGATGACTCCCCCAAAAAATGGTGCCAGGTTTGATCCAGAGAACATTCAAATCATGTTGACAAGACGAACCCAAAATCAAGGTCGCACTTGGATAGGGGAAAAACATGTTTGCAGCTGTATCGATCGTCTTTGACATGCTTGGGGCGAAACCACAGCTATGCCTTATGCAACATAACAATCTACAGCGAAGGCAACCGTCATGACAAACGTATTAAAGCATATTCAGGTATGAAATGACATGAACACACGATCATATCACATATGTATTCACGTGTGACAGTAAATGACCTGTGATGACATACATCATACGTGCACTTGTGAGCAAGTCAGCGGACTGGTTCGGCTTCGGTCCTTCGGTGTACATCCGAATGAGGATCTCAAACAATATGAATGAAGCAAAGAACAGCTCCACATATGCCTCGGCATTTTCGAGAAGAGGGGGAACGCATTTAAATACCCCCGATTTTTGTTTTCTCAGCTGCAAAGGAGGGGTAGTAGTTTAATATTAAAATGGCGACGTAGCCAATGATTATATATTTTATACAAATACCCAAAATATCTCCATCATATCCCCACTATACACGCTGAACATTGATTGCACTGGTGTTGTACCATATTTTCACTTTATTTCAACATTAATTTAGACATCGATGAAGGGGCCAGTCCCAACTGAGGTCCCTGTAAGTCATCCGGACATGATGCTGGGGTCTTGTGGTGGCAAAACTTCCGGCGACCTTTTGGTGATAGGTTTGTCAATGGTCAACAGCTTTGTGGTGGGACCCTCTCATCATCATCATCATCATCATCATCAACATCATCAATGATCATTTTTCAGCATTGTGGTTTGGCTCATGATTTTTAGTGTAGAAGCAAAACAAAAAACAATCATGACTATTTCAACCTATGCAAGTGCATTGGGATGGAAAGCACTTGAAATGCCGTTAAGAGGGCAGGTGTCCGGCTGAGTTGAGGGCAGGTTGTTCAAGATTATTGTCCACAAAGCACAAATCAGAACTGGTGACGGCTAGTTGGGCGATATGAAAGTTCATCTGGGGCCCGAGTCATCTCACGCTTCTTTCAACCCAACATGGTAAAATAACATGAAGTGAAATACCCAATCAAAATAGGGCCATCCCCCCGGGAACAGGCACGTTATTTCCCGGTATATCAACGGTTTTCCAGGGATGGGATTGACCATGATTGACCCCTGCATATTCAAACAACAAATAATTAATCGGGTTTCAACCCGCCTAAACTGATGAGTCAATTCTGCTGACACCTACTGCATACGCAGTGAGCATGCCAACACACACAAACAAATATCATCCAACTTGTTCTATAACTTTTAGATACTTTTGATAGATCAACCTTGTTGCTTTTAAACCCAGCAATAAACAGCACAACGCCCAGGCACCCAGCCCTCCCAATTTTCGTAGCGCGGATCTGCCATATAACTCAAGCTCACCTCAGTATTCAACCAATGAAACTAGGGACGGAAGCAATACCCTCCAGTAAACTAACATAGCTATTGAAAATGGTGATTTATAGTGGATTTTCCCATAAAAAATGGTGATTTTCCATAGCTATGTTAGTTCACTGGCGAAAAGGAACGAATAAATGGATCGATTTGAAAATTCCCTGTCAGAAGAAGGATTCGGGGCTGGCACCTGGCATGCCACACATACACACATGTTTTTTCCTCGAAGACTTTCAGTTTGGAAATCACATGAAATTACATATATAAATGGAACATATAACATGAAATAGCATGAATTGTATGGAAAGTTGGATCTGTTGGGGATATTCACCCACCAGAATGATCAGAACAATCCAACATGGGGATACTCAGCCACCATCATGGAGATGTTCAGCAAGCAAAATGGACACATAAAGAGCAACCAACATGCACATCTATCACAAAAGGGATGTTGTGGTTTTGTTTCAAGTAATAGATCTATACTTTTAGATACTTTTAGATACGTTGAGATACTTTTAGATACCTTTAGATACCTTTAGATACTTTTAGCACTTGGGTTTATTTGAATTAAAGACCGCTTGTGGACAAACAGGGTTTGGTATGACATGTTCGTGGCCATATCCCAGGCACAGCATTGGCGATGATGATGACAGTAATGACCTCGGTAGCGACTGGGCGACTCTACCAGTTTTTGATATACCCTCTGGTATTGCCTAACATAGCTGTGGAAAATCATCATTTTTAATGGGAAAATCCACGAACTACATGGCCATTTTCAATAGCTATGTTAAATTACCAGAGGGTATACAATTGAATACCTATATTGATCGTGTATGATATATGGGGATTGAGACGTATAAATTGGGATGACCAAAAGCGAGAAAAAAAACAGTCATATATGATCGTATATGTGCCAGGGTCAGAACATGGCCTATGTTTTGTGGGTCATCCATAATGGGAATCCAGAAAAAAGAGGTATAGTATATATATATACACACATAGACATAGATATACATATATAAATCATTGTAAATCCCACTAGCGGATTGATGACCATCACCCAATATCTGTATGCAATCGATCTTTCGACCATGGCACTATGGGTTTTCCTATTCACAAAACAAGCGTTGGTTTGAGTGAGTTAGACTGCGTGCGCAAAGATATGCAAAGATCCTGCAAATCCACATCAAGAAAATGATGGAAAAACAAATCCATGAACTTGGAAGCGGAAACTGAACTTGCCCCACAACCATCTCCACTTCACTTGGCTCTAAGTAGCAAACAGGAACAAAATGTTGATCCATAACCAGTTGGTTTCCTTTGTAACTGTAATAGTGTCACCAGTGCACTCTGTGGCATCACCATGTCAACAGTTTCTGTCTATCACTCTTTGCAACTGTTCTCGCAAGCAGGTGTCATAACTCAACAACCTGGAACAAGGTGAATTTTCGGGCAGTTCTCCAAACTACCCTCTGGTAAACTAACATAGCTATGGGAAAATCTATAAATAGCCATTTTCAATAGCTATCTTAAATTACCAGAGGGTAATCATCATTGTGAGGTCGTGAAGTCGATTTTCTTACTTTTCTCTCCATTCGGGATGATCCCCCTGCGATCAACCATCATTGTGATCTGATGTGCTTGTTGTAATCTGCCAGGAATATACCGAGGTGTTTCAAATGTTTGACGGAAGCACCAAACAATCCACAAAATCGACTGTCATCATGTGTCATCCATGAAGCTATCGAAGCCGTTTCATCATCTGACCAACTGCGGCTGCCATCCAGTGGTTTGCTTTAGCAATAACATATCTGGCATGGATATGGACATGATTTCCCATTTTCCCATTTACAAAGGACATCTTCCAGCATGGCATGTTTGCCTCAGGGATCATTGCATTTCCGTACGGTTTCAGTTTCAATCTCCGAAACTGGAACTGACATGCCCCAAACGCCACAATCGTGCCACATGGTGCCAATTTCTGAGGGGTTGTCTCCAAGTTGGGGACACCATCTCATCTCATGGTGCATCATTTTTCCCATGAAAATGGCCATACAGTAGGGAGACCATCCAGTTTGCGATTATACCATAGGCAAACAACCATATTAGTTCATATTGGTTCCTATAAAGGTTGTTCTCTCGAAATTATACGTCATCCTCCTGCCTCCTTCATTTTTTCCTAGTCAACTCTCATAGCAAAACCGCCTGCTAAATCTTCAGCGGACCTTCGCCTCCCGGATACCCTTTCCAAACTTCCTGGGCACCTGTCAAGATAAATGTCAGGAGACATGTCCAACGATGAATCTGAATATCGTGTCAAACAATAGCAAACAAATTGCCTGAAGATATACCAGGAAGTGCGGCGGACAAGACGATGTCAGGATACGTCTCAGAAAATGTGTGGGACCATAAATGTCTACATTCTGGTCTTCTCTAAATTCCTTTTCCCAGATTCGGACGAAAAGCGCCTTCACTGCGTATTTACAGGACTCCGTTTTTAAAGATCAATTGTCCCAACAGACTCCAAAGAAATCTGAGCGAAGAAAATTGTGAATGATTGATTTGCATCAGTTTTTTGCAAACGTAGCCAGCGCGCTGCTATTTTAGCTGGAGCTGCTGGAGCTACTGCAAACACTATCACACCCTGGATGGTTCCTTTGTTTGCTCTAACAACGCAGACTCCATGGCCCATATCCCAGTTGCTGCTATCAGCTGGAATCACACAGTGCTATTGCGTTTTCAAGTATGGTGAGTTGACCAAGGGGCAACTGCGCAAGTCACTTTTGTGGTGCTGGCCAAAAAGAAGGTGAAGCGGCAATGCAGCTCACAGAGATTTATGAAAAGTAAGGCTGCTGCGGAGTTGCCCAAACATGACTGGGGAAAATAGGCGCAAGAAAGCAAAGGGGAAACAAAGCATCGGGCCTGAATATGTTTCACTTGGATTTGCCATGTGAAAGTATCTAGCGCCACACTAGCGCAAATCTAGCGCTAAGCTGCAGGAAAGCGATTTCACCGCATTTATGCAGGAATCCGCCTTCTAATGAAATCTAAAATGCATCACAGCCCAAGTTATGTCCTTCGGATTTAAAAGGTCCTTATAGGCATTTTAGAGCGGATCTCACATATGTCCAAGCTGATGCCGGATATGTGTCACATGAAAATTGAAAGAAACATCAAAATACATGAATCTGCCAGATCAACTGTCAGAATTTATTTCTGACTTTGCGTCGATAAACAATATTCGCATAGGGGCAGAAGCAGCAGTGCCAGCAGGAGCAGGAGCGTGCACACGGAGCGAGCAAAAGGAGCAAGCAAAAGGAGGATGAGGAAGAGTGAGGAGGATGGGAAAGGAGAAGAACCAAAAGGAGAATTCAGAATGAGCAGAAAGAGGATAAATTTGTTGAGCTCTTTTGTTCTTGCTGGTTGCTGAAAATATATCCTTTGAAAGCCGGGTATGTTACAACAAGAGAGAATTTCATGGGGTATTATTTGGGGGTATGATTCAGGGGTATGATTCGGGGGTATGATTCGAGGCATGATTCGAGGGTATGATTCGAGGTGCCTCTACTTCTGTGCCCTTTAAAACTCTGCCACCACTAAACAAATACATACCCATACATATATATATATATATGTATAGGTATATACATATATATATATATATATATGTATAGGTATATACATATATATATGTATATATGTATATATATATATATGTATATATGTATATATGTATATATGTATATATGTATATATGTATATATGTATATATGTATATATG
>BGPT01000336.1:154155-209059 GCA_003297045.1 Symbiodinium sp. clade C Y103 | reverse complement strand
TGCTGCTGAAAGCTTGGCAGACCAAATAGAATGAAATTGATCCAAAGTTCACGCCATAGATCTCAGTAGTAGCAGCTCTAGCCGCGAAAATTTAGAAAATACAGTCTTTACCAAAATAAGAGGACATGGATGGAAACGTTTNCAAAGTTCACGCCATAGATCTCAGTAGTAGCAGCTCTAGCCGCGAAAATTTAGAAAATACAGTCTTTACCAAAATAAGAGGACATGGATGGAAACGTTTGTGCACGATAGGATCATTGCTGAACTAGGCCAAACTGACAACCAAGTGCCTTTGACTGTTGCCCGCAAATTAGTGAAGGTTCCTGCTTATTCTGCTAGTANTAGGATCATTGCTGAACTAGGCCAAACTGACAACCAAGTGCCTTTGACTGTTGCCCGCAAATTAGTGAAGGTTCCTGCTTATTCTGCTAGTAATTAGTTGCTTTGTGCAATCAATCCTGTTGAAAAATAAAGGCAGGTTTGTGACATTCCAAAAGTTAAACCAATGCTTGCAGTAGGCCCGCAAAATGCAACATTTGCACATGTTGCAACAAAACTTCAGGGTCGAGCATTCGATGCGGCGGGCCAGCAAGAATCTTGAGTTCTGAAATGCTCTAAATTTCTGAAAGTTGAAACGAAATCTGAACCTTAGTGAGTGTGAACTAGAGAACCCGCTTGCTGCGGGGAAAAAAATGTTTATCATTAATATTTGGGCCATAGGAAAACCAAAGAGTTGCAAAAAAATACGACTGTGGCTGGGTCCGTGGCGGGCTAAAAAACTTAAGTTTCCAAAATTCAGACTTGAGGGAATTTAGGAACTTAGGTGGGACCGCCTGCTGGCGGCCATAAAGAATTTAAGTTCCATTCTTTCTTGTCCCGAGTTTTTGGACTTTGAAGGNNNGGAATTCAGATTTTGTGGAATTTGCACTAGCTAGCATGTAGACCCAAGCTCCATCTTGAAATTTCCTTCGGTTTTGAGCAGGTTTGGTGTCTGTGGCCTCCTAGGCTGTCAAGCTGTTACGATTTGTCTTTGGGAGATGGATTTTCCCTACATGGTTTGCATGCTTACACTTATTTTAGTGCTTATTTTACAGTGTTTGCTTGTTCTTTTAAAACTATGTACACAAAAGACAAAAATCGCAAGTCTAGCTCTTGGGCAAGAACTAATGTCTAAATTCTTTAAATTCCAAATCAAACTTTTACGTCCTTTCTAAAAAGTGGTGGTTTAAAGTCCCTGTCCAACGAAACTTGTCAGCTTTGCGGAGGGTCATCAGCCGTTTTAGCAGAAACAATCACCCAAAACTATGCTTCATCAGGCGTATGAGCGTTACATGACGTCCTTGAGGCGCCAGCTCTTGGATGACAATGAAATATAAGAAAAACAACAAAAGAAGTGAAAAGGGGCAANGCGTATGAGCGTTACATGACGTCCTTGAGGCGCCAGCTCTTGGATGACAATGAAATATAAGAAAAACAACAAAAGAAGTGAAAAGGGGCAAAAGGCGGATAATTGCGAGAATTTACTAGTGTTGCGAGAATTTCCGGGGACAACCGGAGAATTGCGAGAATTTCAAAAAATTGTACGATTTTTGAAGAGTTGTAGGAATNCGAGAATTTCCGGGGACAACCGGAGAATTGCGAGAATTTCAAAAAATTGTACGATTTTTGAAGAGTTGTAGGAATTCTTACAATTTTGGCTGCGCTGGTTAATATATAGCTTATCATTATTCTCTGATCGGGGGAATCTGAACATGTGCGTCAGTTGAATTAAGTATATCGACTGAGGCTTTTGCTGGGTGACAGGAGGGTAGTCGAAAGCAGCGCGAGACTCCAACTATCAGAAGCATCACGTGGAATGCCACTGTTCTGATGGTTTGCCTATGTATTTCTATTCCATTCCAGCAAATCGGTTCACCTCCAAATACCCTGAAATCGGGCATTCCCCACATCAACTGATTTAGTCTGATTTCTATATCACAATTTTCCCTATTCAAATGTTCAAAACATGGGGCATGGCCAATTTTCAGACATCCAACATTCATGACTTTTGGATCCTGTGGGAGAGTGGTCCATAAATCGCCTCACCAGCAGCTTGTATCGAAGTCCCACCTGGCACCGCGTAGGAAGCAGAGAAAGCCAGACAGGAAGAGGAAGCGAGAAAAAAGAGGGAGGCCCACCTCACACAATGGATTAGTTTAAGGGAACATTTGAAGGAGCCCCACATTTTTATGGAAAATACCTTGGTTTCCTGTATATAGATTTCCCCTTAAATCAGTCCATTGTCTGACACTCCGGGAGTTTTCTGGGTCAAGTGACTGGTGCATGACTAGGGAAGGCCTTGATGATTTTTTAGCAGATTTTGTTCGTTGTTGGATGGGCAAAACATAGACGAACCAGCTACTGTAAACATGTTCTGTTGATCGGCTGACCTTCAATCAATGGTTCATCGGTGTTGAGATCACCGATACTCAGTCCTCTTGGTTGTATGAAGTTCCGGTTTTGCTTCAATGCCCATTGTTGTTTGAATTGAGTGTTCCTTTTTTGATGATGTCGTTCTCAATTTTGTTTATTAAAATCCTATTCTTGATGGTGACCTTCCCTCATTATTAAGACAAAGAGTCCAAATCTTCTGTGTATTGGTGGCTTTTAGGGGGTTAAAATGCCCTCTGAGATGGCTGGACTGTCTGTAGTGCTGGGGGTATACATCTGGACTATGGAGTTAGTGAACACCATGACCCAGGAACAAGCATTACTTTGCTAAATCAATACATAGTTGTGTAAATAAAATAATATATGATATGTATGATGGTATGCCCAATAATGCCTCATAAATATGCATGTACAGCAGCTGATATCTAATGATATTTTTTGAAATTTAGCATTGATATTGATATCTATAAACACCATATTGGATAGATAGTCATCAGTCATCAGTCATCTCATTGTGGTATAAATATACAATGTGGGCCCCCCCAGTTATAAGTTGGTTTATATAGTAAACTCCATTAACCATAGTTATATGTATCATGAATCATTGTTGGTGGACTTATAAATTGGCTATCTTGGGGGCCCCACATTGTACAATCCAATGGAATCTAGCTATAGCAGTGATATATCACCCCTCAGCGGCACAGGCTGAGCAACGGCTCGAGGAGCAGAGGAGGGAAGACGAGCGACGACTGGAGGAGACCGGATGACGAGCGAGAGAGAGAGCTGGGGAGATGTGAGAAGTAAGTAGCTGGATCTATGGTGATTTTAATATGGTGATTTTATGGTGTTTTGATGATGTTTTTTTATGGTGATGAATACGGATTTAACTTAACCAAGACAAAATATGGACGATTTAATATGGCGAATATCTTAAAACCTCTACGGAATAGCTAGAAATAGTGGTGAATCAATGATGATAGTGGATACTGACTGGGATATATTTAAGCAACAAACAAATGGGGATGTTCGTGGGACTGAATGGGTGTCTAACCATCAACGAATCAATGGGATTGAATGGAGAGCTGGGAAATCCCATCTATAAATAATCATCTGTAGATCATGGAATTTCCATTGCCGTGTTTGATTGCCGAGGGGTAAACCTCTAGGGAATGCTTAAAATCAATAGAAAGTAAAGAATGACATGACATGAATCCTAGGATTAGGGTTGAACATGGACCCGGAGATAGTGAGGATGCCCTCCAGTAAACTAGCAAAACGCTATGGACTCATGGAAATCAATGGCTGGTTCCCGTTTGGAAAGGATCTACTTTCAGGGTGGATTTCCATATCTATGTTTAGTTTATTGGAGGACATCTTTCACCAACTTGATATGATTTCGGAATTTGATACCTGAAAAGGTTGGGACCCCTAAGATCTAGTGGGGTTATTGGGGTTACCCTCCATTTCATGAACATAAGACAGCTTCTATTTTCCAAACAGGACACCAGTGGTTGCCGTGTTTGTGTCAATTTAAGGGAGGCTATCATCATGTGGTAAAATTGCCAGTTTGGGGTCTCTGCCCCATGCATATGGGATTCTTCATTCAGAATCAACACAATTGGTGTTTCTGAAAATTGGGGTATATACCCCAAAACCATCACAATATGTAATGCTTTTCCCTCTTGGAAGTGACACTTTCAGATGATTTTGGGTCCCCAATGTGAAGAAACCAACAAGATTGGTTTTGTAAATAGGAGATTCCAAAGTTTTTATGCAACCTCATACAAGTTGTAATTGTTGACAAGGGGAAACGCAGAGTGGTTGGTACCCCAAGTCTGAGAAGCACCCCAGAGATTTTGACCACCAGAACCGATTGGGAGATTGTTTTTTTCGTATGGTTAAGTCATTGAATTTTTGTGTGCTAAACCCAATGCCATACACCCCCAGTTGAGGATCCAGCTGATTCTGGTTTTCCTCATCCCTTTTCGCTAGGCGCAAAGGAAGCGAGAGCAGGACCATGGGCGAAATGTGACATGGGAAAGCCATGGGTTGGCGAAATGTTGTCAAGTCCCAATGTGGGGGTTTCCTAAAATAGGGGTACCCAAAAATGGATGGTTTATAATGGAAAATCCATCTATAAATGGATGATTTGAGGTACCCCTATTTTAGGAAACCACCATGTCTTGCTGAAATCCCAATGTTTGGATATGTGTAGTATGCTACTTGGATGATTTTCCCATATTTTCCCAACAAGATTTGCGATTTCCACCTTTACCGGAGGGTCCACTCCCTAAATTTGACCGGGACAAACTCAGTGAAAGAATCAGATTCAACAGGAAATGCGTCGGAGTTCCATCGGTTCCATTGGCCCAAGGAAGGCGTCCCATCGCACCAGAACTTATGCAGCGAAAAACGGTTGGTGAACTTGTGCAACCTCAGAGCTAACATATCAGTTTTTGATTGCCAATCCCCATTTGGATTGAGGATGTTCCCCAAAATCCGTGAGAGAAATAGCGGTGTTTGGTTCAGAATGTCCTGGTGGATTTGAGCGATCAGCATAGTTTTTTGGGTGAATTCAGACAAAACGCCTCGTTTCATTGAATTATCAAGATTCAGGCCGAGATGACAAGTAACCCTGAGCTGGACCATGTGAAATATTGCAAAGCACGATACACAAACACCACATGGGTGTTTGCAAAAATGGGGGGACACCGAAGAAAACCAATGGCTTATCTGCTTAAATCGATCACCTTTTTGTGGTTCATGAGGATCCCCATATTAAAAAACCACTCAAACATCATTTGTTTCATGGAATTATTCACCGCTACCACCTTGAACCCCACATGAAATACGCCAGTGCTGGCTCTCCAGGAGGAGCGAGAGGCGACCAGGCGACGAACGGTTTCCGAACTGCAAAATCACCATCGTTTCCCATCGTTTCGGTCGCGGTACCTGCACAAGGTCCGGTGTGAGGTACCCTTTTCTTTGTCCACACGCACTCATCCCCGTATTAGGGCAAGCCAATGTCCATGGCACGATCTTGTGAAATATGCGGCAACTTCGTCAGCACAGCGGCATTCCGAGTACAAGCTCCTTGAAGGTTGTTCATGAGCCACTGTTCAACACGCTCCAGATGCCACTCACTCCACTGCAATGCAAGGCAAGGCAAATACGCCTGGATGGCTTGTGATGCCGGTCGGCATTGCTCAAACACTGTTGTCACACATCCCTCTTGCAGCATGTTTTGAAGAAACCTACGAAACCACCGCACTTTGTCGCGAAATGCAAAAGATGATGATGTCAAGTAAGGGCGGTTTGCCACATCCACCCACTGATTCCCAATCTTCAGCGGCCCTGGCTGGCCAAAAGTCAGGTTGAAATCAACAAACAATTGCACAAAGGAAATCCATTGCAGAGACCCGACGCCGGCTGACGTACGGGCTGTCCACCATTGTACTGCTCTAGTCGCATGTCCCATCCCATATCGATGAGCCAGATTGGCCAGAGGTGCGCCTGTCCACCCACTGTTGTCAAATCGCAGCTCAAACTGTCTAGTGGCCCGAACCTCTGGCTGAGGCGCAGGCTCTGGCGCGGCCGCACTGTCGCGCCCTCTAACTTCCGCTCGTGCAACTGCCAAGTGCAAGGCTCTCACTTGGACTGCTAACGTTTCAGCTGCAAAGGTCTCATGAACATGTCGTTTCCACAAGGTCCACACCCAAGCCGGGCGCGACTGATTTGCCAACTTGGCGGCTCTGTCTGCAGCATCATTGTGGTAAGTGGTCCACCAGTCAAGACGGTTCCGCACTGAATCCAGTCGTTTATGCGCAGTGACTTTCTGAACCCTCACATTGTTGACACCAATCTCACGCACTGATTGCTGGATCCAAAACCACAGGTCAGCATGGGGCTGATTTGCTTCAACTGTCCACCCACCAACAAGGAGAAGGATGAAACGGTTAACAACCCCCAAGCAGTCAAGCCAAACACAGACTTTGGTACGGACAAGGGCACACCAATGAAGGACCACCGCAAGTGCATACAACTCCGCACGGAAAGCAGTTTGACAAAGGCCAGGCAAGACAGATGCTCCAAGAACCCCAGCTGAGCACCCATGGGACAACGGACCATGAGGAAGTGCCAGAACAGCGGCCCAGGCGGCCATGCGCAAAGTGGGAAACCGAGGAGCCAGACAGCTACCATCCGTAAAGACATGGTTCCACTGATCAGGCTGGAGAGCCAAAGCAACCGGAGGTGCTGAACGAGACAAGGAGTCCAAATGGGTCAACCAAGCAGCATGCGTGGACGGAAACAAAGACCAACCTCGCAAGGTCAGGGCTGGTGGCAAGGAGTCCAAGACAGGCAAAACACTGGGAGCAAGCTCCTGACGAGCAACTGCATAAGCCGGGCACACCCAATACCGATGACAAAGGGAATCCTCATCACCGCAGTGTTTGCAGAACCTAGATTGCTGATTCCATTTGGATTTGACATCTTCAGTTACAAAGCCTCCAGTCAGTCCCAATCGGAGGAGAGCACGGTCAGACAGGGACAAAGCACGCAGGGCACGCTGGGTAGCAAGAGTGTCAACAAGTCCAATTCCACTGAACTCACTGCGGTGAGTGAGGTGGGCAGCAACAAACGCAGTCCAGGCAAGATGTAGACGAAGTTCAACTTCCGCCATGTGCGCAGTTTGAGGGCAAAAGGACCCGTAACGATCTCGCAAGTGCCCATTGGGCAACACCTGAAAACCCATCTCCTGAACCCGCATCAAGGCAATGCTGGCAGGGGCATTAGGTGACAGTGTGGAGCAAGGCAACAAACTGGGGATCAACATGTCGCTCAGACAGACCCAACAAGGCAAGAGAGTTGACACCAGCTTTGTTATAGCTCAAGGCTTTCTTGACCTGTCTTCGCAAGGAAGTCCAGACAGTCGTCCCGAGGGGGACCGCAGACACAGCATGAAGGCCACGCGGCCATGCAACCATTTTGACCGCATGAATTTTGACTCCAAAACTCCCTTTGCTCACCCGCAGCTTATCCCAGAAAGAGTCCAAAGCAGTGAGGCGATCTTTCAGCGTCTTATTGGTGAATTGTCGGCTGATGGCAAGATGGCTTCCCAACTCCTTGGCATGGTGCACTACCTGAATTCCAGTGCTTCGCAAGGCAGCTCTGGTAGGGGCGTCAGTAGCCCATGCAAAAGTCTTTTTGGCATCTATGGTCAAATCCAACAGGTCGGCAAATTGGACGACAGTATCAAAAAGCCGGCAAGCCCAGTTTGGGTCTCTTGTCAAGAGCTGCCAGTCATCCACAAAGGACAAAGATCTTACCACAGGAGCTTGGTGATCAATCCACATGTGGAACAGGTGATCAATAAGGCACATGCCGTACACACTCATGCCACAACCCTCGGCCAAGCCGGTCGAGGTCAGGAAACCTGGGGAGTAAGAGTCCTGCACTTTGAAATGTCGGACCATACAACTGAGAGCACCAGCCCAAGCAACATTGACCCCTTCTGGAGTGCCAGCCAGAATGGACGCAACAAGTGTGGGCCATCTCGGAATGGCATTGAAGCATTTTTCAACATCAGCGGCAAGGCCTGCCAAGGGCAAACCAGAGGCATATGCTTGCTGAATATCTGCTGCAACTTTAGTCCAAATGTGTGCTGCTTGAACATGGCGACGGCTACCATGGACCCCTTCATGTAACCAAGCTTCAGCAGATCGAATCAGGTATCGGGACTGCAAGCTAGACCACAATCTATAAGCAAGTCCAAACACTGTTATAGGACGGAACTGATTGGGAAGGGAAGCACCTTCACACTTCGCTAGGGAATGGACTTTCCCAGCGATCAGCTGGCTCGGCCAAGATCCATCAGTGTGCGCCCGGTGATACATATTCAAAATGCTCGCCAGGGCATTGGGCTTAGCTGCTTGCAAGTCACACTTGCTGATGCCATCAAGTCCAGTGGCGGCTTGCTTTTTCTTACGCTTGATTTCGGCCTGGAGCAGAGTTTCATCAACAACCAAAGGGGGCACGACCCTCGGAGGCATAACCTGCTTAGCAAAAGAAACAATGTCATTCCACTGAGAGTGTGGGATGTTGTCATGTTTACACCAGCGGCTGCGCCATTGTTCATGAAATGCTTCAAAGATCGCATCAAGGCTACCAAGCTGAGTGGTCTGAACACATTGATTGTTTGGCTAAATGCCATCAAGACTGGACAGCCACAACTTGTCATGTTCTGCATGCAAGACCTCAACTCGAGCACCATCTATCCAAACAGGGTCATCCGACTGGAGGGAAACCGGGCGATCCAACACTACTGCTACTTCACCTGGGTCAAGACTTTCGACTCTGGCTTCAACTTTGTGCAGCAGTGTCTCAACAGGCGCAGGACGGTCTTTGGCAACTTCACGGAAAATCAAGTTGTGGTCAACTTCATGCCTATGCTTACGGTGTGCCGCTTTAGCTGCATTCAGGCGTTGTTCAAGCAAGCGGGTTTCTGCCACCATGGTGTCAAAAATTTGCCTGGCAATTTCTGAACGTGGCTTGAAGACAGGGATTGTCACAGGGTCATGAGGACGCTTGACTTCACGCATCAACCACCAGTCACAAAAGGACGGAACAAAACCCTTCGCATTGAGCACACTCCGCCACAAGGAAATTCCATGAAGCCCATCAGAAACACAACCGGACTCAGTGACATTGTCAATCCACTGGCAGTAGTTTTGAAGCCGACGGAGTTGCTTGAACCAACGGGCATGCACCAAAGAAAACCCAAAGAAGGTTGGTTGCACTTCATGACTTCTACTCAGCTTAGGTGGTGTAGGCCAACCAACTTTGCGCTGGGGCTTGATTTGTTGAGCACGCCCCGCCATGGCATGGTGCCATTCACCCGCAAGAGCCTGCTGAGCTTTTTGCTCTTGTTGTTGCCACAACATGGCGTATTGGACACTAGGATCAAGCGGTCCGGCAAAGTCCACAGGTGAATCAATGTCAGGCACACAAGTCCAAGGTACCTGCATGGGACATGGCCAAAGATACCGAACATGTGGAGCAGTACTTTTGGCAAAGTGGCCAACAACAACAGAGTGATCAGCAAATGTGGCATGGTGGATGGAAAGTCCAGCAAAACTCAACGCCAGCTCCGGACTGACGAAAAGATAATCTTTGCGGGTTTTCGCCTTGCAGGTCGGCTCAGGCATCCGGCCAGTCCGGGCTTGTTCCAGATCTTGGATTTCACACCAGCCAGCTGATCGAAGGCGATCAACAATGTCAAGCTCATGGGGTTCATAATTCCAATCACCCCCAACAAAACGTGGACCAGACAAACTCAACAAGTGGTCACAAGCAAAAGTCAAAAGCTTGGCAGTGCGGTCACGCGCATCAGGATGGGTTTTCCCTGCGGGGTATCCGTAGATAACTGCCCCGGTAATCCAGGCAGGGGCCATGTAGGCACTGAGGAACTGAATGCGGCCTGTTTCATACAAATCCAATGGCCACGGGACTGCAATGGTGCGACTGGGGCATGTCGAGAGAAATCCAACCCCAGCCCAATTTCCTGCATCGCTAGCAGAGGAACGAGGTGCCATTGGGGCACCAGTGACAACAGATTTGAAGGGAGACCGCATGGAGCGGAGGCTGCCCTTGAGTGCGCGTGTTGAGCCCTTTGTCAAATGGGTCTCACTCAGGCAGAGCACATCGGCCTTGACTGAACTCAAAACGTGAAACTTACCTTGTAATCCGGACGGATTACACACCCCTAGGCTCCAAGTTGGCAGGTCCCCATCGTGTGGTCCAGGGACTTTGGCTTCACCAACTCGACACATCAACATGATCAGGACGGCATGGAAAAATGCCCTAAACGGTCGAAATGACCAACGTGTCACCCCATGCTTGGGCTGTGCTTTGGGGCCACTCAGGAGTCACTCCGTGCGAGGCTTCTTGGCAAGGATCGTTTCGATCCGGGTCATTTGATCAGACAACATCGTCTGGAGTTGCTTGGACTGGACTTCAAATTGCCCAGCCATCTGCTGCTGGAGGGACTGAACCTGAGCAGTGCTCTGAGCATGGTTATCGGCAACTGTGACTTCAAGTGTGCTCTGGCGCTTCGCAAGGGCATTCATCTGGTTTTCAAGCTGTTGCAAGCGGTCTTCTTGACCATCAACTTCCATGGAATCACTTGGCGGAGGGATTTTGGCCAAAATGGTCTGCTCCAATCTTTGCTCCAACTCCTGGAGTGCATTGGTACTGGATGCTGAGGCAACAGTCAACGGTGTGGCATGCAATGCATTTTTCCAGGGGTCGTCTTTCAACCAGGGGTCCACACTGCTCTTGGCATCTTTGGCAGAACAAAGCTTCACGGTGTCAGTGGGGCCAATAACTGGGGTGGACAGCGTGGGAGGCGGTTGCAATGGCTTGCTTCGGGACACCACGACCTGGCCGTGGGGCATGGAGATGACATTTTGCTGTGGCTCAGAAATGGCCTGAACTGCCCACATCAATCCTCCCTGCACACCTTGTTGGGGTTGCAATGGGCGAGCGGCCCATCCCCATTCCTTGAAAACTTTCGCCAGACTCTTCCTATCAATTCCATATGGCCAAGGGCCGCACAGGTACTCTACTCGCTGGCCTGGAGCAAGATAGACAGCATCGGGTTTCAAGTTGGCAAAAGCCCTGGGGAAATCTGCGGCTTTCACACGTAGACCATATCTAGGTCCTGTCCTGGCAAGACCAAAACCGGTCGCTTCACATCTGGCTTTGTGACAAATCTCTTCAAATGTCAACTGGGGCAACCAAATGACCTGATAGTCAGCATGTGGCTGAAGGGCGTCCTCTGTTTTCGGTTCAAGATAAATCCCCTGACAACCACTGGTGGCCAAAACCTGGGTTTCAAGCTGCTTTGCATACCGGATGAAGACACAAAAGTAGGCCGCTTTGTCTGGCTTCACTGGCTTCCCTCCATCTGAGAAAAAATTTCTACGAAAAACATCCAAAATGGCATCACATTCATCATCTGCAGGGTGCCAGCCTGGGCACTGGCATGCAGCTCCTGTACGACACGTGACCAACATGGGAAGGCGGCGAAGGATATGTTTCACGGGTCGTGTGCAGAAATCTTCCCAATCATCATGCCATTGGTCAGCATACACTGTCACTCTGGCACAGGCAATGGCTGGTGTTGGACTAATCGGGGAATGATTACTGCCACATTGATACACGGGTTTCTGTCCCAACTGCAGCAAGACCCCATGAAGAAGCATTGGTTCCTGATTCAAAGAACACCTGGCTGCAAAACGAATCGTCGACCACTGGAGCGTGGTGTCAAGGTCTGACTGGGACAAGACAATGATGGCAAGAGCTTTGGACGTCAACAATGCACCGGACTTCAAACAAGGCTGGACATCTTGTGCATTGGCAATGGCAACTCCTGTAGACAACGGACCAACTTGCGACAAGGACAATTGCGGAAGAGGCTCATTGGGGCCTGTGCAAAACATTCCTTCATCCAAAGTCAACATGCCTGGGTCTATGTCAGCCGGCTGCACAGGGATGGACCTAGGACCCCCACCTTTCTTGCCCTTGGGTTTGGCAGGTCGCTTGCTGGTGACAGCAAGCTGCTCATCATGCAGTACCAACTGAACTGGTGGTTGGTGGAGGTTTGCAAGTTGCTTGATAGCTTTCCACGGTGATGATCCCGTGATCGCTTGGTGAACCGCATCTTTTCCAAGCGACTGCATGACTAAGCGTGCACGCTGCTGGGTTTGGGGCACCGGCACCCCGTGAAATTGCAAAAGGGTAGCAAGCAGCTGGACCGTGTCACTTGATCCATGGCCCCAGAACCAGGGACGAGGCACCACCCCTGTCTGTTGAACATAGGCAGCAAATGCACATTTGGTTTGATGATGCAAATGGGTCAAAGCTTCTTGGGACATCGGCAATGGCTTTTCATTCAATACATGCTCACAGAAAGCTACGGCTGCTGCTCCACAGAGATTGGCACCAAAGGATCTACGAGTGCATGCCACGGTGTATGCAGGTTGGCGAAGTCCAAATGCAACCTTGGCATGCAAAGGTGCAAGGGTATGCACATCAGCTTCATCATGAGCCCATATTGATGCCGCAAGTTCCGTGGCTGTGGTGGTCCAAACAATCGGAATCCACTGTTCCTGACTCAGAACTGCTGTGACAACCATGCGAACATGTGGATAGGACCTAAAATGATCTGCAACTTCCTCACGGGGGCTGTGTGTCAGCCAGGTCTGAGACAAAAGCGGATCAATCACCATAACTTCAGGATGAAGTGTAGTCAGCATGGATTCAAAGAAAGCCCAATGGATTTCATCATCTCCCCACAAAACATCTTGCCGCTGCAAAAGGTCAAGTCTCACCTGTGCGTTGGTTTTCTGAAGGCGCAAAGCTTGGCACTGGTCTGAATTGGCGACAAGAGGCGGAATCATCTGCAAAAGACCGGACGGAGGCAACTGAAGACATTGGGACAGCATGTCATGTTCCAACCTGGTTTCGGCTGCAAGCAAATCTACGACCTCCATGATTTCAGCATCAGGCAAGTCAACCTGAGTGGGACACACTTGCATGACATGGTCGGAGACAGCAACAGCGGACACTGCTTCAGCTTCAAAAGGCTCAGACAGACTTGGCAAGGCGACGACAGGACGAGACTCGACTGGATCGGTTTGGACACGGATGCTAAGACCTGCAATGCCTACAGAATCCATGAGGTCGTCTCCCGTGTCTGCATGAACAAAACTGGCAGCTGTGGACAGTCCCAAAGCGAACTCAGCTTGTTTCAGTTGGGCAAGCGTAGCACTCGACGGTACCTGGATGGTCATGAAAGGGCCCTGGTCAAGCTGGATGTGTGTGAAATGTTGCTCACATTGCTTCATCAAAGGTGGGTACAACATCTTGGACTGAGCAAACAGTTCAACCTTCATGGCATGAAGAACATCCGTTGGTTGACACAATGTCTCAAGGCCCATCAGTTTGCCGACATGGCGTTTAAGGCAGGAGCCAATCCATGCACTCTGCAACGGCGATGCCAACTGGCCAATGGCTGCCAGATTCAAGCGGGCATCTGGCCCCCAATTTTGCATGGGCAAAAAACCATTCAGTAAACTGACTTCACAGTGATGCAGATGCCGAAACGAACCTAAGCCTAACTCAGGGGGCACCGGAAGAAGTTGGGAATACAAACCTCTGGATAGCAATCTGCTCTCACTGAAACTGTCACTCCTACATCCGCATGGACACGCTCCACATTGATTTCCCCACGAATGGAGGCATGTTGGCAGCTTGTCATGAACTTGCAAAAGATACTTGGACATTGGGACTCCATTCTGTTGATGAATCATGAGCTCTTGGGCAGTAAGGCAAAGCTGCTGCATGTCTTCTTGGGACCATGTTTTGGTGAATGGAAGAAGATCTCGGACGACCAAACCACAACCAGTCGGCATGGGAGGGACATGGACAAGACCCAAGCTAGCCTGCACAGCAACCAACCACCACCGATACCTCCTTGCAGTCCAAACATCTTCAAGGCGCAGGGATATTTCAGTGACATGATATCCAAGCACATGGACAAGTAGCTCAATGTGAGCTCGGACCCAATTGTTCGTACGTGCTGGTGTCACGCATTCAACAACCAACGCAGGAACTTGCAGCAAATGGGCCATTTTGACCACAGCAGGAACAGTGCACGCTCTTTCATCATGTTGTCCGGCTTGGGGCCCACCTGAACTATATGGCTGGCAGGAGACACCTGCCGCCACAGTGAAGGGTGGTTTGCACTGGGAGTGCACCTCTTTCAGAAGGCCTGGATTGGCAATGTCCCCAACAATGACTGGGACCTGCTCATGTAGCCTTCGATGCAGCTCAGCGAGGGAAGGTCTCAACTCAACACTACAGACATGTCGGAAGCCAGCTTTGACAAAACCGGTGGTAGAAGCACCAATGCCAGAACACACCTCAACCAAATTCCACAAACAGTCCAGCGAACAATGACCATGAGGAATGACACAAGTATCATCCGTGACCAACAAATCCACAAACGGACCACAAAAATCAACGACAGCGTCAATCAATGTTAAGCGACGACACTCAAGGCAAGGTTTGGTCAAGCCAATCAAGCGGACAGGTTGTCCATCAGGCACTGAAAAGGCAAAAGACATGTCATGATCCCACAGAAGTCCATCAAGCACAACAGACACTCTGGAACCCTTAGCAGTTTCATGCCAAATCGGATGCAGCAACCCAGGATCAATGTCACCTGTCCCCCAGTTATCCATGGCTTAGTGATCAGAACGCTCGAAGTTTGGCCAGCCTCACCTACCTGACCTGAGAGGATTTCGAGCCCAGGCTGCAAAATCACCATGTTTATATAATATCATTACAAATCTTTGAAGTAATTGGGCCATGTTCCACAGCATGTTGAAGAACCAAAGGGTACAGTAACCCATTTTGCTTGGATTTCCATTTATGGAATGGATGAATAAAGCAAAAAAAAACAATTAGTATGGGACATGCGTATGATAGGATAACTCACCAAAATTGGATTAAACCGACAATTTTGTGGGCTTTCATGGAAAAGGATTATGATACACATTTGGGTTTGTCCAAAAATGGGAGATACACCAAAATAGACAGCTGAAGGAGAGAAGCTGATGTCCAGCCATCAAGTCTCTGGATTCCCTATTTCCAAAAAAAAATGCCAGATGGATCCATATGGAGAGTCCGTGGGGATATGAAATGGAATATGAATCGGATGTAAATGTGGTATGTAACCAGCAATGTGATTTGGGTTTGTCTTCAAATGGGAGATATCCCTTCATCATGGTTTCTTTAGTGTGGAAAATGCCGAACCATTGCATGGGGGGGTTCCTGAGTTTGAGATCACCCCACCGACGATGCAGATATCAGTGATGCCATTGGCATCTAATCTTAGCCAAAACAGTCAGCGGTTAGTGACGTGATGGGCTTTACACACATCTCGATATGTTGATGGGTTTTAATTGAAACAATTGTTTTTTTTCCTTGAGGAGTTTGCTGGAGTTGATTGGCAGGAGCACATAGGGGCCATTCAATGTACATATACTATCATATACTATATATATATATATTATATCCCTTAGCCACTTGCTTAACACCCCATTTCTGTTCGTGAAATCATCATATATTCCTATGCTGGCGGCTGCTTGCGTAGTGATTAGTCTTGGCATGTCATCAGGACTTTTGATTTTGTTCCACACAGGGTATGTACTCTCGAATGGCAGTTTTTTCTCCGGCAGATGGGTACTATGTTTAAACCATCGTATTTTGGGGCAGCTTATTTTCACATCAACCCAACTTTATGATGTGCGCCCCAGAACCACACTGTGCTTCGTCATTCTCTAAGTTTGCCGCTCGATCGCTCAAGTTCTCAGACAGGACAAGGTCCATTGTGCAGCTGCATGGAAGAAGTGATGTGGCCAAAAGTTGCAGCTGAAAATAAATCTTCACTCCAAAAGTTTTGAAATTTTGGATCCAAAGAATATTTCAACATTTGTAATTAATTGCAGGTCCAGAAGATACTCTAGTTCACACATTTTATAGTTTCTATGAGTAAAATCTCCAGACAGATATCAACAGATCCTAGCCTCGACAATGGTGTAATCAATGTAAAAAAAAGAAGGAACCGCAACTCAGCGAAGTTGGAAAGTGGCTATTGTTTTCATAGTATATGATGTGGAGACCGCCATAGAGCTGGAACTTTGTCTGCACCCAGGGATTGGGTCAGACCTGTGCTGTCCGTTGTGCCATGCCATGCATCTCATGCGCTCTTCAATGAGCCTGCGAAGTCAGGAGGCCAGGAACGTGTCACAGGTGAGGTTCTGACCACAGCAGCAAGCAAGTTCATGTTATTTCCAGGTACAGGTGGAGAGAAGTAAGATGAAGTAAGCCATCTGAACTGGTCATTGGCCGTTTCATAATTTCAATATGACGATACTGTACTTGACAAATTTTGACGATGTAAATGTATGCCTACATATTGGAGGATGGTTTATGAAGCCATTTCCTTCCACTGTTGACCAGTCGGGCCCCGGTCGTGGCTAACCACAATCCGGTGCTGCTTTTGCATCTTGATTTTGGAGTTGGGTGCAATGTATGTTGAACTTGCACAGAGGATGAGTCGTTTCCTACAACCTATAGCCTTACTCCAGACGCTGGGGCACGATGTCACGCTTTGGCTAAGATGAAGTTTTCATATATGCGGTTGTCCCAATTTCTGAACAGACATGGAATCTTAAATGGTATTTTTAAGGTGGACAGTGATGAGATTTTCTGTTTTCGAAGAGGTCCCCCTTTCCTCCTCAGATCTCCGCCGGAACGTGGCATGAGCGAGACAAGCTACTCTCAGGTGGGATCGGGGCTTTTGGGACGTTGGAGGATTGGAGGTGTAGGTGATTTGTTACCTAATGCCCCTTCATATCCCCTTCATATACTTCCAAATTTTTGGACGTAAAAGACATTCATAAGCTATGCGGATCGGCACCCACGTGTCAGTTCTTTTTGCACACCTTCCCATACACGGTCGGTTTGTTGTTCTTTTCGAGACCTGTACAGTTGCACCAATTCATAAGAATAGCACGAGGATACATGCTGATGAATTGATGACATGCCGACTTGATATGATCTTTCCACAACACAAGCAACACACAATGGCAAAACCGTCCAAGTTCTGGTTCCCCTCCTTTTCCAGCTAAATTGATGAACACCGGATCATTTTGGTACCAATATTGAGATGATCTCCATTGAAGAAGGCGGTACAAAAAAACCTGGGGGAAAGCCAGCTGCTTCAATAGGAATTTCAAAGGGCAAAGTGGCAAAATGCAATCCCTTATTCAATAGAACAGTCCTGTTCTTCTCCATTCTTTTACTGTATATAAATGGAGAACTTCCGTGTCCAAAATTATCTGATAGAATCTGATAGACCATATGTAATCCAGAAATCATCTATCCCAGCAATCTTCAATGGCAAAATCCTATAGTACCTCTAAATCCACTGGTCAATGCACTAGTGTCGCAACCACAACAATAAACGATCCCCACACGAGGTTTATCTTAGTGGGATGATTTTTGACATGAACCCTCAGTCATGGTTTGTGAATGGGATGGTGACTATGGCATTGGCATTGGGTTTACCACATGAAGCATCAAACAAATCATCTCTCTGAGGGCGCGATCCTGCGCCACCTGGCTGTTGCGGCGCAGGAGCGATCGTCGATTTTTTCGTGATTTCAGCAGTAAAGACTAGAATGATGATCATGGGTCATCTCAGCAAGAGGAGGTGGAATTTATATAACCAGCTCAATACCCAATTTTAGAAATTAGTGGGACCCAGTTTGGCTACCAAACACGTCGAACTTGACCATCAACAATGGTGGTTCAGAAGCAACAAACTCCGATATCACCGACAACATGTGGAATTCAAGCGAAAAAAGAATTGGCTCTACCACCAACAGTTGTTGTTGTCTAACAAGCTGCACAATTTGGGATGGATCAACGAAATGTTGGTTGAACCAACGAAAAAATGGAGCTATGTTTGAGCAAACCTGACACATTTTCCGCTAGAGGCGATGTCAACCCGGAAGGTGGTGTTTCTTAAGCAGCGACGTTTGATCAATGATGAAGACACATGGACACTTTACTAGTAAGAAGAGGGAAGAAAGGACATGTTCACTTTCGGAAGATCTAGATACAGCAAGAACATGTAAGATGTTGACCCGAACTTTGAGAATTCATCCACTCAAAACGGCAGAAATGGTGATGGGGCCAAGCAACTTTATGACCAGTAGGGTTGCTGTTGACTGAGCAATGCACAATTAACCTCTGGTTGATGTCTTAGGGTTGTTTATTCATCAATCATGGTCATTGCCGGATACACCAAGTTTGGACAACCCCCGATACCATGTTTTTTTCCTGGCTGCAGAGCCAATTCTTGGTGCCCAAATACCCGATTCTTTTGCAAAAAAAAACTCCAATTCTGGTGGGTCTTTACAGGACCCCACTAAGGTGATGCCTCCAGTTATAAGTTGATTTATCTTCACCATACCCCAATGGTTCATCAAACATGGCAGTGGACAATCGCCCCAGTTATAGATGATGTTCCCAGTAAACCCTCCATTTATACTGGATTTCCCAGCTAGCCATGGTTGATTACCGGATGGTAACTAAGGGGAACCACCATACCAGGCACCACTTTAGGGCCCCATCAGCCCCACAGGAGGCCCGTCGAGAGCATGCCATGGCCGTGGCGCTGCAATGGTGGTTTTGGACCTCGCGCATGCAGAGGCGGAGTATGGGGACGCAGCCCCAAGCAGGGGCCGTAAAAGTTGGCCACCTAGGAATTATGAGCTCAATAGAAGTAAATATCATCTCTACCATCCGGGAACACCCTTTTCTATCTTTTTTGGGCCCCCTTTTCTTCTCAATTTTAGATCTAACTGGATATAAGCAGGTTTAGTGTGGATAGATTGTGATAGTATATGTAGGGGACATATAGACATACTGCTTGGTCAGCCAGCTGGATTGTTACTCTAGCGCTAGCTAGTCTTTTGCTATGTTTTTGGGGACATTGATACTTGCGAGGAAAAAAACAACAAGGGTATCCAAGACTGGTCTTTTTGAACTAATCATAATGGGGACATCACAGGAATATATAATATATACAGTACAATGGGATATATGATGGGATGCAATGGATGCCGGAAACAAGTGGGATTCAACCAACGGTGTTCTGGGGATGTGTTGGTATTTATCAGCAAGACTACATGGGTGTGTGAGAACATGAGGTGTGCCACCAAATATGATGAATCAACAAAGGATTGGGGTATACCCATGTATACCCCATGTTTAGACAAGCCCACAGGCTTATGTTTGCTCCATGCCTGCTGTCCAAGGTTCGCAAGAATCCCAAATGATCCCAAGTTGCTGCTTGCTGTTGCACATGCTTCCATGGGCTTCGGATATAAAATCCAAAATACATCTCAATCAGTCACAATTATCCCATTATTAAGATCCGGCAATAACCCAAGACATCCCCCCCCAAAAAAAAACACCGGAAGAATTTGCCTACCATAGAAAGATAATATTGTAATACGTGTGTTTACCTGATATGCTGATATGATATATTAATATACCCCAATGTTTCTTCCAAAATGTGTGTTAAACCCAATAGTAAACCTATCATTTGGGATAACTTACACCACCCATTTATGGTGATTTTGGTGATGGTTTATTTTGTGTTTACCACATCAATTTGATATCCCCAAATAGTCCACGTAGAATTTTCTCAGTGCAGTTGGCATACGATAGTGTATCCATCAATACCATAGTACAACATACCATATAGTTCAATTGAATATCCTAAATTTCGAATAGCCAAACTATATGATAGTCATGGTAGCCAAACTATCCACTTTAATTTGATAAATCATATGATAAAAGTACTAAATTCCCATTTCCTCTCAACCACATCCCAGGTCCATCGCCCTCTTCCGTCGCCACCTGGCGCTCTCACGGCGTCGCAGTGCCATGCGGTGCTGGAGCCACTTCGCCTTGGCGCGGCGCAAAGGGAGAGCGATGCAACTGGCACGGGAGGCGGGCGTATGATGGGTTGTTTCAGCATCAAAATGGTGGTTTTAAACCAATTGAACATCTATGTTATTATAATGGAGCTATAATAAACTATTAATATTGTACACAGTTCACCATCAGCTATGTCAACTCATTATTAATATAGTTCTATATGCCCGTTTTATCCAGTATAACAGGGATGATTTATTGGGATTGTCCTGGTTTAAGCAACACAAAGTATTGGTGGGGAATCTTCACATGGGAATACAAAACTAGGAATCCCCAGGACTTGGTTTTGATTGGGGTTTGCTTGGTGTTTTCAAATACAATGCTTTTATCTTCATAGAAATATTAGAAATGATGGATTGACGATCCCCAGTGACGAGCACATGTTTCAAGGATTTGAAAACCCGAACCGGGGATGGGGTATGGTCTGGTATAGAATTGGAATATTAGAAAACCCATCATTTTATAAAGGTATAATTGTGGTATAATGCGGAAATAATGGGATACTGCATATACCCCACAATGTGATGGGCGTCACATAGCAGACTCGTGAAGGGTAGTTGGATAGT
The DNA here is from genome assembly GCA_003297045.1 of Symbiodinium sp. clade C Y103. NCBI lineage: Eukaryota > Dinophyceae > Suessiales > Symbiodiniaceae > Cladocopium > Cladocopium sp. clade C. Next base: position 188,423 of record BGPT01000336.1, on the reverse strand, counting down.
TTATGTTCTCGAAATTTTAGTGGTCGTATAGCCTGGTCAGCCAAATGTAAATGCTTTTTTGCAGGGTATAGCCTGACCCAGAGCCAGATGATGACTCGTACTCTGGTAATATGTAGAAATAAGATGAAGTAAGGACATTTATCAAACCATCAAATTTCAAATGTTGTTTTTTTCCAAGTAGGAACAGCTTCACAATAAATCTGGTGAAGCTTGAGCCGGGTTTCAACCTGGTGGGGAGCTGACGGATATGTTAGTGGACTTGGAGGGTTCGTGTCACTGTTGGATATTTGTGGAGACAAACATAGCACGTAGCTCCGTGAAAGTTGCTAGCATGAAACATGAAAGCGCACCGGGGATCCATGATCTGCAGTTTTTCCTTCCCGAATTGTTTCTCCTGTCAGACCATTAGATGAGTAATTAAGTTTGTTTGCCTCTTAATTTGCAAGTTTTGGATTCCAGCATCAATATCTACTTCGTGCAGATCCCAACTATCCTTGACTGGTTGGCCATACAGTTGATCTGGGAGGGGGCACACATTGCTCCAGTTGTACGCAACATGTTGGGGACTATTATTTCTTCAAGTTCTTCCATTTACTAACCAGTTAACTCCTCATCTTGTCCCAAACGATCCAATTCTATTTTTACACAGCATTCTATTTCCACGTGTATCCCCCATTCATGTTGCTGATTTTTCCATTCAACCCTCCATTTAGTTCAGGGATTTCCCATTCAAACCTGCATTTCTAGATGGGTTCCCAATCTTTCCCATTGAAATTCTTCATTTCTACATCATTTTCCCATCTTTTCTGATTGAACATCTCCATGTTTATAGTTGATCTTCCCCTTAAGACCTCCATCCCTACAGGATTTCCCCATCTTTTCCCATGAAATTCTTCATCTTTCATCAGGATTTCCCGGCCATATCCGCCCGCCATTGCTGCAGGCCTTGCTACGCCAACGTCTGCGCCCTGCACGGCTACGGCCGCTGCTGCGTTGTTGGGCCCAGGACGCAGCACGACGGGTGAGGCGAAGGACACAGCCGCTGCGGGCGGCATGCTTCGAACGAGAGAGGTGGGACGGGGTGATGATGATGTGGTGTTTTGATGAAGATATATACCCTCTGGTTAGTTCACATAGCCATAGAAAATCCCCTATAAATGGAGGTTTTAATGGGAAAATCATCCCAAATTAACAATTTTCCATTGCTATGTTAAATAACCAGAGGGCAATATTGGTTATTAAATGTTGTTAATGATCCATTGGATGAGGAGTGGTGATGATGTGAATTATTCTAATTCAGTCAGATATAATCTGAGATATAATCTGGATGATCATCATCTACAAAAATGAAAGTTAATGATATTTGCTGGGTATTATAACCAACCATAACGGAACTCAAGGGGAACATAATGAGACTTTTCATGGGAATATCATAGTTGTAGTCAAGATATAGTTACACTGGGATGAGGCAAAGCCTTAATGAGGATATAGGTGATGATATATATATATATATATAGTCGTTATTCGATGATTGTTATGAATATATATCCATTCTATTCCCATTGGATTGGTCTATCCGAAAAGGGGCATCTGCCATTTTATAGGGAACATGATGATCAACCGATGGATTTAGAGGTACCCAATTTTCTGACAAACCCATATGATAAAGTCGATAGTAAGCTCCATACAAGCAAAAATGGGGTAATAATGGGGATATTATTGGAATATAAATCTATGAATAACTTCCCCATGAAGTGGCTATAGTTATATCAATATGAATTACACATGATGGTTTAGTGTAATAGGGATATAATCTGGATGAATAATGATTATGATGTTTCTAGTATCCCCAAAATGAGTATGGTAATTATTGAAAACTGCATTACATATCACATATATCCCAATGCTANGATGTTTCTAGTATCCCCAAAATGAGTATGGTAATTATTGAAAACTGCATTACATATCACATATATCCCAATGCTATCACTATGTTCCTATACAACCACCATTATTCCACTATAAGGGGGATATCACACATAATCTATGCTATCTATATAACTATATATATATATATATAAAAATCTAAATCTACATGTACAAACACATAATCCCATTCCCCTAACATTCAACAACCCCAGTGTATTAAACCATGGTTTCTGGGGTAAACATGAATGGGAGGTGAGATTCATCAACATTCACTGAAACCATTTATTATCAATCCTGGATTATCCAGAATATGATCCATTATACCCCAATATAAGATAAGATCCATGATTCCCACGATATTTTTATCCCTATATCTAATCATTGTGATAGTCGATACCACCCTTGATTACACAATTATGGATAAAGTAATCATTTAAGATTATATTCATAATGTCATTACTATCCCATAGTAAGTGTATAGTAGTTGCTATAAAACAATTATTACCCATTATTACATTTGTTGTTGTCTACAAAAATAAGTACTATTATCATAATCCCATATAGCTACTATAAAATCAGTATACCCTCCGGTACACGTTTACATAACTATGGAAAATTGTTATCCGTATATCTAATCAATGGATGGTTTATAATGGAAAATCCCATTAAAATCTATTTTCGGAAACCTCCATATTTACCATTTTCACCACGACTTCGCAGTCTGTTGCGCGTGGCCTACGGCGCCTGGCGCCGCCACTGCGCCGCACGGCGCCGTGCGGCGGCGCAGCGCCACGCTGCGGCGCGGCGGCACCTCGAGCGGCGGAGGCCACGGCGCAGGGAGGGGGAAGGGTAGGAAATTGGTGGAAAAACTGGAGAAAAAGTGGAGAAAAAGGGGGGGAAACAGTGGGGAAAATGGTAGGTTTACACTCAAGACACTTGGAATTTCACCAGAGAAACCTTGGATTTAAGATTGTTTAATTAGTTATACTGGGGATTTTCTGAGGATTTGAGCAACAAAATATGGATTTAAGATGAATGACTGATATTGAAAACATGACAGACTTATCGGCCAAATGTGGAATGTGAGGTGGAATCAATCAATCATCCAAGATATCGTCTCTCTACCAAGTTAGGACAATCTTGCCATGCCAACCCCCAAGGCCTGCTGCGTTTCAACAATGGCACCACTGGGCACGGAATGCTGCTGGTTTCCGCAAGCAGGTGTGATGGGCATGGCAATAGGTTGGGCGCTTGATTTGGTGGCGACGAAACAAAAGACATGACACGAAAGCGTGGTGAAAGCCCTGAAGGTGCTCCCCAAATTTATAATTCCTAAAAAACATTTTTGTTGAACAAGGGGATAACTTCAGTATAGTTGGTTTTATCACCACTGAAACCATAAATATATAGATATTTAGTTTTCAATATAGTGACTTCACATAATATATGGAACCATATATAGTTGGTGGTTGCAACTATTTTTTAACCACGGAAATCCGATCGTCATATCCCAATGACGAGTGTAAGCCGTAAGCTTTAGCCATCGATCGCTTTCCAATATCGGTGGTTTCCCCTGGGAGATATCACCTGAGCTAAGGAAATACTCGATGTTGCTAGTTTCGGCAAGGGGGGACTAACCCTGACGACTTTTTCAAGATGGGATTGTCTGAGGTCTAATCTCCAACAGCTAGGGTGACCTCCCAAGGATATGATATCTTAGCTGGTTGATATGTTGGTTATCTATGATTATCTTAGTTGGTTGATATGTTGATGATATCTATAGCTGGTCATCTTAGCTGGTTACTATATGTTGATGATATCTACAGCTGGTTATCTTTGCTGGTTGATATGTATAGAGACCATTCGAAAACTGTGAAGTTGTTGGTCCATCTGCCTCCGCAGATCCAGCGCTTGTCCTTGCAACATGGGGTAGAGTTGCAACGGAAAGGATGGGGAGTGTCTCAGCAGACGGATGGGCAAACCGGCGATACCTTCAATTACCCTCTGGTAAACTAACATAGCTATGGAAAATCACAAGCTTTAATCGGTAAATCAACTATAAATGGTCCATTTTCAGTAGCTATGTTGGTTTACTGGAGGGTAATTGATGTGTGAATGGGACATTTCACCACTTCTGTGATAGGGAAACCCCAGTTCTATCCGTGGATATTGGGTTGTTTTTTCCAACCAACATGGCAACATAGGGGTAACCATCATTCCTTGTGGCTGATATTTGAGACTAGCCATGACAAATGAAGGGTGTCCCCCTGGTTATCTTGCATGAAGATGGGCGCATGCAATATCATGTATGTTGTCGCTTTAAACGCTAGCCGCTAAACCATTCATGAATTATGTTTGTTTCATGCTGCATTGCGTGCAGATGTGAATGATAATCCTTGTGTGCGAGAGAGTGCATGGGTGTTTTCCATGGTGCACGTCCCAAGAGAGGTCGGTTCCGAGGTGCAGATGAACATTGCTGGAGTTGAGCTCATGCCTTTGGACAGTGAACACTTCTAAGGTATTCTAAGGTTGGGATGATCTCAACAACTCCTGTTGGTGATTTTTTCCAAGTCTGGTTTGGTTGCTGGAACTCCGCAACTTCATCATCCCCCAATCATATAACCAACACCCCTTATAAATGGTCCCCACAAAAGAATAGATTAATTCTAAGCCAGGTTTTGTTAGTGGATCCACTGATGCAAATGGATAGGAGGGGGTAAACCCGCAACTTGACATGTGCAGAACGAGTTGTGATTTTCACCCCATCTCGTAAATGGATAGGAGAAGAATCAACGGATCATACACAAAGCCATTGATCAGGTATCTCATGATGGGGTAAACCATGGTAAACCTAATCATTAAGCCTCTAGCGTTTCCCAGATTCTCTCACTTGGGGGTACGAATGGCCATACCATACCCCAAAAAATGGTCTAAATTAACACAACATGTGGGAAGCAATACTGCGTGTAATGGGGTCAACCCCTACCGCTTACTTGATGATGGATTTATATAAGCANCCCAAAAAATGGTCTAAATTAACACAACATGTGGGAAGCAATACTGCGTGTAATGGGGTCAACCCCTACCGCTTACTTGATGATGGATTTATATAAGCAGATGTTTAATATACGGTGCCTAGTCATGTTTAGTCACAAAAGTGCCAACTATATACGAGATTTGCCACATATTTACAGTTCGTATACATCAGCTACTTATACTTATAGAAATCAATATGTATATATATATATATANCAAAAGTGCCAACTATATACGAGATTTGCCACATATTTACAGTTCGTATACATCAGCTACTTATACTTATAGAAATCAATATGTATATATATATATATACACACACACACATACTTACCAGACAATTCCTAAAACAATGGCTGAAATCCACAGCTCCGCTCAAGCGATCATCAGAGCCCTAGGCATGGCGCGGCTGGTTACGACAGCGGACGCGGGCCAAGGAACGACAAGCTGAGGCGGTTTTCTGGGNTCCGCTCAAGCGATCATCAGAGCCCTAGGCATGGCGCGGCTGGTTACGACAGCGGACGCGGGCCAAGGAACGACAAGCTGAGGCGGTTTTCTGGGGGAAACCCACAAGTGGAGATACAATGGCCATGGGTTATACCCTCTGGTAAACGTTTACATAACTATGGAAAACCACCATTTTTCATAGGTAAATCAACTATAAATGGTTGTTTTCAATAGCTACGTTAGTTTACCAGAGGGTAACAGGACTTATAGCATGTTCTAAGATTCTTTGATGTGGTAAGCCAGTGACTGTTGTCGTTTATCTTACTTGGGTGTATGGATATGAAAAACACCCAGAGTGTAGAGCGCGGGNTAAGATTCTTTGATGTGGTAAGCCAGTGACTGTTGTCGTTTATCTTACTTGGGTGTATGGATATGAAAAACACCCAGAGTGTAGAGCGCGGGCACCTGGGTGGCCCCTTGCGATTCCTGGCACATCCAAGGAATCTGAGTTAACGTGGGTGGACAATTGCATGAAATCGTAAGTGGTAAATCACAATTATTCACCATGCTTTCGTTCACTCAATTTTCTTTAGGATGTACTACACTACATGAATAAGATATTATATATATATATATATACATAGGTTATTGTCCAGTGGCCAACTCGGATGCTAGGTTGCCAATGCATACCTCTGGCCATCAATGGGCAGACTTCCAAATTCTTGGGATGATCTAAAGGATGTGGCAGGACATTTTGTTTGGACAGTTCAGGGAGATGGATTTGTGCCAGCTCATTGCATACCATATGCCCTTAAATGGCATTGGTGTTCGTCCGATAATTTAGGGTAACCCCTCTCAGTCCACATGTGAAAAATCATGTTCCAATGACCACAACTTGGGAGTATATCAACTATTTTTGGACACAGCCATAACTAAAATTTGCATCTTTGTTCAGGATGACTCTCGACTCCTGACCTGGTACCAAGTTGGGAGCCTTCGGAATTGGAGGTTTTGACACGGACAACATGAGGTAACCGACTCCGAAAAAGGCTTGAGTTGGGTTCCCCAGTCAATGTAATACCTATATTATCCTGTATATATTCTATATTATATACTTGGTATAACACATAAATCAGAGGAATGCATTTTTTTTCCAGTGCCACGTTCAATTTCCGGAACATTGAGAGCGCCTCTCCCCGCGTCGCTGCTCCAAACGCGTGGTGGCGCTACGGAGGGTGTTGAGAGCCAATGAGGAGCGACGGCAGCTGCAGGTGGGCAACATCAACCGCCTGAAGGAAGTCTTTGGGATTTTCATGGGATAAAAGGACAACAAGGAATGATCTTTATGTTTAAGGATGTTATGGTATTTTGGTTGAGATATGTTGAGATACATTTAGCCAACAATATGGGAAGTAACACATATGCATATATATATAGACATAATATGACATAATTATGTACATTATGTATATATATATATATACATATGGACAATGGGTAAACAATGGTGAACTTGCTTTTTGTTTGCCTCATTTATGAGGATTCCACATGTAACATTGCAATTTTGGGGGTATCTACCTCTTTTTGAACAAACACAAGCAGGAAGGTTAAGGCATGATGTCACCAAATCAACTGACCAGCAACGGCAATAGTGAGATTCCAGCTAGCAAACAATGCAGATCCTGCGGGCTGCAATCCTATAGGATTTGTGCGGCTTGGATTTTTCCCAGAGAAATCGCCATAAGTCTCTCATTGTTCCATACTGTGAAGTCTTTGATGGTTCAATCCCATGCAATCCCCAAAAGTATTGATGGTGAAATATGGTTACATACCTATCAATTCTCATGAAGATCCCAGTTTTTCTTGGTACCCTCTGGAAATTTAACAGTTCGCCATTGAAAATGGCCATTGAAAAATGGTGATTTTCCATAGTTATGTAAACGTTTATCAGAGGGTAAAAGTCCTTCATTTTTCCGGTCAAACCGATCGGGTTTCTCCCGCTCCAACGTTCCTCGGCAGGTGCAACGCCTTGTTGCCGCCTGGAGGGGATCATTGGCGTTGAAACCGTGGCTGGCGAAGTGGAAGGAGCTGCAACTTGGGATGATTTTGGGGGGATGAAAAATCGAATGATTTCGATGGGGATTTTATGGTGATTTAATGGTATCTAATGGGATTTCATGGGACTTAACGGTGATTTCATGGTTATTTTCATGGTGATTTCATCAATACAATTAATTAAATTGGGATGTTCATGAATCATTGCATTTCATGGGTATATTTAATCATCAACATGAGGGATTTCATGGGATTGAATTCAGATACAATGAGGATCCTCCAGTGTCATCAAACATCGCTAGCCGGGAAATCCAGTGTCACTGGATTGGTTTAAGGGAAAATTTACAGGAAACCCCCATATTTGATGGGAAAATCCATGGTTTCCTGTAAATTTTCCCTTAAACCAATCCATTGATAGTTTGAGTGGGTGATTTCCCAGCAAGCCACATTCGATTACCGGAGGGTAAACCACCCATTCAACATGGGGATATTGCATGGGATAGCTGAACTCTCCCACTTGGCATGCAACAGTGGAAGTTCACATTTTCACCAATAAACATGGATTGGTTGAAGGGAAAAATTACAGGAAAACCATGGTTTTTCCAATGAAATAATATAAGGGTTTCCTGTATTTTTTCCCTTAAACCAACCCAATGATAATAAACATGGTCATCAAAAAGATTTGTTCTTGGATGTTCTTGGATTCTTGGACCGCCCCAATGGAGTTCCTGAGCCTCAGCTGACCAAGCTGCTGAGGTGTGAGAGGTCAGGGAGGCCAAAGCAGATGTTGCCGCTGTCTTCATCTAGAAGTTTGGCAGCAATAGCTGAAATTGGGAGATCAATCATTAACATTGTATAAGATTTATTTTAAGGGATATAACTATAATGGGAGATATAACTTCAGACATAAACCCAGATAGAATACATACTAGACAATGATGTGATAAAGCCAAACCAGAAACTCTTGATTTCGAGTGTTTTTTTCATCCCATTTGTTTCTGCTAAGGCATGGCAATTTTCTTCTGGTTTTGGCTTTGCCACACATTATTGGTAAGCTAGCAGCTAGGTGGCTCATTTAAATACTGTTGATCACATGCGCATTTATTGCTGGTGAATCCCCACTCATTAGAAACATACCCTCTGGTAATCAAACATGGCAATGGACAATCCACCATTTATAGGGGATTTTCCCATTAAAACCTCCATTTAAATAGGATTTCCAATTGCTATGTTTGACTAGCGAAGGGTATTGGTAATTTCCTTCTCACATTTGGGAACAAATTTCTTGCTTATCACACCATTGGTGATGTGATATCCCTCATTTACTAGTGCGAACTCCCCCTTCATTGTTGCTAAACATATTGGAAACCAGAGACATCACTTAACAGTCCATATTATATATATATGATGCAAGCAGTTCAACATCCCCATTTCTTTTCTATGAATAGCCACATTGCTGAAATCACAAGTTCTTTGGGTAGCTCACACTTTGAGATTTCTCGAATCCCCATTTCTGTTGGTGAAATCCCTCCAGGCCTCGAGGACTTCCGACAAAAGCTCCGTGCTGAACGGAGCGCACAGAATCGCGCTGAACAGAAAAAGATGTTCGACTTTTCGTGTGGCTGATGGGCTGAGTTTAACCAGCAACAAAAACATGGGAAAATACCATGAACATCATCAATACCATGGGAACATGAAAGGAAAATATCTGAGATATGTTTGTTACCCAACAAGTATGAGATTTGGGCTGAAACATGTCGGGATTTTGCCAACTTTTTGCTGTGCATAAAGAACAAATCGGGGGATGAAAGCAAACAAACTTTGGGCGAAGCAACAACAACGCACACTTTGGGGGAATCAACAACAAATGGAGATTCAAATCCGTACTGAACCTACAAGAAATAGGGATTCAATCCTGAGCAATGCGTTGGCTCACATGTATGGCCATCTATTTTGGGATACGAAATAAGATTGACTTTTTCCACACTTCATGGTAGTCCGGCAATATACATGTTTTTTTTTTAAACTTCACATTCACATTCCAAAAAAAACAAAACATTGAATCCTACTGCGGATGGTTTGGGAAATCCTACAGCACCAATGTCGGGTTGGTTGAAACGCTGCTATAAACTGCTGCGGATTTCTTTCACCAGGCGTCAAGAGGATGAGCGCCGCCGGGAGGACGAACGTGGGGTTTGCCCAGTGCTGGGGAGAGTTCGTGAGTTGAGCCATTGAAAATGCCATTTTTGATGGGTACTCTATATATATATAATTATATAATTATATATATATGATTATACTGTATATTACTATTGGGATTTTCAAAGATCAAAGATACATAAAGATACGAGATTTGATGTATATGGAGATATGAAGCATCATTCCAGTGTCATATTTGTCATTGTAAGGGGATTTTAATTTTCGAAGGTGTTTCTCATCGCTAAGAATGTTGATCAGTTATGATCGATTATGAACTAGGGGTTTATGAATCTGCCTGGTTTATTGGGGATGATATGTTACAACCCATAATTCATGGGATATCATTCCAAACCAATCAGCAAGGTGACATGGGGCATGGGTATTTTCACGGCTGACTTGACATACTCTCAGTATTCAAACGTGGCCATGGACAATCCCACATTTACAGATGATGTTCCCATTAAACATCCATTTATAGGGGAGTTTCCATTGGCAGATTTGATTACCGGAGGGTATTGGCAAAACGTTCCCAATGATCTCTCATAAACTTTTGGGTGGTGTGAGGATTTGTTGAGATTCCGGAGACAAAATGGCAAGCTCCCAGACAAAAGACGCTGTCTCAGGTGGCTTAAAATCCCTCAAACTTCATGTCATTTATCACATTTTATGCATGTGGAAATGGAGTTTTCCCAAAAGGTACCCCTAAATCATCCATTTATAGACTTTATTTCTAGATAGATTTTCCATGAAATAAACCATCCAGCTCTGACCATTTCTGGGGCGACCGGGATGCTGATCCCGGTTGCTGGCGAAATCCCGATTTCTTGGAACAGCTACGGTACAAACAAAAACGCACGGTATACCCTCTGGTAAACTAACATAACTATGACAAATCATGAAAAATCACCATTTGTTCATGGGAAAATCCACTATTTCTATGGCAATTTTTCATCACTGGACTGGTTTAACGGAAATGTTTACAGGAACCACCCATATATTTTAATAGGGAAAATCCATGGGTTTCCTGTAAATGTTCCCATTCACCAATCAATTGAAATCTCCTTCAGATCCGAGTTTTTTGGGCTTTCCAAATCTCACTGAAATCGAGTTCGATCCTCGCCGATGTTTTTGCCCGAGGTCAACGTGCGCAAGAGACCGGGCACTCAGTTTGCTCGAGGGGTCATCCGGCACCAGATGGCACCTGCTTTCCAGTGGAGCACTGTTGAAACCGCCTGGGGATAAAGATCACTATATGATCTATATGGATGATTGACATCTTCACTCATATCTAGGTCTTCACTCATATCCAGGTCCAAGATTTTGAGGATTTCAGCGTCCTAGAGTCCTAGAAACCCTGGCACCTGGTATATGTATGTATATGTACTATCGTTGTTGGGGATGGCAATGGCCTTGTGCTGCTTGGCGACCTGTCCGTGTCCATGTGTCTTTCGCGCAATTTGATCTGCTTAGGTGGGTCAAAAGTCAGGAATCTATTGGTGCCGTTTTTGTGTGATGAATAATGGATATATAACCTTTTTTTTGGCGAAAACAATGGTACCAGGGACACACTGGCATCGCCCAGGGATGAGCGACGGAGGGCAGAGGACCAGCCGGACCAGCGGTTGGCTTGTCCTGGAATTGTTCCGAAAAATGGGGAATTTACCCAGATGATGTGACCACTTTGGTATGGTGAAAATGAGATGTTCAAAACATGTCAAAACCACGGGTTGCTTGGTGGGTTTTCCACCTTTTTTTCAGAGAAGTCCTTGTGACCTCCGACGCCTGTATCAGGGACAATGGTTCTACAAATGTTTGATGTTGGTTAGATAATATAGATACAGAGATAACATATGTTATACATATAATATATATTATATCATTATATCATTGACTAGTTCTGCTTCATTTTTTTCAAAACATTCTGATCCTGTGTCATTCTGTACTCTTTTGAGTTCCCCCAAAATCAGAAGCACGGAGGTTTCTCAAGATTCTGCGAGGTTCTCAGCATTTTGGATCGAGATGTCAATGTTTTGGTTGGAATTTCTATCATCTTTGTGCTTTTTGTTCTGTTTTGTTCTGTTCTTGTCCTGCGCCCTGTACACTCAAGTAGCAAGTGCGGTGGCGCACAAGCTATCAAGTGGTCGTTGCGGTGAAACACATAAAGGCACAAAAACAAGTGCTTTAAACAGAATGCTTGAAGTAAATGTATCGTTTCCAAGCGGTCGTGGTGGATCAGTGTCCCTTCCAGCAACCTCTACTTTGAGAGACTTGAAGATTCTGGCCCAGAATTGTCTCGGACAGGGGTTCCTGAGGCTTGTCAAAGGGGATGGCAGTGTCTTGACGAACTCCATGGACACTTTGCTCCACGCAGGAATTCAAGACGGAGAGCATCTAACAGCTGTTGCACAACAGGCCAAAGTATCCCGATCAGGAAAAGCCTTTGCAGTTTGGTGCTATAAAGGTGATGGCATTGTGACTTGGGGCGATCCAAGCGATGGTGCTGACAGCTCTGCAGTGAGAGATCAGCTCAAACATGTGGAGCAAATTCAGGTGACATCGGGGGCATTTGCCGCTGTTTTGGCTGATGGATCCGTTGTTGCCTGGGGCGATCCAAATTACGGTGGTGACTGCTCTGCATTTCAAGACCAGCTCAGGAATGTGAGGGAAATTAAGGCCGCATCCGAAGCATTTGCCGCCATCTTGGCCGATGGATCAGTCATTACTTGGGGCCGCTTCGGTGCTGACAACTTTGCAATTCAGAATCGGCCTAGGAATCGACCCAGGAATGTAAAGCAAATTCAGGCCACAAACGCAGCATTTGCGGCTATCTTGGCTGATGGGTCAGTTGCTACCTGGGGTCATCCTGGCTGTGGTGGTGACAGCACTGCAGTTCAAGATCGGCTCAAGAATGTGAAGCAAATTCAAGCCACATTGGGAGCCTTTGCAGCCATCTTGGCCGACGGATCAGTCGTTACCTGGGGTCATCCAAGCTTTGGTGGTGATAGCGCATCAGTTATATCTCAGCTAAGGAATGTACGGCACATTCAGCGGACGCTTTGTGCATTTGCTGCTATCTTGGCGGATGGATCAGTTGTCAGCTGGGGCAGTCCAAATGCCGATTGTCATATGAACCATGCGGTTGGAGTTGGTCCGCTGCAGCTCCCTCGGTTCAACCCTGAACTGATGGAGAGGGCGATTGCGAAAGTGAAAGATCAACTGTGCAATGTGCAGAAAATTCAGGCCACAAGCTCAGCATTTGCGGCTATCTTGGCGGATGGGTCAGTCATTTCCTGGGGTGATGCAAATGTTGGTGGTGACTGCTCCCTAGTTCAAGATCGGCTCAAGAATGTGGAGCACATTCAGGCCACATATGCAGCATTTGGTGCTATTTTGGCCGATGGATCCGTTGTTACCTGGGGCGATCGAGGCTTTGGCGGGAAGAGCTCTGTGGTTCAAGATCAGCTCAGGAATGTCCGGCAAATTCAGTCAACATTTGGAGCATTTGCCGCTATTTTAGCCGATGGATCAGTGGTTACCTGGGGTGACCCAACCAAAGGTGGTGATAGCTCTGCTGTTCAAGGTGAACTTAGGAATGTGCAGGATGTGCAGGCTACAAGTTATGCATTTGCGGCTATCTTGGCGGACGGATCCGTTGTCACCTGGGGCGATCATAACCGTGGCGGTGACAATTCGGATGTTCAAGATCAGATCCAGGGTTTGTAGTTGCAATGCTGGCTTTGAGAGTAATGCTCTGGAAGAAGCGGTTGACTGCTTCGCTTTGCCAGAAGAGATTAAAAAATATCCTTCCTTCAACATGAACTCCTAACATGCGCCATTTTCATCAATTTCCGATATTTCTATATATTTCTTACAATTGTACACATATGTGTGTGTGTGTGAATATACTAGATCGAACAAGAATATGATTGCAGAAGCCATCAACAATCGCCCAATCAATAATAGGGTTTGGAGATTTACACAATATCATCATACATCATCAAATTTTTGATGTTTGTCTCACCTGGGGCTTTTCCAGGGAGACTGGACTCCAGAGTGGATCTCGGGATTGGCGAGTGGCTCGATGTCACCAACAGGGCCCCGGGGCCTTTTACTTTTGGGTGATTGAGCTTAAAAGGAATTAACTCTTAGCCTTCATGATCTACTTAACATTAATTAACATGTTTAGCTGGACAATTTGCCATTTACATCCATTCATAGTTTTTTTTTTTGTAATTGAACATGGGAATTGCTGAGCCAGAGATGTTCGAATCAAGCATGCCAGATCTTCATACCCAGTTCAAAACTACATCTTTACCAGTTGGCCCCTTTACGAACCATTCACCAGTCAGGTAAGCCATCATCGGGCCACCGTTCTGTTATAGGCATATCTACAGCCCTATTTGTGGGGATTTTATTCATGAGTTGGTGAAGCTTACACTTAACAATGTAACTATAGATACAACTTATTTCATCACCCTAAACCCTAGTTCACCCAGTGAACTCAAGCAAATTCGCGATTTCCAACCGGGGCACCACCTTGTTTTCTCTGTGATTCCCTGACTCGGTGATGTTCATTCATTTGGTCATGGATCTGCACCACGGCAGGAGCATCGGGCTGACCTGTCGATGCTGGGGTGCTCACTGAAAGCATTCGTTGTGTATTGCTGGGCAAAGCTTGGTTGAGTATATGAGTGGCTCATTTTTTGGGATATGGAGGTTTCCTAAAATGGGGGTACCCCAAAATGAATGGTTTATAATGGAAAATCCCAAACAAAAATGGATGATTTGGGGGTACCCCCATTTTAGGAAACCTCCATAGAGAGTATACCATTTGGATAGAATGATGTAGACCATTCGCAGGGTGTCTAAGATTGACCAAAATGATACCAGAATAATTGTATAACTTCGGTTTTTTTTTTGGCATTGGCATTGAAGATTGGCCAAGATGATTGCAATGGAAAGGTTAAACAGTTAAACACATGGCTGTGAATCAAAACCCTGGTACCTAGTGAACATCAAAATAGCTGGTAAATGGATGTTCATCCCCCTAAAATGGATAATATTAGGTTTTGACCCAATCCCATATGTGATCTTCGGATATCGGGTATTTTCCATCCACTTGCCAGCTATATGATATGTGTCATATCTTGATGTGAACATCAGGATACCAAACCAAGATTGACCAAGATGCACCAGGATCCACCATTCCCAATTTTTCCATAAATTGAATGGGGGGTTTACCGGCAAAACATGGTTTCTTTATGTTTCTTTATTATTATTTTTTTACCAACATTATGCCAATTCATCATGGTCGAACCCAATTCATGTCAATTCATGTACTAATCTGAGAGCCATTTATTCATGCAAGGCAACTTTGGGACTCAGGCATCACGGATGATAAGGCCATCGCAGTAGGCACTGGATGTACTTTTTTTGTCAAGTCCCTCAACGTGACTTCTTGGAAGATTCACCGACATTCACCCACCGTGATCTCTTTGAAGATAGAATACACCATTTTGTTGATGGTTTATCATGGTGTTCTCGTTGAACATTGCCATGGCCTTGGAGATAAAATTCACATAAATCCACCAGTTACTGGTCCAAACCCATATGGATAACGTTCAAGGTCCGACCGCCATGAACGTCAACGTCGCTGGGGGAGCCCATTGCGGGCTGCTACAGGCCATACAGGTAACGGGAAGATCTGTTTGGAATGTTGAGAGATATAGTTTATATATGTTTATATGATATAGTTGGAATGTTTTTGTTGGGATATAGAGTTGCGGGAATAAAACATGGGCATACATATATAACCAACATGGGAATACAATGGAATACACATGATATGCGTTGGAGGGGTTTCTTGAAATGAGTCACCCCAAGTTATCGCCGGATTCATGGGTCAATCTTGATTAAACTACATATATAATTCGTATTGTCGGGTACCCGAATTGTAAGAAACAGCCATGTACATCGCAGATGGAGTACAATCCATCTCCTGAACCGTAGAACATAAGAATATCCCATGATATTCCCATTGAATAGCCATGAAGTCCCTTCGAGATCCTTTAAATCACCTCTTAAAATGACCCATTTGACTACCCACAGAACCCTGTGCCGTCCCCCGAGGTTGGGAGGAGGAGGAAGAGGCCGAACGCCGTCGTAGAGACGACTTCGAACGGAGGCGGCTGTAGTTTTGTTGTGATGGAGCCCCTGAAGGGGAAATCCAATACCCAGTGGGTGTGTCGAAAAAGGGGATGCACCCCCCCATGAAATGGCTATAAAAAATGGGGGATTTCATGATGAACCGAACCCGTGGATACAATGGGATACCCGACATTTTCAGACAAAGCCACGATTTTTGTTGGAATTCATGGAAGTATAGGATACATAGTGATGTAGTGTTGGTTTCTTGATGGGATATAATGGGGATCTTATGAGATATCGAACCAACTAGGATACCACCTTATGCTGGTGATTTAATCAACAAAAATGGGGATTATTTCCGAAAAAAACCGGGGATGGAAGAATCTGGATTTTGTGGTGTTTTAACCAACAACATCATTGGGGGTAATGGATTGTGATACGAATGTGATACTTGGGATCTGATGGAAAGACCGTGGAAATAATAATATATATATATATATATGATATATAGATAATTTTGATCACGACCTCACGTTGCGAGGTCATTGCACGCTACAGCATACCAACATATGTTTTCCCCCCAAGCAGTCCAACATACATTACATACCGTGGTTAGTCATTGTTTCCTCTTTAAACTTAACATATATATTGGGGTATACACCATTTGTAGGCACACCAATTGCTGAGATGCTCCCCAATTGCATCATGATTCACCTCTGGAAACCCTGGGGATAAACTGAAGAGCAGCTGGTACATCGGTTTAGCCACGGCTGGTTTATCATGTTATTCTTTCTCCCCGAAGCACTTTGAGGGCTAAGAGCTAGTCTCATTCTTGACTTTCCATCCGTAAATGGTTTTGGTGTGTGAGGTTTCCAGTTGAAGCGATATCAGTCAGTATAGAAGACCTATTCATGAAGCTCTCAAATGTGTGGTGGTTGTTTCATCTCATTTTTTGTTGGGTACTTACTGACATGTTTGCTGACCCACCCGTTGCTTAACCTCACCCCCGAGCCCCAAAGAAAATATAGAAAACGACAATTACAACGTCCTGGCCTCCGGCATTTGCATCACGCACGCGTCGGCCCAAGGTACTGTTTTTTTCAAAGGAACATCCCAAACACCAGCCTTCCAGTAGCTTGCCGTGCAGCGACCGCCTTGAAAAAATCGGTGACCGATGGGTCAAAACTCAAGAACTGACATAGACAAACGGATTGAGATGTTGCCAAGAAAACAAGTAAACATGAATTGCTGTAGATATCATTGGACCAATGGCTCCATCTTCTTCGACATTTTAGGCTTCACTGAACTTCCTGCACCGAACCTTGACATTTTTGGCCCCCCCTCCTGCGGAGCAAAGATGTTGGGTGCTGCTGGCGCAACGGTGGCGGCGGGCTATGCAGCCACCGCGACTTGGCAGCAACTAGCTGTGGATATAGGCTGCATAAGACAAGCAACTGGAGGGTGATAGAAATCCGAAGAATGATGACTGAACAGACTGGTGAACGGGTGGTGAAGGGTGAACTGTTAGCCAGTTTGATGGGTATTCAGGGGCAGCCATGCTTGAAGTCAGAAATGCTTGCTTGCTCTTCAGTAAAGCATCGAAATGGAAAGGCAAATCACGAAAGATCCATGTTCAACAGGAACATCATCCGAGGGACTTTCTAAGGCCTTACCCAATTGGATTCCCGGTTTCAACCGGTTTCTGAACCACTTCCCAATGTCGGGGATTTCAGAGGTACCATGTTTGTGAAAACTCTGCAACTGCGTTGAGAAAGGACAACCTGTCCCTTTTTTCTCGAGAAGGGTACACATGGTAGGCCGTATGGTGGTTGGTCTTGTTTAGCGAAACCTACACAATCGTACACATTCGATACATGTGCTCTGACAAAGCATTCCATTCTTGCTGTGTCGCAGTCTTGTGCATAGGTTGCATGTCTTTGAACCATTCGTATCAAATCTCAAAAGAGCTGAACATGAGTAGTTGTTTGCAAAAGGAACCATCCCAAGATTGGCATATGCAATGTTGCCGTCGTGCAATGCGATTTTCTTCTAATAGTTGTTTTTTTATTTCTGTGACGACTTCAACTTGCTCCACATCGCAGCAACATGTGTCCTGCCCAAGGCTTTTACCTACAATCGCGACCGCTTCCATTTTAATGCCAAGCAGCGTCAACATCGGATCCATCAAAATCAGCAGCCTGCCGGGGATGTGGTGCCAGACTTGAAGGGATGATCCATGTACAGCTGGCTGTTTGAACGGACACTGGCAATGTTGTGTTGATATTCGTCTGCTCAAAACACCATTGTTTTGGCAGTTCATTTTGCATTTGAACTCTTATGTATAATATAATATGTATTTTGTAGGCATATTGCCCTGTTGATTGGTGGACCAGTGGATTCTGTTGCTTTTGGATGGTGGTTTCATATTGTCCGGAATTGTTACTCTTCGCGTTCTATCCCTGCTTGGAAATATGATCATTGGGATGGTTCGCAGATTACATATCATATTTGTGATTGACCAACATGAACATGTCCTGAATGAAGCACGTTTAACCAACAGTACTAGGTAGTGTGAAGAACACTGCTCAAAAGTTGTTGAATCTTCAGAGATTTGTTGGTGAACACACTCAAACATGCACTAACCAACCAACAGGTTTTCCTGAGCGTCTACTAAAAACCTGCTGATTACACCGTTTCGTTCACATAGCTTTTCCCCTCTTTCCCCTGAAACGGTTTGACCACTCCGTGCTGAGGAGTATGAAGCTTGAACTCTGGAAACTGTTCAGTTGCTCGGCACTAACAATGGTGGTTTCACTCCGCAATGATTGGCATACAACCAATCATCCCCGGAATTCAACACAATCAAAGAACATGAACAGATTTTGGCACTGATGTATTTTCTTTTCAGACATATGGAGGTTTCCTAAAATAGGGGTACCCCTAAATCATCCATTTTTGTTTGGGGTTTTCCCTTATAAACCATCCATTTTGGGGTACTGTACCCCCATTTTAGGAAACCCCCATATGAATTTTCAGCAAGCCTTTGAACATGGTGATTCAAACCCTGAACACGGACACCGATTGAAGAATTTTGAACGAGCATGGTGAAGATTTATGCAATGAGGATGGGGAATTTCGACTCACAATGGTTTTTTAAGCATCAAAGCATATGAAAACGAGATGTTCGAATTGAGCATTCGAAGGGACTTCAAAGTATTGAACGCCCTGATCTGTTCAGTGAAGCTGTGGAACAACGCCATGACACAATATCGAGACAATCCGTAGTATCCCTAGGAAAAAAAACAATGCAGAGCCCTCACAAATGGACTGAGAAGATCGTTTACCCACTGAAGATGAGTCATTGTTCCAGTAGGCCAGTAGGCTCCATTAGCAGATTTTTTGGGCTCAATTGCCACTTATTCCCCAAAGATGGCAGAATTTGAGACGAGAGCGTGTCAGGAGAAGATGTCAGGGACCTGTTCGAGCTGACTACGTCAAACATGCCGCTTGCCTTTGCGCTGAACGATCTGAATGGTTGGCATCACAAGTGATACCCTTTGGTGTCATCAAACGTGGCAATTGAACATCGCACATTTACAGATGAATTTCCCAATTTAGAGTGGCTGTTCCATTTATAGGTATTTGTTACAGTTTTGTTCTGCAAAATCAATGATTTGTGAAGTTGTCATCATACTGCATGGAGGTGTGATTATACCCTGAGGGATATTACATGATATTATGAGCCAAGTACCCGTTCAGAATCACTGGTATTAAGGGATGGGATGGGATGGGATGGGATGGGATTGGTAAAGTTGCTTCGGGGGCTACCTAATCTATTGTTTGATGGACATATTTTCCAATTGTCTCGTAGATAAACATTGAAATCTATTGCAATATACAAACTATACCTCAGGGAAGTTGTTTCGCATGTTTTGATATTTTGATGATATTTTCAAGATCTGGTCAAATCTGGTCATGCTGATTTTCGTGACCTGCAACCCCAGCCGATTGGTAGGACCCTTTTGGCAGCCAGGAACACCTACATGGTCGTGGGATCTTTGCTGGTCACCTGTATCATTGGCTTCATCTTCGTTGGATACCAGGCGACCTGACCAGTTTATCCCTCTCAGTCGATGCTGTGTGGCTTGAGCTAAGCTGGACCCAGCTTCGAAACGGTTGGAATCCTTCAGCGTTTCTGGGTTTCTCTGACATGTTTGGGTAACACCAAGTGCCAGTTAAATCTTTTTTTAAAATTTCAACGGCAAGAATTTAAAAAGCCACGGGGAAAACTGATCATCATTTTCCCATATAGATGGTCCCTCGAATTGGGAGAACTCCTCATTTTCAGACACATCCCTTGTTCTTTGCTTCAAGCCTTGTGCCACCGCCGGTTACGACCAGGAGTTTCCCATGGAACCGCCCTGGCTGCTGTTGATTTGGCCGCTTGGGCGGCGTGAACGGAACGGGAGATAAGACAACGACTGAAGCTGTCACCCTGAAATGTGCATAGCTATAGAGATTTAGATTCTCTAGTGGTAAATGACCATTGAGAATGATCATCCATGATCATCCCATAGTTTGACATTACCTGTGAACAATTGCCTATATTTATTTGATTTTAGAGATTATTTACCTGCAAGTAGCGTTGTGAAATTGCCAGAGAGTAACCCGCTGAAGTGAAACTATTGCAAAGGGGGTCAACAAACCACCCAGTTAAAATGGGAATTTGAACAACAATCATAGGGTGATAGTAATAGTAGTCGTGATAGTGGGTGTATCATCAACAAGAATGGGTGATGATCCGTCAATAGCCGTGCTTGCTTCAACCAGTCAACAGAAAGTGGTTCATGCGCCAAATGGGTGACCATATGCCAACAGCTGATTGGTGGGTTCAACTCCCACCGCTAATTTGTTTCTCTGGGGATCGCTATCCTTATTGGATATTTCATGGAAACAAAATGCAGATCTCCATGAAGTTCTTGTGTCTTCCCCATCAGTTCCAATGAAAAACACCAACCATGACGCTGGAACCTCCATGTTCAGGAGAAATATGATCGTTAGATCAATATTGGAATTTCCATTTTGCCATTCTTTCGGATATGAAAGGAAGGGCAGTGGCTGAGGAGAAATATCAACTATATCCCATATCGATTATATAAGTGGTTGGTGATTGCAATCATTTTTTCATAGTCCATCCTATTTGTCACTGGATTGGTTTAAGGGAAAATCTGCAGGAAACCATGGTTTTTACCATCAAATATAGAGGTTTCCTGTAAATTTTCCCTTAAACCAATCCAGTGAGAATCTGACCAGCATGTTTTTTTAAGGGGAGGGCCTGAACCACCAACCGGATCAGGGAACAAATCCGCCTCCAGAGTTTTGTGTCCATAGAGGTTGTGAGAAAGTATTCACCCTGAAACAATATCAAGCAAAATCAAACAATAACAACCAATATCAGCTAACATAGAGTGATATTGGTCAATGGAAAATTTGTCTTGTCAACACTTTCCCAATGGACCAGTGTATACCAGTGTCTTCGTATCTGCGCACTTAGGCACATTCAAATAGGATTATGTTTACATTCCAAAAAAAAGAACAATCCGTAGCAGCATTTGTCGTGGGTATATCTTGTATCTTGCAACTTAGGAAACACATGCATTACATATCTATATCATTCTATATCTATATATCATATATATATATTGTATAAATACATAGATTGCATTGATCCTTCATAGAACAACAAAAATCTAACAGTCTTCACCCATTCGTTGACTTCGTTGACTTCGCCTTTCTCAAACCGAGGAACAACAGCGTCTTCTCCGCCATCACCTTCGGCATTTTAAGCGTCTGGCTGGCCACCCACGGCTCCAGCAGCTCCAACAGCGCCGCCACCAAGATCCTCACGCAGGCGCTGCGTTTGGAACGGTGAAGATGGTGGTTTACCCTATGGTAACCTAACATAGCTATAGAAAATCACCATTTTTTGATGGGAAAATCCACTATTTCTATGGCCATTTTCAATAGCGAACTGTTAGTTCACCAGCGGGTAAGGTGGTGCAAAACCATGGGTTTAAGATGGTGTTGATACTATGAAATACTATGAACTGATGCTACTGAGTAGTCTTAAGATGGTGTTTAGAAGTTTATAATTTGTAATTAAACTGTTGTTGACCTTTTCTTATTTTTACTGATAGTAACTTAATGCTTAATTGATAGAATCAGAGATTGTATAATTTGTGGGCAGCATGTGTGTTCTATTTGAACGTAAGTTTGAGAAATTAGATCACATGGTTGATCAACAAGGATTTTGCAAGAGACGGTGACTCAATGGTTTATTGGTAGAATCATTATAATTAAATCTGCGTTTAGTGGCTGATTGTATATCAGTTCAAAAACCATGGTCTCTACATAATAGCTATGTTTTGCTAAGCTCCCACCCTCACTGCTGGGAAGAAGATGTCCACTGCACCGTTTCCTGTCGAATTTCCCGACAATGTCCAGGCATTGGAAATGCCTCATGTATTACGTCCCAACTGACAAACGCATATAATACTGGTAAAAATGTTAATAATAGTAATAATTATTAAAGAACATATGATTTCAGTGATCTTCAAATATTCATGAAATTATAGTGGATTGTCCAACAGCCATCCCCATCAAAAACGCTTTTGTTTGTGGCAATGTCCAGGGGCACATGATTCAAACCATGATTTTGGAGCTAGTTTCCCAAAGAAGTCATCAATCATCACCGGAGGGTATATCAAATCTCCAGGATGTTCGCATGAAATCAGCATCAAATCCCATTTCATCAAATCCTATTTTATCATTCAATCCCACTGAATTACCATTCAATCCCCTTGAATCACCATTGAATCACAATTGAATCACCATTGAATCACCATGAAATCACCATGAAATCACTGTGAAATCACCATGAAATCACCATGAAATCGCCATGAAATCACCTATGGAATCACCATGATGCTCCCATTATTCCCAAATTAAATGCTCCCATCATTACCAAATGTTCCCACTCCCATGATCTTCCCATGAAGCCAGGCCGTGCGTCCCCCGGTTCCTGGTCTGACGGAGGTTCGCAATGCCATGCGCCTGCAGGACGGGTTGGGCTTCGAGGCCAGTGATGAGCAGTACTTGAGAGATCATTCCGCTTGGTACCCTCTGGTAAACTAACATCTCTATTGAAAATGGCCAGTTATAGTATCAAAGCTGGTGATTTTCCATGGTTATATTAGTTTACCAGAGGGTCAGTGGTTAGAGCCTGGATTTCTCATATGGATGAACTAACCCCAGTTACCATTCATCAAATCTCTAGAGGAGATGCGGTACAAGTCATCCCAGCCCCCTAAAATCACTTTTCCCCAGGAAGGGAACCAAAGATGAATAGATCCAATATAATATACTACACTAGGATTTTTTTCAGGGGTGTCTAGGTGGTTGGTTCTATCCCTATCAATATTCCCATGATTTTCCTTTCTATCCTGATAGTACATCCCCCCGTTGATCCTTGTCTCTTATAGCGGAAGGATTTTATCTCAGTGGGCAAGAAACCGAAAATCCGATTCAAACCATTTTGTGACAGCACCATACGATGCCCTTGGTGACAGCAGGGCTGGTTTCCACGATTTTCTGATTGAACAACTAGAAACACATAGATTCTGGTGATGAAGTTTTCCTGGGTGATTGGATGATGATCGCGAATGGTGAACCACTGGAACTGGGACATGCTGAGGGTCTACAGCATTTTCATACCAGCAGATCCAAAGTCCAAGCACCATTTCAGATTTTGCTAAGCACCTATAAAATTCAAATTTGCTATTCTGTGTATGAAAGTCGCATGAACCAAAATTATAGATGGTGCCATCATATTTTCGTGGAGGGAAAACCCAAGGGCCCAAGGGCCAGGAAGATTTCCCCAGCTTCACCGAAGCGACAGGAGCAGTACGAGAAGAGTGGAGTGACTCTGGCAGTGCTTGGATCAATGGATTGGTTGATGGGAAAATCTGCAGGAAACCCCAATCAATTTCATGGGAAAATCGATGTTTTCCTGTAAATTTTCCCTTTAACCAATCCAATGCTTGGAAGACAATCCCAATTCATAGTTGGTTCGCAAGTCGGGTTACAACCCCCTCGTACATAGGAGAAGCCCACATGGTAATGGACATTGAGGGTTTCAAATTCGTTACATCTGTCTATTGGAAATCAAGTTCCACATGTGAACAATCAGCTATGGGGGCCTTGAAGGGGTGGCGGGGGGGACCTTTGGAGATAATACGTACTCGTATGTACATTTTGAACAAGCACTATACTCAAAACATCTCAAAACTATGTTCGAATCAGTTTAAAATCACATATCATGTGTATACTCTCTCTATATACACACAGATAAAACACGCACACATACACTCTGCATGCTAGCACTATTTCCGACAAGTTTTCCTCCATGGTTTTCCCATGCCCCTTGTGGCTTTCCCAGGTGAAGAACTTCTTCATGCCACCAGCCTTCGTTCCGGGCGCCAAACTTGGAGGCGGGCGGCTGGGAGTTGGTGGTTGGAATATTGGTTGGTTAGATATTGGTGAATATTGGGTGGATAGAATTGACACATTAAGAATATGGTTGGTTAAATAATATTGGGTAATTTAATGTAATTGATGATTTTATGAAAATTTAAGCAACTACCATATTGCCTCAGCACATGTGATTTTCCTTTTAACTTTTAACCGTGGTAATTATTCCTTGAAAAGAGATATCATTCCTGAAAGGCAGTTGTTTCTTGCACAAGACACTGTTATTGAACACGACTCGCTGAACCTCAGTGGGAATGATATTGGAGAAACTTCGGCTGGGAATCGGGGTGACTCATCATTTGGTTTCCCCAGGAATTCCACCGAGTGGTGCACAGGGATTCTTCTGAAAGCATGGGTTTGAGGTCCAGTTGGAAAGAGGATGATGTGGGTGATGAGTTCATTGATCCTTGTAGAGACCTGAAAATTGAACGCATGTCTTTCCTTTCAAAAAATTGGAGAGTTCTTAAGGTCTTGGCGAAAACATGATGCAAGCAATAAATCACATAGTTTGAAGAGTGACGTGCACCAAAATGGGTTGTGTTCCCCACGAATCCCGAAAAGGATCAGAGTTTCCTTCAGTGAGAGTTGGTGGGGTTTGGCTGCGTTTGTCCAATCAGACATGGAAATCCATAGACCAAGAGCACGAACCAAGAAAAACCGACTCAGCTGTCTGGCATCAAAGATCGGAACCAGAGAGTCTGTGGCAAAATTCTGAAACAAGGCACCCAACGACTCCAATCACAAGCAAACAAGAATCTGCAGCCATAGTTTTCCAGGGCAGGAGGTTTCTGAATCAAAACCTTCCGCATGCAAGAAGGTGCGTTGAAATTTTAAATCTAATGTATTCAGGGGCACCCTATGTTCAGACAAATCCGTATGCATTTCTTGTGTCAATATTGTGTGGTTGTCAGCAGGACAGGGGATGTTCCGGTGATCATTGGGCACCGGGGTCGTGTGGTACCCAGACCAACCGTGCCCTGCGTGCCAGGCCTACAGGAAATGGAATCTCCGGGGAAGTCCGCCGAGACGAAAGAGACGCAAGTGGCCAAGAGGCCCATGGGACGGCGGATGGAAGCGTGGTTGAATGTGTGGCCCCCCAGTTATAAGTTGGTTGAAAGATTCACCCTAGAATCACCCTATGAACTATAGTACTATAGTATACTATAGTTATAAGATGTTATTTGCGTATCATGAACCATAGTTGTTGGAGTTTTCTCAAGCAACTTAGCTATCGTAAACGGGGGCCCGACATGGTTGGATGTGCAAACCAACTGGGGAAACTGAGGAAACCAACTGGATGGGGAAACCGGATGGGAACTCCATCTCCCCTTGGGAGTTGGGCATCTTAGGATTGGCCATGTTCGTGGGTCCTCTGGGGGAAGTAGCTGCACGAAATCCATGTGGATGTGCTGCTACCAACCATTTCTACCAACTACATATTAAGAATCTTCGGTGAAATGTTCCCCAGAAAACCAGCTCTGGAATCGCCAACATCCGTCTATTCTGCTCTTGTTCCGACATGTGAATCAATACCTGAAACACAAAGCTTCCGCCGTATGCAAAGATCAGTCACCCGGATATCAACGTTTAACAGGGGCTGGGCAAGCCTACCTCACTGTACTGGTACTTGGAGGATCATCCCACTTAGTAAGTGGTTAAGAACCTAGATACTGTAACCAGTCCCCTAACACCCTTAATTTCATTTATAGCTGGGTTGTCATTTGATGACCAGCTACCAATGATGATCCTCCAAGTAGTATCCACAGATTGCCATTGGATTGACGTAGGTAGAGCATACCTGCCATACCAAAGGACCGTGAGTGGCCCTCTTTCAAGGTGATTCCTTTTGACCTGCAGGGTTTTCAAAAGGGATTGCACCCTCGGGTGGGTTACATCCTATCGGTTGATCGAAAATCAGATACCTTAGCTGACGAGAACCATTGAAAGAACATGGCGAACTCGTTTCAAAGAGAGTGTCACTTGTATATTTTTTTAGGCATCTAATCCTATAGCTACCCAGTTCTCACCCCAATTTTTGAATTGCGCAGCTACTGAGTAAGTTGAATAAGCTGGAATCCTCACTATTTTTTTTTTCCCAAGTTCAAACTTGCACACTTCCCTATGCTTCCCAAACCATTCAAGTGTTCAATCCTAGTTCTTTGGCGTGATTGCGCCATGGTTTTCCATAAGTTTTCCACATCCGTCGGCATTTTCCATGGAATTTCCTTGGTCACAGGCTGGCGGACAAGGAGAAGGTTCCGGTGGAGCGTGAGAGCCGAAGGAAGTACTCAGAGAAGTGCCTTGGCGCATTCGGAGGCTGCGTGGAGGACCATCTTTCGGAGGATGGTGGCGAAATCCTGCACCAGTTGACGTGGTGAACATCCCATGATAGGGTTTCAACCATCCTTTTGGTGGTGCAGGATTTCGCAACCATCCACATTAGTGATTTGAAACGGGAAAAAAACGTGGAACTAAAATGGAGAAGTGTGAAAAGCAAGTCGTGATTCCATGATTGATGAGCAGATGGTATCCCATATATAATTATATATTATATATACATGAATTGGTGAACAAATCAGGTTAACCAATTATCTTCTCGTGATCCTCCAAAGCTATCCATAAAATGTGTATACAATTTGTATTTAACTTAACCAACCACATTGGGGAATATCACTGAGATATCACTGAGAAATAGATGCTCGTGACTGCTGCTGGTGCCGTCGTGCGTAACTGGGGATTCACTGAACATTTCAGATTGAACTGGCTATTGGAGATACTGGGGGTGCAGATGGGGTTGTTAATTGGACATCAGGGATAGTAATTGGTTGTATATGGGGTTATAACATGTTATGATATTATGGTGAGAATAATACATCCTTACTAGGAGTTTGGGCTGCTGGGTATAGACTTGAATCAGGGTCAAAATTATGAAACTTATCTGGCTACCAACTCCTTTTGTTTTTTTGGGAACATAAGTTTGTCTGACATAGGAGACCCCTAGTTCCTATGGATTCGCGTGATTTTTTTCTGTTAGAATAGCCATTTTGGTGGTGCTATAGCATGTTTTTGTTTTCCCCAAATTTTCAGACACACCCTCAGATAATCTGGTCATGTGCTATTGATAAAACATGATAAAACCAGACATTTTACCGGGATGCAAAGTCATGGGAAAACCACGGAAAGTGTAGGGACCAAACATGATGTGTGTCAAGTCATGAAAGGAGAAGGTGTTGGAGCCACAGAAGGTTGGTCACTTGAAAGCCACCTCAGAATGACCCCACCTTGTTCATGATGGGAAGGATAGGGAATCATCGCCAACATGACTCATTTACATGTTTGGAATCATTAAGTACACTTGACTTAGATGTATGAAAGATGTGGGTATGGTTCAATGGTTCAAAATGATCGACCACCAAAAATAAACGGCTAAATGGTGAAATTGAACAGTTTCGTGGGTCGATAGGTGCCCAATTTTTGAGCCATTCCCGCACACATAACACACAGATATATATATATATATATATATGTATTTACAGAGTTGGGGTATACGGTACACTATGAATATGTATAGATTTGACGTATGCATGAAAATACAGATAGATGGACTCCAAAATGAAACAGATGTTCAACTTGTCCATGTGTCCAGGTGTTCAACTTTGCAGACATTTGTCTCGCTCCCGGTAAGGATCAAGAGTCATTGCAGCAAGTCTGCTTTTGTTGTGTATGCGCGGGTATTTATAGCATTTTATAACCATCAACAAACTATTGATAACCACCCTAAGAACCCAGCAACAAGGGTGATGACTTGATTGCTATAACCCCATTCAGAACCTCTTCGGTCAGGGTATTTTCAACGCCATGTTGGTCTGTCTCAAAATTGGGGACCATCCTATGGTTGCTCTGTTCACAATTCCGATGGTTCATTGGGGCACTCCCCACTTTGTCCCAGCCACAACATTGTTATTTGTATCCCAAAACCATTTTTTTCCCCGTATAAAACACGTAGTTGATGATAGAATTTGGATGATAAAGTGGGTGACTGAACATAGAATACACAAGAATATACCCACCATGTATATCTATGTCCGTCCATTTGAATGAGGACAATTATGATCAACCAGTGGATTCAGGGGTTTTCCTACCATCTTTCAGACCTCCTCAATGATAACATTAGTTTCCGCTATACAAATGCAACAATTGGATAATAAAATTGATATGTGGAGGATCACGCATACATTTTGGATGAGTTTTGGACAAACAATCAGGATGGGCACAAAAAAAGAATCCAAATTCACCAAGGTAGCAGGATTAGTTGTGATCAAACCACAAATACCAGGATTACATCATCATCCCCAACCGTGGCTGGATAGTTTAGTACTTTAATCGTTTAATCTTTGAATGGGAATATCTACGTTCCCCTGCTAAAAAGCTGATTTGTAGAGTATCTAAGATTGGCAATGATAATCAACCATCAATAAACTATTGATAACCACCCTAAGAACCATCATTCATCAATCATTGCTTTCTGATTCGGCCTTAAAATTCCTGTGGCCACGACAAGGTCACAGGCGGCTGATCTCAACAAGGAGAACTCCTGCGGGAGATGAGGAAAACGTCGTGGAAAACGGGGGAGAAATGCAGTGGTATCCCAGTTTTAGAGCCATTGAATCGTCAAAAAGGAGTGAACATTGTTCTCCATGAAAAAATTGGTTGAAGGGAAAATCGCAAAGGAACACATCTGTTTTTTGTCACTGTTGAGATCTTGAATCTTCGGTAAATGCCTAGAATGGAGAATTTACCGAGTCGAGATTTGCCAGGAATACAACATGAACCAACTCATGGTGCTGCAACCAAGTTTAATTGCTTACATCCGTTTCCATCCCCAATTGTTCCTGGCTCCTACATTTTTGTTGATGGTTGACTCACCATCATATTCTTTGTTTTTTTTAATCGCTATAGGGACTATATTTCTTGTTCCGCCCATTTCAATTGTTTGGATTTATAATTTATAATGATTTAGATAGATGGATCCATCAATCCTAGAATTGATCATAGGGGGTATTTCCAGAAATTCGTATATTGGGCACTAAAAAAACTTTTTTTGAACGTAAGTTTACCCCTAACAAACATCAACAACGCAATTGAACACATTTGGTTATATCACATCCCATCAATAATCCTATTGTCATCCAATATCACTTTTGATTTGCCATTGATTTGCCATTACTTCACCATTCATAGATGGGTGTCGGACAATAAAAGCAAATAAGAAATCCATGCAATCCCATGTTTTGTCCTTTTCAAAGAGCACTCCAGAACATGTCAGAAATATATCCTATTATACCGGATTTACAAGCTAAATCAGGATTTCTATCTACAGTAATTTAAAGCAATGGAGACATGTTTTGTATGCACTGATCCTAAAATCCAAAGATTTTCCCAACCAATCCACTGAGTCACCTGCTGAACCCACGGACCGAGGAGATCGAAGCTGAGGCAGCGGCGTGGCTAGAAGAGGGCGCGCACGCCACGGACGACATCGGCACCGCGGCAAAAGTGTGGAGCGAGTAGCGTGTTGGAAGAATTGATATGGATGTCATCTTCGAGTTTTCCAGGAATTTCATAGATATTTGAGGGACATTTTTTTGGGAGATCTATTTTTGGAGGATATCTTTGAATATAAGGTAAAGATGATGGGAGACAAGAATGGTATATTTTCGGAGTATTGATGGATATTCATGGGAAATACTGTGCATACTGAGATGTGTTTTAAGTACCCACATTACTAATATAGCTCAATTATTTTTGGTAGATATTCTAGCACCATTGAGCGTTTCGGCGTTGGTAAAAAAACGTTCCCAACGGTACTGAGATGGGCCGTTCCTTTGAGAATGAACTAATTAGATTTTGTGGATTATAATCCATGAAACATACCCAGTTATGACTTGGCTTGCTAACCCGTTGCTGTAGCTGCCTCCATGGCGCAAGTATGCTTTGATTTTTCTTAAAGAAAAAAAAACAACACACCCACAGAGGAGGACAAAGGTGCTTTTGTTTGCTTTTGTGGCGCTTTATTTGCGAACCATGTGTACTTTTATTCGGACATCACATACCTAGGTATATATATATATATAATCTGACAAGATCTGAGGAGTACGGGCAGCCTTTACTTATGAACATTGTAGTGCAATGTAGAGATGTTGGCAGATGGACAAGGCAAAAGAGCACAGACAAAGTTTCAAAGGGATGCAGAGTTGTAAGATAATGTAAGACATAGCCGCAAAAAATGAAATCAATGACATACCTGAACTTAGATATGCAAATCAAAGACACAGCCTACATCTTATAATCAATCAGTAATAGCCATTGGAAGTTCAGGCGTCTGGTCTGATGTTCCCGTGCCCTTGGCTTCCACTAGTTTTCTCAGCTTCATGGCGTGCATCATCTCAAGATCTCATTCAATTCCGAAAGGTGTATCAGACCTCTCAGTTCATCACATAGCAAAATAAATAAACAAACAAGATCTACAGATTGGCTCAGCGTGCCTCATCTCAACCCAAACCTCTGAGGACAGCTACTGGCCACGGCTGATGGAGGCACCGGGCATCGAAGTCATCGAACATTGATTTGAGACTTTTCACTGATCGATAATTTGATTAAGTTAAATCCATCATGAAATCACTTACTTAATGCAATTATCATGACATAATGATATAATATGATATATATATATACATATCATGGTACATGGTTGATGGAGTCAATTTGTTTGATGATCAACTAATGTTTCATTGACTTGGATTTGTTGATTCCGATTTTTGATTGGAGTAGTGACATTCCGCGTCATTTCATGTTCTTTCCCTATTGGTCATATTATATCCAAATTGGAATTGAAATCACACCTTCGCGCCTCAAGCAGCAAACAAAACACCTAGATGTGTTCATGAGTTCAATATATGTCCCTTTCTAAAAATGGTAAGCAAAACTTCAGTTGTTTCAAGATGCTTCGGATTATCTCTATTACTTCTTTGGTTTAAGTTTCTCCCAACCTGCTTTGGATATTGTGAATGAACATGTAAACAACTCTTGGCTTCAATGTGGGTTTCGCAGACTAAAGCCAAGTTGAAGTTGGTTCACAACTGGGTATACTATCGTTTATGGTAGATATACCCTCTGGTTATTTAACATAGCCTAACATAGCCATGGAAAACCACCATTTTTAATAGGGAAATCACCATGAATAATCTATAAATGGGCCATTTTCCATGGCTATGTTAGTCAAAACCACAGGGTAGATAGACTGGTTCACAAACCAACTGAAATCACTAGGAGGCCCCACTGCTTGTTCTTGCGCAGGGCCTGGCAAAAGTGCTGCGCAGTACAACCATTTCTGGATGCTGCGCAAGGCAAGGGCCATGGGGACGTTCACCTCTAAGAGGGGGAATGAAGCCACGATAGGTCAGAAATTGCGGCATACTGGGAATAAAAAACAAAAAATATGGTTATCTTGCAATCTGAACACCATCAAACATGAGCGTCTTCTCTCAGTAAACTCCTGGGTAGAATGGGCGTCTAATCAGTGAACTCATTGATGGTTTCATGCTTTCTTGTCACCAAGAATCTGGGAGAATGCTCCGAAGTGAAAGGGGCCTTTTTTATGGGTTTCATCCCCAAACTTGTACACCCCAGGCATTTCGGGGATGCGGAGCTTCGGAGTTGACTGCAACAACTGATGATGATCTCAATGGGCAAATGGGTTACTTTCTGACAGCTTTTGATCCTCAGGTTGTGGTTATTTCAATGTAGAGGCTCTTCTCATGCGGGTACATACAGTACGTTTGTTTGCCTGCGGCTGAATGAGAACGGCCTCACATGTCACCATGTGATGGGTAGTAGGGAGGAATCATTCCAAAGGAACCTGATGTTAGATTGTTGAAACTGGTTGAACCATTAACAACATGATTATATACAATTATACATAATTATACTCCAGCCGTGTGATTGAAGAGTTTCACCATCGACATGGATTTCATCTGAAAAACACTGGGGATTTCACCCTCCCAATTGCCGATCCACCAGTTGGATCCCCATTCGACTCGTTGTCAAATGCCTCGCTTCCTTCATTTTGGTTGGTAGAAAAATCCCACCTTGCCTATCATATTGTCATATCGTTTGTGGATTTTCCCATTGTCAACTAGATTGCCTAGGTAAAGCCATGCAGCCCCCCCCCCCGCTTGAATCACCATTTCAACGGGGGATCCGTCTTGACCATCAAAAAAAATCTTCAGTCTAGGTAAACCTCGCATTGAACCCCCCATTGAATCGCCATTCACTGGATTGGTTAATGGGAAAATTTACAGGAAACCCCTATATTTCATGGGAAAATCCATGGTTTCCTGTAAATTTTCCCTTAAACCAATCCAATGAAAAATGGAGGATTTAAACAAAAACAACAACATCGCTTTCCTTTCAGTGCTAGATTGATCATCCATGACTTGGATGATTTGGGCCATGACTTGGGACGCCTCCATATTCACCATGATGAATCAACATATATCAATATTAACCCACTACTAACCATTATTAATCACTAGTAATCACTATTTCCATGGATATTAAGCTACTATTAGTTATTAGCTACTATTTCTATAGTTTAATTATTTTCTACCAGTAGTACCGCACAAGGCGGTGGCGGAAGTTTCAGAATAGGAAACCTATAGGAGAGGTTCGTTGTTGTGAGTCATGGATGGCAGAGCANAAAAGGTGGTTGGAGCGTCGGCCTATCTATCTGTCTATCTATCTGCCTGCCTAACTAACTGACTAACTGACTGACTGACTGACTAACTAACTAACAAACCAACTAACAAACTAACTCACTGACTCACTGACTCACTGACTAACTGACTAACTGACTGACTAACTAACTAACAAACTAACTAACAAACTAACTAACAAACTAACTGACTCACTGACTCACTGACTAACTGACTAACTGAGTAGCTGACTAACCGACTGACTAACTGACTGACTCACTGACAAACTAACTGACAAACTAGCTAACTAAGTTGTTAAGTTGTTAAGTGGTTAAGTGGTTAAGTTGTTAAGTTGTTAAGTTGTTCAATTGTTAAGTTGTTAAATGGTA
The DNA here is from genome assembly GCA_003297045.1 of Symbiodinium sp. clade C Y103. NCBI lineage: Eukaryota > Dinophyceae > Suessiales > Symbiodiniaceae > Cladocopium > Cladocopium sp. clade C. The sequence continues at coordinate 154,879 of BGPT01000336.1, read as the reverse complement.
CTGTAGTTGTAGTTGTAGTGGTAGTTGTAGTGGTAATGCAATTGTAGTTGTAGTTGTGGTTGTAATTGTACTTGTGCTTGTAGTTGTGGCGTAGTCACATCCAAACTTCAAAAATCGTCCGGAAACCCGCAGTTTTTAACACTTTTGACATGGAAATGTGCTTCGCGCCACAACGGCGCGCACTTTTTCGACATCGAATCGTCATCGAATCGTCCAAAAGTGGTCCGANAAAAGTGGTCCGAGCATGTGGTGTTTTTAACATTTTCACTTCCAAATGTGCTTCGCGCCACAGCGCCGTACACTTTTTCGACATCTCAACTTCCAAAAGTCCTAGCTGACAGTTTTTAACCCTTTTTACTTCCAAATGTGCTTTGCGCCACAGCACCGTGCACTTTTTCCACATCTCAACTTCCAAAAGCGCTCCAAAGCTGACAGTTTTTAACACTTTTTACTTCCAAATGTGCTTCGCGCCACAGCGCCGTGCACTTTTTCCACCTCTCATCTTCCAAAAGTTGTCCGAGGCTNCTGACAGTTTTTAACACTTTTTACTTCCAAATGTGCTTCGCGCCACAGCGCCGTGCACTTTTTCCACCTCTCATCTTCCAAAAGTTGTCCGAGGCTGACCGTTTTTAACACTTTTTACTTCCAAATGTGCTTCGCGCCACAACGCCGTGCACTTTTTCCACATCGCAACTTCCAAAAGCGCTCCGAACCCGACAGTTTT
>BGPT01000336.1:143485-154142 GCA_003297045.1 Symbiodinium sp. clade C Y103 | reverse complement strand
TTTTCCACATCGCAACTTCCAAAAGCGCTCCGAACCCGACAGTTTTTAACACTTTTTACTTCCAAATGTGCTTCGCGCCACAGTGCCGTGCACTTTTTCCAAATCGCAACTTCCAAGAGTGGTCCGACGCTGACGTGTTTTAACACTTTTTACTTCCAAATGTGCTTCGCGCCACAACGGCGTGCAACTTTTCATCTCTCANTCGACCCTCCGGAGCCACAAAACATTGGAAAAACACAGTGTTTCGCGACTGTCCTACCTTTTCGCGCACCTGCATCTCTTCTCTTCTGACTTTCTTCATTTTCTGACTTTCTTCATGGCTGTACCTTTCCATCTGTCCATATTGTCGGAAGGTTTAGCTTCTAATCTTCCTTCGAATAACTAATAGCTATTTGTTGTTGAAAGCACCATGGATATCAACCACTCAAATTATTTCTGCTGCCAGGTGCAGCGCGGCTACGCCTGCTTCGATGCCTACGCCCGCATCAGCTTGACCGTCTCGGCGCAGCAACTGCTGCTGGTGCCCTGGAATGGAACCCCACATGGAAGGTTTACCCTCTGGTAAACTAACATAATAATAGCTATTGAAAATTGCAATTTATAGATGATTTTCCCATTAAAACCTCCATTGATAGGGGATTTTCAATAGCTATGTTAGTTTACCAGAGGGTAGAATGGAGAATCCAATGAAAATGGATGATTTGAGGGCACGCCCATTTTAGGAAACCTCCATCAACAATCAGAAACATCAATAAATATGTGACAATATACTATCCGATCTGATCGTATCTATAGTATGAAATGGTCTGTATGCATATATACAAATATATGTATAAACACCACATTCCCATGTCATGATTTAACCTATGGTAGGTATGGGTAAATTATATTGGCATGTAACCCTTATATGATATAAACCAGTAATATCATGTGCATATGATATTTGAACTATGAGTATACTACTATATATATATATACATATATATATATATATGTATATATATATATATCTATATTGCATTATCGTTACGAAATATCATGATTGCCAGCGGGTATAAAGAACAAGTTAATATCTAGGTCTTCGGTCCGTCATTCTGATGTATTTGGGTGTATATATATATATTGTATTGTGTGCATATATACATAATTCTAGTAGTTTCCAATCAGTGACCAAAAGTTCTCTACCAAATTCAAACATATCAGAAGGATGATGAGCCACTGAGTGGTACGTCACTTACAAAAGTCAGCAGTTTGACAAATCAATCTGATAAGAAATTTCCCCCCCCCCCCCAAAAAAAAAAAAAATGACCCAGATGTAGGCAAATATCCCGTCCGTCGGGAATATGGGTATGGATGGTATAAATGGGATACCCTCAGGCTATGGGAGGGATGTTCACTAAGTGCATCGCACTTAGGGGTTCTGAATCGGAGCTTTTTCACAAGCCAAATAGAGATATGGGATATGGTTGTATATCACCAGTAGCAGTAAGTGATTTTACGCACTTTCTCGGTGAGGAAGATCCTCAATTTCGCAGCCATCCAGCAGCGACCATGGACAGTTCGGATTTTCTGGGTTTACACACGAAAGGGGTTGGACATCCATTGTTTAAGTAATCAATGGATTGGTTAAAGGGAAGATTTACAGGAAACCCCCATATTTAATTGGAAAATCAATGGTTTTCTGTGGATTTTCCCTTAACACAATCCATTTAATGAAGGGATTGCATTGACTAAGGGATTACATCGACTACGGGAACTCAACCTCCCAAAGTTGTAGCAAATTTGCCTGAGTCCCTCAAACTGCACCAGTTGATGATGTTTCATGATCTTAGAAGTCTTAGCAGCAGGAAGACTACTTGTTTGGGTCGCATACACCGGTCTCCCACTGCATTGGAGGCTGTCTCCCAATTGTGTCCAATGGATGGTGAAGCAATTGAGATTCAGGTGCAATGCCTTAATGGAGAAGGATGCACCTTCACCCTGAGTGGGTCCACTCTGGGTCATGAACTGCGGCAGATGGTCTTGCAGCGATTTCCTTTGAGGTTGGGAAGACGATTCACGCTCCATTACGAAGATTCCCCGCTGCTTCTCCACCAAACGTTGCACGAGCAAGGCATTGTAGGCAAGAAGGTCACACTCTGGTGCACGTTTGTTCCAACTGATTTGTATGCAGCATGGTTGTATATTCAAGGATTCCCTGTCTCCAAGGGAGAGCGCGCCCTGGAGGGAGTGACGAGGATAGAAGGCGCAACTTCCAGTGCATATCTGCAACATCTTCCCAGAAGTCTTGAGACCCTTGCTCTTGGCCGTGACTTCAACGAGATGCTGGATGGAGTGAGCTTACCAAGCAGTCTTCAGAGTTTGACATTTGGCTTTGGCTTCAACCAGACCTTGGAGGGGGTGAGGTTGCCAAACAGGCTTCAGAGCTTGACATTTGGGTATAGATTCAACTGCACGCTACAAAGAGTGAAGTTGCCAAACTGTCTTCAGAGCTTAACATTTGGCCGGAAATTCAACCAGACACTGCAAGGAGTTGTTTTTCCAAATAGTCTTGAGAGCTTGGCATTTGGCCATGATTTCAACCAGACCTTGGAGGGAGTGAGCTTGCCATGTGGACTTAAAAGCTTGCGATTTGGCCGTCAATTCAACCAGACACTGGAGGGAGTGTGCTTGCCAAGCGGTCTTCAGAGCTTGGAATTTCCCAGGGAATTCAACCAATTCAACCAGAGTCTTGAACGGGTGACCTTACCAAGTGGTCTTCAGTGTTTGACATTTGGTTTTTATTTCAACAAGTCGCTAGAAGGGTTCAAGTTGCCAACCGGTCTTCAAAGCTTGGCATTTGGAGATCATTTTGACCAAACCCTGGAGGGAGTGATCTTGCCAAGCAGTCTTAAGAGCTTGACATTTGGTCGTGCGTTCAACCAAAATTTGAAAGAAATGAGCTTGCCAAGCAGTCTTCAGAGCTTGACATTTGGGAACTGCTTCAACCAAACCTTTGAGGGAGTGAGCTTGCCACGCAGTATTATTGAGAGCTTGACATTTGGGCACAATTTCAAGCAGAGGCTTGAAACGATGAGCTTGGCAAGTGGTATTACCAGCTTGAAACTGGGAGATACATTTAACAAGCCCCTGGAGGGAGTGAGCTTGCCAATTAGTCTTCAAAGCTTGACATTTGGTCATGAATTTAGCCAGAGCCTGGAAAGAGTGATTTGGCCAAGCGATCTTAAGAGTTTGAAATTTGGTCACGATTTTAACCAAATGCTGGAAGGAGTGAGCTTGCCAAGCAGTCTTCAAAGCTTGACATTTGGAAATTTGTTCAACCAGAGGCTGGAAAAAGTGAGCTTGCCAACGGGTCTTCAGAGCTTAACATTTGGAGATCTCTTTAACCAGACACTGAAAGGAGTTGTTTTGCCAAGTGGTCTTCAGACTTTGACATTTGGCCATGATTTCAACCAGACCTTAGAGGGAGTGAGCTTGCCGTGCGGACTTCAGACATTGACATTTGGAGATTTATTCAACCAGCCCCTGGAGGGAGTGTGCTTGCCAAAGAATCTTCAGAGCTTAACATTTGGCTATGAATTCAACCAGACCCTGGAGGGAGTGAATTTGCCAGCCTGTCTTCAGAGTTTGACATTTGGCCAGGAATTCAACCAGAGGCTTGAAGGAGTGAATTTTCCAAGCAATCTTCAGAGCTTGGCATTCCGAGGTCAATTCAATCAGAGCCTGACAGCAGTGAGTTTGCCCACATGTCTTCACAGCTTGTCTTGCGGCTCTGTATCAGTGAGCGCGTTGTGATAGCCATTGCATGCAAAAAAGAATCAGCATTGCGTGCTTCATCCGGTTGGTTGAGGTGTTAAATGTTGGGGATTATCACCTTATCTATGAACTGGGAATTCCCATCAAGATCAACCATTATTTTGGATTTTCGAATAGCGTAGATAGCTTACTTTCACCCAGCTCACCGTAGATGGACACCGTAGATGGATCAGAAAATCGACCAAAAACATCCACAGACATCACTAGATGCAGCATGATGTAGCCGTAGCCTACTTGTCAACCAACTCTCCTATTGTAAATCCATACCCTCTGGTAAACTAACATAGCTATGGAAAATCACAATTTAGATGGGAAAATCCACTATAAATGGCCATTTTCAATAGCTATGTTAGTTTACCAGAGGGTAAATCCACAATAAATCTCCATTCTGATTGGTGAAGTGCTGTACTGTCCAGCATTCGGGTTGGTATTCTGCCCATGCCCATCATATCGCTGATTTTCAGATCTCTTGGTGGCTTAGTTCTTCTCAGACCGCTCTTCTCCCAAGAATCATTTTCCAATTTTAAAAAAAAAACGTTTGCGAAGGGATTTTGCTGTTCAAACAGGACATGATCGATCCCCATGTTTTTACGAACATCGCTTCCCATTTTGACGAAGATGAACTAGAACTACAAAAATTCAAGGTAAAACTCCAGGTCCCATGTTTTGCTTCAGGTTTTTTCCTCACCATTGTCAACTCAGGTCCCCCCAGCCATTAATGGTGCCTGCCATCCGAAATCTCAGGTGGGGGCCTACTATGCCATCGCCCTCTTCATGACGAAGACAGAAGGATGGCCCGAGCCGGCGCAGTGCCTGGCCTGGGGAAGTTGATGGGTAACAGGTGAGATTTTTCATGTTCAGATGATTTTTTTTGATATTTTTAAAATATATAAATGTGAAGTTGCTTCGATTACACCCATCTAGGTGTCTGGAAATGGGGAAATCTTTGCCCCGATGGGTGGTGGACCTTCGTGGATTTGGAGTACCCAGTTGTGAGGCATAGATTCTTGGAGGATCATCCCTCGACTTATTGATTCATCAGGTCATGAAGCAGTTGCGAAATGGCATGATCCCCCAAGTACCAATGGGAATTGGTCGAATTTTAAGATAGCAAAATGGAGCCTTAAAGTGGTGATAGGCCGACCATTTTTCAAGAAGTTGTTTTCAAGAGGGGTGGGTATTGCCCGCAGAAAGGTATCCTATTCTGGTGTTACTAATGATATGATTCTCCTCTTCAATCCCGTTTGGGCATCGACGGTATTTCTCAACCCCTGCGGGCACACATGGATACTTAAACCCCACAACCCTTACATTTAGATACGTTTAGATGTTATGAGAAAAGAGCGACAGTTTTGCCAAAAATATAGCTTGAATATGATGTGTTCCATTGTTTCTCATTGTTTGTTCCTTAAGAGATGTCAACTCACATATAAGCGGGTTTGTCTGAAAATAGGGTGCCCCAAAATGTGTTGATGGTTTTGATGTTTTATCATCATTGTATCATAGTTTTCCCTCTTAAATTGCCTTACAATGATATTATGATCACCTCAATGGTGGTACACCCCATTTTTAGGTACAAAAAAAAACAAAACCAACTTACTGTATATGCCAGACTCTGGCTGAAGCATCCGAAGTATTCATATATAGCAACTAAAAAAAGAGAGAACAGGAAAATCCTAGGAAGATAGTGATACCCTCTGGTAAATTAACATAGACCCTGAAAATCACCAATTTCTAGTGGTTTCACTAATCTTCCAAGCCCTATCTGCTAGGATCTATGTTAATTTGCTAGATGGTATATCTCTTTTCTATCCTTTTTGGGGACTACTATAGATACTATTTTCCCATCGATTTTCCGACCCAACTGAGGAACCCCGCTACGGGGTGGCTCAGTAGTGCCACCGCAGCCTTTGCTGGCTGCATCTTGTACAAGCTGGAGCTCGGGGGGTTGTTTTGGAGGAGCAATGGGATAAAGCTATGAAAAAAGGTCCATATTCATAATTGTTTTCACCTTTGCAAAAATTGCGATTCTCCATATATAGTGACATTACCAGAGGGTACCACACATATATGTATATTTATATACTATATTATTATACATGGGAGTGTTTAGGTGGATACGGAATAATGAGGATATTTTCATGGCTAGTGGGAAACCATCTCAGCATAGGAGTTGTGATTGGTAATTTGGGAGGATCTGTTTTGGTTTGGATCGTCCCCATGATCTGGGTAAATGATGGTTGCAATGATGGATCATGGTTGATGTCAATGATGCCAATCGTGCACAGTAAATGGGGTTGCAATCTGGATCTAAAGGTAAGAACATATTCTTCTGGATTGGATCAGTAGAATTCTCCAGAGTCAAGCATTTTTGGCCAGTTCCCAGCCAAAAGGAAAGCCTACAACGAATTACCCTCCGGTGTCATCAAACATGGCTGGAAAATCCCATCATATCCCCACCATTTTGTTTGATAATTATCCCAGCTGTAAACCTTCATTGTGCGGGATTTTCCCATGAAAACCTCCACATATAGATGATATTTCCATAGTTTTCCATAGTTTTTCATTGAAACCTTCAATTTTGGCGGATTTTCGCAGTTTCTTTTCTGTTTTTTTTGTACTGGAGGGTACACGAAACCTTACCCAGACTGGCTGGGAACTGGCTTAATTAAACAGATTTTCAAATCGATCACAGATTCCACTTAGGCCATCAGAATGAATACCACAATTGTACAACAGTTCTACTAATTATTACCATCTATACCTTGGTTTGTTGCACCAACCACATGTCTAACCAACTTACCAACTTACTAGCTGACATAACAAACCAGCCAACCAACCAACCACAATCTAAAGAGCTAACTAGCTGACTATAGCTAGCTAACCAACCAACTTGATTCATTCTACAATCTGAATTGCAACTGAATCTCAGATCATACAAAAGATCAATAAAGATCATTCAACAAAAACATCAAACTCCCAGGTCCCCAAATCATCAAATCACTTCTACCCATCGGGCATCCCTGGACACCACGAACAGAGAGGACCTCTTCGTGGTGAAACGCCAGCGACGTCTCGTGGACCTGGCCATCTTCCTTGGACCTTTGATGCTCACCCTGGCGGTGCCGCGGATGGGAACAGGATGGGAAAACACCTGGGGGGAAAAAAAAATCATGATTTTTTCCAGTGCAGAGATAGGATCCGGAATATGATTTGGGACTCTACTGGGAATATTCATGAAAATCACTTCAGTGCATCAGGGATACTATACAGAGATATGTTATAGTATACATCTATAATGTTGGGAATTTTGGGCATCATGGGACTATAATGCTGGTAAAACAATAATAAACCATCCCCAATTTCACCATAAATAGGTGGTATAAACCATTCCCAAATGGGTGGTTTATGGCTTTGTTTTACCCACATTACTATGTTTTGGGAAGATGTTGGGCAAATCATGTTCCCATCAGTTCTCATCCACTCCCAGGTGCACCTGGCGGTAATCCGCGACAACAACGGGCGCATGGGGCTGCGCGCCTGCGACCAGGCGATCCCCTCGTGGGCGCCCTGGACGCTGGCGCTGGTGTCGTGCGCGCTGCATATGGGATGGATCATCATCATTTTGAAGGCCAGGGGATGTTGGGATGGGGTTGATTGGGGTTGATGGGGATTGATGGGCATCATTTGGGATTTTGAGTTTGATCGTCATTTTGTGTTGCTTATAGTCAGAGACATTTTGAAGGATGGGAGATTTATGGGGTTGGCTTGGGAGATTTGGGAGATGGGATGGGATTGAACACTGGGATGGAGCAGATTCTTCAGGATAGGATGTGGGGATGAGCGATGGGTTGGTAATTGTTGGTAAGTTAGGTGTTTTTGGGGAGATTTTGTATATTTTTCTATGACTATTCTGATGATTTTGACTGGCATGATGGGATCTCATTGAAATCATGATGGAATCTGTCAGAGGGATTTAGAAACCGGACGGATATCTTTATCCGGACGGAGAGTTGGTCAGGTCTCTTGCCCCTTGAAGTCACGCGGCGCCGGACTCCCCATGTCGCACCTCAGCTGCGGTGGGGAAACAGATGTTTAGCCAGGTGGCCTTGATGTGGAGAGGTAAGTTGAATAATGTTGGTAAAACAATAATAAACTGCCCATTTGCGAATGGTCTTATACCACCTATTTATGGTGAAATTGGGGATGGTTTATGTTTGTTTTACCCACATTAATCATATTTCATATTACATCATGGAATTAAGACTTACCTATGTAGCACTTGAGTTGAAAGGAACATTCGAAGAAAGTGGCTTGGTCCTTCAAACCCATTTGTGGTTTGTCATCTTGTGCTGGGGGAATGTGGGGGATAGTTGACATATTCGGCAGGTAGATCTACGAAAAAGGGACCACCCGATACATTGAGTTCCGTGGGGTTGTAAATCACCTGTAGCTGTGGGACCCCACATGGAAGGCAGCTCGGGTTTTCAATCATCCACGCCCTTTTGATCCCTTTTGCAAATAGACATGGCAATTGAACATGTGAGACTTTTGAGGGGAAGTCGTTTGTAAAGTGCTATGAAGAATTGCTTCCGGTGCCCTCCAGTAAACTAACATAACTATTGAAAATGGCCATTTAGAGTGGATTTTCCCATGAAAAATTGTGATTTTCCATAGCTATGTTAGTTTACCAGAGGGTACCAGATTCGACTGGAGAAGTTTGTACTCAGCAACTGACGACAGAGAGATCACCGTCTCTTTGAGATATGGAACTTGAAGCCATGAAACATGGTGGACCAATATGGGGGGTTTCCTAAAATGGGGGTACCCAAAAATGGATGGTTTATAAGTTTATAATGGAAAATCCTATTAAAATGGATGATTTAGGGGTACCCCTATTTTAGGAAACCTCCATATCAATATAGCCACATTGATATGTTTTGACCTGTTATGACCTGTTTCAACCCAAGGATCTCGAAGAGATTGTGGCACTCAAAGATGAATCTCCAGAATTCCAACATAAGCGTATTAGAAACCAACAACACTCCGAGATATTCCGAGCACCACAAAAGCATAGTGAAATGCATGTATGAGGAGACTGACCATCCATATACCTAGACACACAAGAAGACATTTACACTCCTTGAAACAATTCAAGAACAGTCCTGTTGTTTGTTTTTTCGTTCGTTAATCAAAACGATGTTAACCATAATGTTGCGACATCAGAAATTGACGCTCAACGGACCTAAGCGCCTCAACGGAAACAGAATCACAAGCACCCAGAAGCCAACAGCGTTTTTCCCCGTTTTTTTGGGCCAACGAAGGTAAAAGAAAAAACACTGTAATACTATACCTTTATTGGCAAGTTTCAACGTGTATTGTCTATTTTTTCTCGGAAGCTAATACAAATCTACCAGCAGCCACTGGATCATAGGGATGCTCGACCCTCAAGGTACCGCTCCTCCATCTATTTGGATGTCTTCGGTTGGCACTCGAAGCGTTTTCGTTCCTTGGCGGCGGTTTTTAGTGGAGGAACCGGAGGACAAGAGCCAGTGGTGGAGAAAGGGCATTAAAAACTGGGGGTGATGATGATGGTGATGATGGTGATGATGGTGGTGGTTCTTGTGCTTGTTCTTGTTCTTGTTTTTGTTGTTGCTGGTGGTGGCACTTTCTGAAGGTCTTGCTTCCTCATATTGCAGAATTTCTGAAGGTTCACATGTTCCTTAATGGTGCCCCAGAAGTGTCTGTCAGTCCAACGTTCCCCTTGACCAAGCCTGAAGCGTCCAGAGTGGCCCTGCCAGATTCTGCTCATCTTTTAAGAGCATCGGCCTCAAATCTACCGCTGAGTTTGTTTTCCATCATCTACATCTAGTGAAGCAAACCATCCATGGATTCTTCACGTCCAACGAAGCCCACGTCACACAACTACAATGTACCATGTCACTCACTAAATCACTACAAGACTATATGTATATATATATATATTATCTACAGGTATTATAGTATTATAATGTATAATGTATTATACACTATTCAATATACATATTAAATATAATTACATAATAATATATTAATAAATATACTGTGTATATATATATATACACAGTATACATATATGGAGTACAATGTATATAATATGTTTTCCTTCCATTTTGTCTTGTGCTTCCTACTACCCTTGACCTCCTCGGACTGCTCTTTCCAGGGCTCAGCAACCCGAGGTCGCGCCAATGCCAGCGGGATGCCCAAGGCGGTCACGGTGCAGGCCACGCCCTTCATGAGCAAAGACCGCTGCGCCGCGGCGGCCTTCAAGGCGGAATGCCATGGGATGCGATGGAATGCCATGGGGCGATCAATAGCTCAACATGTCGAAAAGCTATAGATGTATATAGATGTAACATGATGTAAGTCTAGTTATCTCTAGTTGTACATGTTTATACATGTTTGATATTGCATACTCATGGGCCAATGGGTATTGATAATCATTGCTAGCAATATGAATTGACTACAGTAGAATATATATATATATATATATATTACACATATATATATACATATACATATATTAAATATTTGATACTATGTATATATATATATATATATATGTATATATATATATATGCTACCCCCCCCCTCAAAAGTCCACCTTTTTGGCTGTTTTTTGTTTTCTTTCAGGTGTAGATATTTTTTTTGTTTCAGTGAATTGTAGGAAAGGATATAATGCACAAGTTTCAACTTTCTTTGAGGAATACCACAATTAATTGGTGAACATGATTACTCGAAGGATTCCATTCTGGAGTAATGCTATCCTCCTTCCTGAAATTCATTTACCTTTTTAACAAAA
>BGPT01000336.1:52556-142080 GCA_003297045.1 Symbiodinium sp. clade C Y103 | reverse complement strand
GAATCTTGGAATCTTGGAATGGGTGAGGTACTAGTACCTCCTAGTACCTCCTAGTACATGCCGAAGCCAGAGGGAGATAGTATAATTTACACATACACACACACATATATATATATATATATATGTATGATACCCCCCTTTGATTGAAGGCCGCAAAAAACTATAGAAACAACAGTTCAAAACCAATCCGCCAAAATGATGATAAAACAACGCAAATACCATGGAAATGACACTGAAGGTGGACCTGGGGGGGGGGGTACCATATATATATATATATATGTATATGGTACCCGTTTTAACCTGAAATTTCATCCCCCAAAAAAAGTGCTAAAAATGTGATTAAAACACTGTAAATACCAGTAAAAACAGAAAAATGGTGNTCCCCCAAAAAAAGTGCTAAAAATGTGATTAAAACACTGTAAATACCAGTAAAAACAGAAAAATGGTGGACTTTTGGAGGGGGGGGTACCATATATATACATAAATACACATGTTTTTACGTAATTACTACTATTTCACCACTTTATAGATCACATTAAACCACCAATACCTGGATTTCTCATCCCGTCAGGAGGCGAAGCGGATCTCCAAGGTGCTGCAGAAGTTTGGAGCGCCCGAGATCACCAGCTCCTTGGTCGCTGCGGGACATGGGCCGTTGGAGAGGCCAAAGAGACTTTTGGACATCTTTTTATTGGAGGTTTACTATGCATATTTTATAGATACAGTATGTATATATGGATATACATCTTTAATATGTACATCTATAATATATACATACACACAGATATGTACTGTTTTTGTGAATATGTATTGATTGAGACATCTTATATGCAAGATATGCATGCATGTGTATCATAGTATGCATGAGCAGTTTTTGCTTGAACCCCCGTCGAACATGGAATTTAAGAATGGGAATTAACATCAATGAAATGGTGTTTTGTTCACTGGAAATATGAGGATAGTATGATTGACACGTGTTGGTTGTTTGATGGTCTTTTTTGATTAAGGCGACATACCTCCCTGGAAATATTGGGAATCATCATACTCCACAAACTCGGAGTAACCATGAGACCGGTAACCTGGATGGATAGGGTTGTCATACAGATCCAGTTGGGTGGGGAGCGACACACTTCTCCTTCCCCCTTACATAATATTGAGCACCCCCTGGAGACGATGGTTTAGTATTGGATCTCTTCATTTTGGGCCCCTTCTTTGAGGTGTTTAAGATTAGGGGAGTTATGGATAGTTATGGTATGTTGTAGTCAATTCGTACCATTGATTTGTAGTCCAGGAAAGAGGTGTAGAGCCATCGATCCTTAACCCATGATGAATAGTGGTAGATGATATACCAAAACAAAAAAAAAAGTGTACAGTTGTCAAACCAGATTGGAATGTTGGGGACCCCAACATGTTGATGATGGTTATTGTTTTCTCTAAAGGATTATTGTACTTTATGTTTCTATCCTTTTGGAACCCTGAGAAGAGATACTATAACCCTTGGTCGAGTCAGGGGTACCCCAAAACAGTTCTGTTGAACAGTTCCTGGAGATTACCACTTCTGGTTGGGTGTGCCCCCCTATAAGCTCCAGGAAAGTATGGATATATCATGATATATCTACCATAAACATCCATAAACTCTAGTTCAGCTCCAAACCAACTCGGCTATCCCGAGAGCATCACCTTGTAAATCATATATGAAATTAGATTATATATATACCTGGACCTTCCAAAGGCCTTACTTTGGAGGGCCTTTAGCTTAAGGCCATGGCATGCTAAGACAAGTTGCTTGAGGCCCTCTTAAGTTTTTACAAGGTCAGTTGGCAACACTCAAAAATGCAATATTCCATGATAAAAACACAGAAAAACACATATCAAAGTGAATCATGATTGTTTATATTCTTCGTGGGACCTCTAGAATCAATAGTTCCTGCATCAAAACGCACAGCAACGAGCTAAAATAGAACTTTCATGACCAAAAACCAGTGGCGCGCACAGAAAACACACATCACAACGCAAAATTTTCTTGAAACCACGCCAGACCATATTTGTCAGTGAAACGTGGTAAGCCCCATCAAACTTTACACACCCCATCAAAGGTAAAACCCCACGCCACGCGCTTAGAGCAGCTGGTTCCCGATCATGAAACATCTAAAGCGTCTTGTAATATTATAAGCATTTCTCTACTATAGCAGTATAGTTGTAATCCTTTGTTCAACGCTTGCTCCGTTTCGCTGCAGTGGCATTTTGCACCCGGGCTTTGCCACAGGTGAGTTTGAGGCGAAGCCGAGACGCGGCCAAGACTCTCCTTTCAAATCCCTTATTGGACGTATTTCTTGAAATGTTTTTCAGCCATCTCATGGCATCCTCATCTGTAAAACAATTTGTGTGCCGCGTGTTTTCTCGTCGCCGAACTGCTGTAAGGAGTTGGTGACTCCAGTAGTGGTATTTTGGTTTAAGAATCCATTTCAGCAAAGGAGGCCCCCGGACGTGCGCATGCCTGTTTTGTTGCAATTGCCTAGGACAGGGCAGGAATGTTGATATGAGGTGGCCTTCAAGGAAAAAACACATCTATGTGGCCTACTACATTGTTGATTCAGGTTACTTGACCCACACAGCATCACAAAACAACAGTTTCAAAACCCCGACCTCATGTTGAGTGTAGTAAGGAGCAAATGGCTTTGGCAAAATCTGACACCTGCTTTCATCATCTCAGCGGCTTCGTGGGCAAGCCTAGGTATCTCAATCAAAAACCATGCGTGCGTACTTTGACATTTTTTTCTTTCCCAGTTTTCACGTATATACAACATATGAGTGAGAAAACAACGGCACTAAATAGGTAAGTGACAGGTATCGACCAGTCCTCTCTGTCAAGTTGAACCACCTGGCCACTGATCTCCTTGATTGGCAGCAAAGGCGGGTACTAGTATAAATAGTTTGAACCGGACCAGAAACCAAAACCCACAACTTACGCGTACTGTAACGAAGCCATTTTATCAGAGGTATATCCCAAACATATTTAGTATGAGTTCCCACCAGGTTTCAAGCACACAGAGGCCAAGCCAAATTCAGGATCTGCTGGATATGGCCAGGTTCGGTGGCCTTGAGCAACTTGTTGGGAAAGCCATAGCCCAATAATTCGACCATTTCCCGGGAGCTGTTTTGAAGTGACAATGTCGCAAGCTTCAGCCATGTACTGGACAATCACACGGCCATTGAACGCTTTGTGGGTCATGCAAATGTTGCCATTTTTCTTCACTACCTTATATCTTCAGTGCAAATGGTAAGTTGGAAAAACAAAAATTGAAACTTTTAAGTTTGCGTGATTTGAGAGTCTTTCCAAATTTGAAAAAAATGTGCCAGCTGATGCCAAGAACAAGCCACCAACCCAGGTGTCCAAACCCCTTGTGTACACTGCAGCTTTCGCGCCTTTCGCCAAACTTCAAAATCTCTGAAAGCACGCCTCAAATTGAGAGCCAAGGTCTCTTCGGGATTGCCGTACAGCCCAGCAGTCACAAGCGATATCCTTAGCACGACAAACCCAGTCACACCTGTATAACTGCCGATGCACCCAAACACACATGTGCGTGTGCAAAAACAGAAACATGCAAAATAATACTATTCACCGGCACAGTTTCAAAGCCGAGCCGTTACAAACTTGTAACAGCCCTAAATTCATATTGTGCATTGAGCACAAACGCAGTGTTTCAATGCAAAACCCAGGTAATGCCAGTAACGGACAAATGTTGTTTGCCGGTAGCACTTTCTCAGCCCAAGCCCATGTGTCAGAATGAATCGTTTGCATCCAGTCAGCATCAGGAACAGTTTCTGTGTAGGGCGGATGGCCCTCGCTCTTTGCTTCACAAAACATGCAAATGTTTTTTGCTTGCCACCCCACCTTTTCAAAGTTCCAGATAAGTTTATGCCAGCCGAGGTCACCTCTTAATTCAGTGCATAGAAAGCGAGATCCATCACTGCAAAGCTGCCCTCCATCAGCTTTCACGCCCTTGAACGCAAGGTGGAACCCCCAAACGATTCTTCGAAAAATTGGGTACAAAGTGCGGTTTCCCAAAACCAGTGCAGAGCGTACTGCAAAAATACAGAACCTTGAATACCTGATGCTGGCAGGGCGGTGTAGCACCAGATTCAAAAACACCCCCAGCACTTTGTTGTCTGAGAAAGCTCCACCGTACTTGGTTTCGTCAGCATAGAGCCCAACTGGGATGATCCCAGGCCCTCCCAGTCGCGCCCAGCCAGCACCAAACCGCTTCCCCCACGACCAGTAGAAGTTGACATGTGCTTCAGGAGTTCTCAGCTTAGCAGTGTCATGCACATACGCAAGAACATCGTGAACATCCAGCATAGGGAGCTTCATAGTAGATACGCAATTCTCATCTTCCAAGTCTATGACTGGCACTTCTACATAGCGAGGTTCCTCCAAGGTTCGGGAATACCCATATAGCATCGCCCCTTGACCCCAACCAAAGTTATAAATAAAAGCGATACATACAAATGTCTCTATTTTACACACGCGCTAACCTTGCAAAATTTCATTTGCTTGCCCCACAGACTTTGAAGGGATGTTTGGGGTGCAACCCGAAACATATAACGTGTTATGGAGATGCGGCCATGCCACAAGTGGCAACTGGCAAAATCTCCAAAAGTCCCGTTGATAGTTAGACACAGGGCGGTTTGGCCGGCCCAGTTTCTGCAAGTTGGATGCCCTCGTAGAAGCAGTTCTTGAAGCGTCCTGCACACATTAGCAGACTCTGGCCCCCCTATGCCCTACCGACTGGTAAAGTGATGCATGCATATAGTATATATGCAGAGCACATACATGTATATGTATACACATGCATGGTGTACACAAGACATGAGGGTGCACTTGCACTGTAGCACACCCCCATACATGCATATAAACCCAAGCGGCCAATCCTTGGCACTGGCGACGGCACCCTCCATCACTGACATGACACTGGCGGCCTTGCAGGCAGTCAAGCTAAATAGGATCTTCAAAGTAAGCCTTTTTGGAATGTCCAAGACGATAATATATATTTTTTGCATATATTATATAAATATTAATACAAATTTATTACAATCATGCGCTATATAAATTTAACATTATATATAGAATCCCATCGCCCAACAAAGTTCAAGTCGGATGCTGCTGCAAGGATCTTTGAGTGACCGCCCTTCAAAATTCCAAGATACTTTAGCGGTCAATATCCACCAACGGTAAATTGGGTCCATGGGGGACCGACGATATGGGGACTTGAATCTTATGGGACAGTTGTATCGATTCAATTTATTTAATTCACTTGAGTTATATCAGTACACTTGAACCACGATATCGTGAGGATATGAAATTGACAAAAAATATGATGCAGGGATTTCCAGATCGATCTTAACCCCTAGCGTCCTGCAATGGATATTCAAAAAGACCGTACTTATGATCTCAATAAGGTAGATTGATCACGCTTAATTGATGTGGGTTCACAATGTAATTTATATATGGAATTTGATATCTTTCCCATTGACACACCACCATGCGCACCCGATCAGCAACTTTGGATTGGGCATTGAGGACCACATGATCCTGTTCCAAGTCGCTAGAATCACCTGCGTTGGGCCAATGCCCAGGGAGACAAGAGATTAAAAACCATGATATGTGGTGTAAGGTAAGGGGTTTAGGTTTGGAGTCATATATTCTGAGGTTAAATCACATAGTACATAAACTATTGATGGTGTGTTCTACAATTCAATAGTTAGAACCTTGCCCATATTCTTTGGGGTGTATTTTGAAATTTCCCTCCAAGGAATAGATTATGGAACCAAGAAAAGTGAAATAATATTGATCCATACCCTGGCCCCCTTTAGTATCCTTTAGTACATAGGATAGTCATAGCATGTCAATTACATCATAACATATCATAACCAAATGGGGTGCCATGCCGCCTGCTTCCCTGCCGTTCTGAGCTGATTGACCGCGCGTTCTTGAGATTAAGGATCCGACAATGGATTTGGGGATCGCTTGTGGGAAGATTCCCCAATCACCCCTTAGAATCCACAGACACCAAAAAACAGGTATCCCTGCACATCCACCAATCTTGAAACTAAAACTATATAAGATGTTGAGCATCGCAATGGTAACCACCATGTTTTAACAGGGGAAAAAAGTTACCGCAACTTCTAGTGACCTGATGATGGATTTTTTCCAGAACCAATTGTCTGGCCCTCAGCTTTTTCATCTGGACCTGGGGCCGCCAACGATCTAAGTCTCTCCACTCTAAGCCAAGTTGTCAAGGTTTCACCGGTCACCGCTTGTAACCCCATCACCTTTGACCCTGGCCTACCCAAATATCATGCTATGATGGGAATTGCAAAATGGACCAAATCCATTGCAGGTCCATCAAACAAACTAACGAACATGGTTAACATATAACACCATGTACCACCTATGAAATTGTTTCAGGAAGGCCTTGGCCAGGTGTCATCTACACAAACGGGAGCTATGGTGATACACAATATCCTCGGCCGATCAAAAGAAAGATCCGATCATTGATCCTATGGATTTCAAGATGTTTTGGGCTTCTTAGTGGCCTTACCTTTGCAAGGCTTCACGGCCTTATCAAAGGCCTGAATGTACTCATACATTTCGGCAGTGAGACTTTCCAGCCGGTCACATTCCTGCGGCGCGGCCATTTTTGGGACCCCATATAATATTACATCATAGATTAGATGGGACAAATATCAGAATCCGGTGATTAAGAGTCATCTCTTTTGTGATTATCCAGGGTTCATCCAGGTGGGATTCTAAGCCTTACAGGTCATAGAGTGGTTTGTAATTTGGGGGAAACCGATAGAAAATATATATTATGATATATTTTGGGGCCTGTGATTGGGTGAGATATTCGCTATCCCATTAGAGATTATGGGGCTAAGTCTGGAACAGTGAATGTAGAGCGCATTGTAATTTTCAGGCCTGATGCATCCTATGATTTTTTGTGTAGGATCAAAGTTGACCAAAACAGACCCCAAACCCAACAGCCCATTGGTACCTAATTAATAAGATCCAATTGAATTTCGCATTTTCCTGTTTCAGAAATTGATTCTTGATAAAGTAAGAGGGCTGGGCCACACCAGTCCTCGTCATCATCCAAAGCCTTTTGCAAAGCTTCCCGGCCAGCGCCCACCTCAGTCACCGAGGCGTGGATGTCCGCGACCACAGCCACACGCAGCTTCTCAGACCTGACGGAGGACCTAGGAATATATATATATATATATTTATATTATAAATATTATGCATATGATCTTATATCTTATATATGATATTATCTTATATAGTTGTTGACATATGGAATCGAACTACTAAATATATCAATATTATAACTATCGTAATCACCTATTTTCCAGAGGGAGTTTTGAACCAAACCCAACCATGCTTCAGGTCCCAATTGACCAACTGTTTCCAAATTTGGAGATCGGGCATGGCTTCAAATTTACAGTCACACTCCCAAGTGGATGGGTGGTTCAATAAACAAATGATGCTCGAGCCATGCCGCTTTGGTTCACCCATGGGGCAAATATGAAAGGAATCATTTGGGGAATATATGTGATCTGATGGTACATGTTTGAGGCTTGGACAGCTCACTGGCTTTCTCCTCAAATCCCTTCGCATCTTTGATCTTTTTCCCGGCAGCATCAACGGCCTGCAGAATAATTTCTAAGAGACGGATATTTGATTTCAACAAATTGATCCACTCCCCTTTATCATCCTGGCTATCCTGGTTCGATTTGTACTTGTATATACAATATATATAATTTTGTTATTGTTTTCTTTTTTGGTGGGAGCACCCATATATATATATATAATATAATATGAACATGTCAAAAGATTTGCTGGTGGAATTGCATTTGAGGTATAGTATAGAGCTGGAGTTGCTAGAATTCATATTCTAATATACCCATGTTTTTCCCTGAATGGTATAGTTGCCGGGGCTCAGCACATCGTGCATCAGGTTGAATGGGAAGGCATGTGGCTACAAATGCAACCACTTTGGCGACGGTCTGGCAAACCGTTTGGTGCCTCAGTTGGGGTTTAATCCAATTCTGGAGCCGCAGGCCCCCAGCACAAGCCTTCTTCGCCTTTCTCTCAATGTCCTTCTTCTTTTGCTTCAGGTCTGCGTCTTCTGACTTTTCTTCTTCGTCTTTCACTTCGTCCTTGGATTTTTTCTCTTTTTTCTCTTTCTTCTTCTTGTCATTCTTCTTAGACTTTGGTTTGCTCTTTGCTTTTGCCTTGGTGTCCTCCACAAGACTGGACGCAGTCAAGATCGGAAGACGTGTAGACAAAACCCCAAGATCATGGATGATTTTTTTAAAAACATGATGATTCGATGTGTTGTCGTCATGATGAAATAGTGCATATTTAATGTTTGAACACAGCATGTGTCCGACTGATAGACCGTGATACCTGCCTTGTGTCCCTTCTTGCTGCTGGCTTTCTTTGACGATTTCTTGCTCTTCTTCTTTTTCTTGCTGGAGCTGCTGTCACTGGAACTGCTCGAGGAAGAACTGCTGCTGCTGCTGCCCTCTGCTGCCTTGTACAGCCTGGAGACGACTGTCTCGTTGCTGTCCACAACCTTGTCCATGTTCAACGTCAAGTATTGCCTCATCTCTTCGCACCCTGGGGCTTCAGGGTGATCCCTGACCTCATTCTTCCGAAGTTCTTCTGAATCTTCCTTTCGAATTATGATTGCTTCAGCCCCAACTTGACCAAAGCGCTGTTCCAGCTCACGACGGGTCATCCATTCCCTCACTCCCATCTTTTGGGTCTTCTCCTTCGATGTAACCTGCAAGTAAATCTTGCTTTTGGTCCAATCTCCTCCAGCTTCGCTCCAAGATTCGTACAGGACTGACATGAGGTCCTTTCCTGGGATTGCTCGGTCATACTGGATGTCCAGACTATATTAAATACATATTGTATGCGACTCATGCATGCCATGCACGCATGCATCCACATCTATTGCATTCAAGTTTCGGCCAATAGCCGTTTTCCCAATCTTTCGGATTTCCGGCGGGGAGTTGACGCCTTATGTGTTGAAGAGAGGTGCAAAGGATGCACTGTGTTGACCAATTTCATAACATCTGCACTGCATATGCATGCATGCATGCATGCATGCATGCATGCTGTATATATATATATATATATTATATGTCAGATGATGCATGCACTAGTACTGAGTGTTGCGCTGGTAAGGGATCTGAAGTATTTCATATACCTGGCATGTGCAGCCTTTTTCTTTTCTTCAAACTTCTCTTTCTTTCTCTTCTCCTTTTCACTCTCGTCTGGGTCAGCCACTGGGGCTTCATTTTTCTTGTCATCCTCACCTGTCTTTGCAACTTTGGCTTGCTTGTTGTCACCTTCCTGCACATCCTCTGCCTTTCGTTTCCCATCGGGTGCGGGTGCTGGTGCTTTGGCCGATTGAACGTCATCAGCCTTGCTCGAAGATGCTTCTTCTCCCCTTGTTGCACTATCTTGTGTACCAGGTTGCATGGCAGTGGCTGGTGCTTCTGCCTTTTGCTTCTGCACTGCTTGTGTACTGGGTTTGCTTGCAGGCACCGTGGTTGGTGGCAGCACTGCTTGCTGCTGCACTGCTTGTGTACTGGGTTTGTCTGCAGGCGCCGTGGTTGGTGCTTCTGGCTGGTGCTGCTCCACTGCTTGCGGCTGCACTGCTTGCGTACTGGGTTTGTCTGCAGGCACCGTGGTTGGTGCTTCTGGCTTGGGCTGCTGCATTGCTTGCTGCTGCAGTGCTTGTGTACCGGGTTCCATTGCAGGTCCTGTGGCTGGTGCTTCTGGCTGGTGCTGCTGCACTGCTTCTGCTGGTTTTGTAGGTGCCTGGGCCAGATGACTAGATTTCTCCTCCGGTGCTGTGTTTTCAGGGCTGCTTTTGTTTGCTGTTGCTGATGCCTGCAGGTCTTGACCATTGGTCGTGCTTGCCCCTTCTGCTTTTGGATGCTTAGCTGTGCTTGCATCTGCGCTTGCTGGGTGGTGTTGGACATGCTTCAAACTTGCCGGCTCTGCAGCACTCTTCGCATTCGGTGTTGTGTTCTCGGGGCTGCTGCTTTCTGGTGCTGCTGCTGATGCCTGCTGGCCACCACCATTCTTCAAGTCTGCTGCTGCCTCTGTTGCGCTCGTCTCCTTCGGTGCTGTGCTTTTTTCTGTTGTTGCTGATGCCTGCGGGCCTTGCCCATTGGTTGGGCTTGCCTCTTGTTCTGTTGGCATAGCTGTGCTTGCATGTGTTGTTGCTTGGTCGGGTTGGCCAGTAAGACTCTTTGAACCAGTGGTCGGCTCTGTTGCATTGCTCTTGCTTTCTTCTGCTGGCGCATGTTGCTCTTCGTCGCTGGCCATCACTGCCTTGTTTGCTGTTGGGTGCTCAGCTGTGCACGTGGTTGCATCTGCTGGTGCTTGTTCCACTTGACCTGCTGGCTCTGTTGCATTTGTCTCTTCCGGTCTTGTCTTGCCATCAGTGCCGTTCACACCAATTGCCTCTGTCGGTGCTGTTTGTTCATCTTTTTTCTCATCAACAGTTTGTTCATCATTGTTTTTCTCATCACTGTTCTTTCCATTAGCTGCTTTGGGACTTGACTCCACCACAGGCCCCTTGACAGGTGAACCCAGCAACTGTTGCAAGGCATCCTTTTCAGGGCCATCTGGTAGTAGTGTCAGAGCACTTTGAAGATGCCCCAGTTGGTCTGTAGTAGTGGATCTCATCAAGTTCCCAACGGCGGAAGAAGAAGTCAACGAGGGAAGGGAATCGAGGGAGAGACCCCGATGTAAGGTTGGCCTTTCAGGGGTGAAGAACTGCGTAGGTTGGGAACCAACACTTCGCCAGTCATGCTCTTTCTCCTGTCCTGTCCATGACCAAGAAGGTGAGTTGTTATGTTGCCAGTAGTCTGGTGTCCATTGTGATCCCTGGTATTGGTCATAGTCATAACTTCCGTAGCCATCCCAATTCTTATATCCTTGCCAGTAGCTAGACTCCCATTCCCGCCAGTACCCCTGGCTAGACTCCAATTGGTTGGCCGCATTGGATTCTTCTGCTGGTCTCACCGGCCCGGCATCCCCCCGAGCTGGAGTTGCCACTGGTTTGCTGCTTGCAGCTGCTTCTTTCTCCAACATGCCACGAACCTGTTCCATAGACTTTTCCAATGCCCGTGGTGTCGCAGGGATAGTCTCCTGGGAATCAGCTCCTGGCAATTGCGCCGGTAGGTTGAAATACAGTAAGGGTTTGCAAGGTCCAAGGTCCAATGGATCCAGGATGACCCAGGTATAAAATCTCTAATATGTCTACCTTAATGGGATATATATATATAACATATAAATTTACAAATTTATACTTTATTGATTTATATATGCAATACAAGAGGGAGCAAGACGAGATTGATCATGTGAACTACTAATGATATGACATATGCCCCAAAATCTCCTCGCGCACTTTCGAGCTCGGACGGCTTCGCATGAGTCACAGGTGTTGCCTTCGTTCCTTCATCACCCAACCTCATGATAGCTGGATAAAAAAAAATTCTTGGTTCCAAACGTTGCTATTGGGAATTAAAAGGCCGGTTTTCCAATTCCAAGCCACAAGCCCAATGCAAATCTATATAAGTTTGGAACCTATCTCTGAAGTTGACCCACGTTGTTGCCACAACTGCGGTCTGAGGCTGTGGCAGTTTTGCGTTGACAGCGTCAGCCCGCTGTTTGGCTTTCGCCAAGGCCGCTTTGGCCCGATCGGACATGGCGCTTTCTGTGTCAGGTAAGACCCAACTAGCCCTTAGAGCCTCAAAATGCCCTTAGGTTGACACTTGTAGAACTCATACTGGCCAAAACAATCTGGTTTCTTTGATTTTCTGGGATTTGTTGGTGGGGGCTACTGCGTATGACCCACATTGATTCACAAACCATAGTCCATCCTGTGTTTTGCACAAGTGGTTCCAATTCTTGGGGGCAAAACTTCAATCTCTCCATGATCGAACGGCCCTAATAGCACATAGGGGTCCATAGGGGATATGAATTTCGCAAGTATCGATACCCCAAAATTTTGGAAAATTTAGACCCAACTTTCACGGGCCTTTCACGCCGT
The DNA here is from genome assembly GCA_003297045.1 of Symbiodinium sp. clade C Y103. Lineage (NCBI taxonomy): Eukaryota > Dinophyceae > Suessiales > Symbiodiniaceae > Cladocopium > Cladocopium sp. clade C. Next base: position 129,943 of record BGPT01000336.1, on the reverse strand, counting down.
GGGACGGCTTTTCACGACGTGAGACGGCTTTTTCACGCTAATTCACGCTCATTCACGGTTAACTTTTTTTACAAACATTTTCCGGAAATGATAAAGTACCCCAAACCAACAAATTTCAATGATTTTTAATCCTGCCGGATCGCTTTTCACAGTTGGATTTGGTTTTATTACATATGAAACGATCAAAAGGGAAATATAAGCCATGCTTTGGTACACCTGGGCCACCCTGAACTTCAATTTTGTCATTTTCTTCTCATCGCACCATTGATACCCAGGGATTAGTGACAAATTAGGGCCGGATTCGGCGCAAATTTCTCTCAAGAGATTTCAAGAGATATTTTGAATTTCACGTTTCCAAGAAACGTGACAAATAATCGAGGATGTTCAAGTGCCAGCGTTTGTTTTTCCACTGGGTTTCCGAGATCCAGGCTCCAACACCATTGGCCCAATTGTATTTTTTGGAAAATTGCACAGTTATCCCCTATTTTTTAAAGGAAGGGTGTGGTTACCACAAATTCTGATTTGTCCCCTGGATGATTTCCCCCATACTGAGATTAAAAGTGACGAGATAGGATCCCAAATATGAGCCAGTCATCGGGCCCTGGTAATTTCTTTGACACGTGTATCCTCTTAATTAGGGAAATTTGTGAATGGGGCGGTACTGGCCCATCGCTTTTTTGGTTCTCAGCATTTTGCTGAGCTCATCAAGGTTCCCACGCTTCCAAATGGTCTTCTGGACGCGAATCTGGGAGGCAAGCAGCGGCACTGGAATGGGTGGGGGAAGGATATCATGTATTATTCATATATGGATCATGGAGGTTTCTGAAAACTGTTCCAGCAATTATTTTACAAGGTCGATGCTCAGATCATGTCGGTTCAAGAACCTGTTGGATGAATGCAATCCTGCTGCACCTATGGCCTCGATTGTCTAAATTGCATTTGAATACAATTTTGCCAAAACATGGAAAAAGTAGCGCGCCCATGTTTGGGCTTTTGTTTGGGCCACCCCTTCAAGGATACTTTTGATTCAAGATTGCCACGGCACCAAGTATTCCCAACATTTCCCAACGCCTTCTTCTTGTGGTTCTCGAATTTCTTGGCCGCTGCGTTCACAGATGCCTTGAGTTTGAAGGCATGTTTTGCCTGGCATGGCCGGTGCAGAGAACAGATATATGGGGGGTATATTTTCTTCAATGATAATCCTGGGCCTGTGAATGCTGGATCATCGAATAAATTTCCCCATTCTGGTCACCTGGTGAAACTTAAATATTGTTGGTTTGCAGTGATGTGTTATATTCCAGCCTTCAGGGCGTAGTGCAGGGCATACAATTTCTCGGCAAATCGAACAGGGTATACTTGGGTTTTCCGAAGCTTGGGACCTCCTTGCCTCAGCACCACAAATACATATCATATATATGCAGTGTTTCGTTGCCTTTCTTTGCAACCGGATGCACATCGATGGTCCCATGTATTGTCGTTCAAAAAAATATATGCTGCATATCAATCCTCACAAGTGTTCAACCTAAGAAGATGACACTGATTTCCTGCCATCAGGCAGTTGCTTCACAATAGTAATCCCCTTAGACGACAACTTCGCTTTCTCGAACTGGGTCAGCTTCTTCTTTAGCTGGGCAACATACGGCCTTGGCTAGTGGGCTGCGTAATACTTGAATTGCTGAACTATGGTATGAAATCTGGGATGATTTCCTTGATCTTGAATATAACATATATACCACGAGTGACCGCTGCACCGATGTCCTGTTGCCTCAGGCTGAGTGCGCAGCGTCGAGGCTATGGCCATAGAAAGTTTCGGCGAAGGAGCTCCCCAGCTTCCCATCCAGCTTGGCGGTTGCGGGGCAGTGAGTCACACACTGGGGAATTGAATTTTATCATCATATAGTACATACAGCAGTGGTATATTTTAAGATGGAACCCAACTGGGATATATAAATTATACTAGCACGTGAGTTTTCAAAAAAGGGATTTGATCAAAGTGATGGTCATTGATTTGTAAAAAGTTCAACAGCACATGGAATCATTGGGACCCCCGACAATCTCTGGAAGAAGCTCTCAATGCCGCTAGCTTCCATCAGGGTCCGGAGAAGCATCAGTTCTGGGAAATTTCTCACCTGACTACTTCCTGGTTGCTCCAAGAACCAGTAACATCCTCTGACCGTTAGCACCATAAGGAAGATCATTGTACGAACAGTGATCCTTAGTGAGCCAAATTGATCGGAGCAGCACAAGATCAAGGAGGTAATTTCAGAGTTTGATCGTGATTGATGAGATCGAGATATTTTTTAAAGTATATATAATGGACCTTAATTGTTTTATTGAATATAACACCCCTAACATCCCACATGGGATTGTTTTGACTGCACTGGCTACTGCGCTGCTGAACTGATTGGATTGCTCGTGTGTCCTCATGGTCACCTTGCAGAGCTTTCCTCAGTTGAATACACAATTTCCCGCGACACTGGCAGACAAGACGTTTGTCATGCCGGACGAAGTGCATCGCTCTCAGGCGGACCGAGCCTTCTCTGGAAACTTCCACCCCGGGAATGTTGTATTGATGGACGAAGGGCACAACTTGGCCCGACCAAACAAATTGGACAAAACACAATTGGACAACATCCGGAACTATGTGGAGATTGCGACAGACACTGTACCTGTGGCAGGCGAACACCTAGGGGCGGTGCCTACAGTAATAATCTTTATAACCCCAAATTTCGAAAATGAAGCAGCCAATTGAGAAAAGCTTCGTATTGGCTTTGGCAATGTAGTCAAACTTGTCTTCATTTCCATATGGCTTGGTGGCCTTCCGGCCATGGGTTCCCGAATTCACCCACACAAATGTAGGGCATGGCAACCCCACCACGGCTAAGGAGTCAGGTTCCATGCGAAGGCCCATGCCGAGCAAGTTCAAGTAGCCTTGCCTCAAGATTGGCACGTTTATGAATCGATTCATGATCCAATTTGGTTTGAAATGAAATAATTTTTGAAGCGCCATGAGCTCATGAGCCATGCTAGTGATACCCTAGCTCAGGTACATATTTGAGAATCGATTATTCGAATAGAATAGCTTATATAATATAATAATTAATATACTTAAATATACTTGTGGTTTGAGGCCCCCACGTAAGCAGAATGTCATTTTGCTCTCCACGCTCCAAGACATCGTAGTGCTCCCTGGGCCCAGGCGAAGGGAAAGAATGGGATCCTGAAATATGAGTTGTATTTCAAATTTCGCATGTCTATTATAAAGGGTTATCAAGGGACAATATAACGCTGGAATCTTAAGAGAGAAATTCCAATTATCCTGGGTAAGAACCACCATATAGATCGATTTTTCTAATTCTGATTTTTTTTTGACCTTGACATGTCGCTGCGGAGGAAGCAGGATATGCGCCAAGCTGGGGTTCGAACGCCTTCTGGTTGTGTCGGCCTCAAGTCCGTCCATGGCCGGTGGGAATTTAATAGGAAGACAGGTTTTTAACATTCGAACTGCATATGCGGTCCCTGATATAAATATTAAGCTCGCTTTTTTAAGTAAAATTCCTGAGGTCCCCTGATGAGTTCCCCACGCCATGTGGTCGATATGGCTTTTTCTCCACAGAAGACATCCAAGCATTTCACATCCTGAGCGAGCACAAGATTGGCAAATTGATATCTATTAATTTTGGCAGGCAATCTAGGATACTGGCTCTTTGTCGCTGCCCTTCTGGCAAGGATTGGGCCAAGTAGTCCAAGGCATGCAACCTCATGAGATGATTATAAACGATGCACTTTTTTGGGCATTATCGTTTTTTGCAATTATTTGGCATTGCTGATCGATAAAATGAGATCCCCACACTTCTCTTGGACACCCCCATTTCTGCAGCAGCTCCGACTCCTTCCGCGTCAAGGCCACGCCTCTCTTGGTCCAAGCAGGAGGCAACGGTTTCGAACAGGACATCCTGCTAAGCCGGTGGTGGGATGGATCCGAACCAGGTTGGATTGAGCCAGAATCAGCTCAAGTAGTGACTAAGTAGTGAACAAGTTTTTTCGCAAAATTCAGCACGAGTAAAACACAGGCCTGGGTTAGACTGAAAACTTGAAGCAAACATCGATCGATCCATCCATGATTTATGACGGGAGATGCAGCTTTTGATGTTCTTTCGATCTGTCTTGATTGATCCCGCTGTGTGCATCTATGGCCACCAGGTGTAGCCGGCACTCTTGCCCCAAAATAAGAATATATATATATATATTGCAGCGCACATGCGCAGCATTTGCATCATCTCAACTCTATAAGAATGAAAATTTGTGTGTTCAAATCAAATTGGCCAAATCATCAGCACCAGTGCGCTATTAAGGGGATTTGCTTCGAATCTTGTGCTCGGGTTCCCATCCAGCCAACTGCCGAGCATGCTGCCAGCTTTTGCTGACACCATACTTCCCCCAACTCAGAGTGACGCCATTCTTGCGATCTGCCTGTGGCCAACAGAATGCTGAGATATGGGATCTTGACATAATATACTAAAATCCAAAGATCACGCACGGACATGTATATGTGCTTGATTGCGTATTTTATCGTTAATTTTGTGGATCCCTCATCCCCACCTTGAACTTCTGTCCTGTGGCCTTGTTGACGGCCTCTACCTGCTCTTCACCACAGCTATAGACGTAGAATTGTCCTCGCAGGATCACTCCTATGGTGCAAGTTTTGTCATCCTCCGCCAGCTGCTTGAGGGTGGCGTCAGGGGCTTTGACGGTCCAAGTCCTGAACAAACATGTTAGGTTTTATTGATGGTTAACCATGGCATGATAATCAATGTATTTTGCAGTGCGGTGTATATATATATTATATTATTGTAACAAGTTTACTTTTTTTATTGAGACCCTGGCGATCGGTCGGCAATGTCATCAGGCACTGCAAGTTCTGGGAACTTCTGGGCTGCTGCATGGATCAGCATGATCTGGTCGTCCTTTTGTTCCTGAAAGCCAATCCGCTCATCCCCATATTGCAATGGTTTTTGAGACCACAAGAACATGAGTAACAAAAAATCGAATAGATTTTCTACATGGAATTGTTTTAAACAGGTGTCCTTGGAAAGCAGCTGCTTGCTAGCTTCGGCCTGACAATCAAGCCAACAATATTGAGGGGGCCAGTTCATTCAAAGTAAGCCATGCAAGCTATTAGGTCCAACCCAGAGTTTCCCACTTGAGGTCCCAAACGGTGGCAGGTTTGTCATCTGAATCACGAGCTTCCTGAGTCATGGGCCGAATAATAAACGTTAGAAAAACTTGGATCGGATAAAAGGAGCGATCCAAAATTGGATTGATTGAGGTAACCACCGCAGTATGTCCCTTCTTCTGTTTGGCCACACGGGCCTAGGCAGGAGCATGAGATGAATCCGGTATAAAATCAAATATCATTATCATCCTAAGCTTTTCTATCAACCGAAGCTCCCAATAAGACCATATAAGACCAGATATTGTAAAGAAGATCCTGGGCTATATAAGATCTATAAAACCCATCATCCACAGCGCGCCAAGGTGGAAACCTTTGGTTCTGGTGCTTCAGCACGAGCCGGGGGCTCCTGGCAAACCATCACGGGCACGGGTCGGTGTGATAGGGTTCCATGATCATATGATGTTCCATGTATTAAGTCATAATCGATATAATATCAACACCTGCGACAATCAAAAAACATCGATGCTTTAGAATCTTTTGTGGCGTATCTTTACCAGAAAAAATAACAGTCCTCCGTGGCCTTGGTAGCATCAGATTTTTTGCAGGCCTAGCGAGCATGCCGGCTTTCATGAAATTTAAAAGGCATGCACGCATGCACATATGCCCAGCACACATTTATTACATAAATTCTATGCATGGTTTTGATTCTGGGATGTACGTATTTGCCTAACGAACTCAAATTCTACACATGGATGGGCCTCTCTGTTCGGTTTCTTGTCTGCCACCTTCTCCTGAAGCAGGGGGTTTCGAACATAGGTCAGTGCGGGGGTATGCGCTGAGGCCTTAAACTTTTCCGGGCCTGATCAGGGGGTGTTTTTTCGTTGCGTTTTCGCTTCTTCTCGTCCTGTCGTGCACAAGCCCGTTGTACAGGCAGAGTGGTAATACAATATCCATGGGAGATATAACATATATATTCAGGTTAGAGTACGTATCTGCATCCCAAAATCCAACCAGTCTAGCCGATATCTGTCCTCAGGCTTGTCCAGGGCCTTTCCCTTTTGAGTCTTGCCAGTGTCCTAGCAAAGGGTGCAAGTACTGGATCGGGCTTTTTACAAATGAAAGTTGTACTCTTCTCTCCATTGGTTCAGTTTTTGGGGATCTGTCCTGCTCAGGCTTGTCCAGGGCCTTTCCCTTTTGAGTCTTGCCAGTGTCCTAGCAAAGGATGCAAGTACTGGATCGAGCTTTTTATCAATAGAACATTTCCAAATGAAAGTTGTACTCTTCTGTCCATTGGTTCAGTTTTTGGGGATCTGTCCTGCTCAGGCTTGTCCAGGGCCTTTCCCTTTTCAGTCTTGTTGTCAGTGTCCTAGCAAAGGGTACAAGTCTAGTAGTAATGGATCGAGCTTTTTATATATAAAATATGTTCAAATGAAAGTTGTACTCTTCTGTCCTTCGGTTCATTCTTTGCGGATCTTGCTCGGGAAGCAGATTTTGCCTGCTGCACACTTGTCATGGAAAGATCGATAAGCGTGTCAAAATGAAAAATGTGTACATGTGTTTTCCAAACAGATGAGGCCCTTAGGCCCGCCTTAGCCTTAGCTTTTGGCCTTCTTCCAGGTCTCTTGTTGCCCGCATCTGGTTCGACCACCTGCCGAGCGCAAAGACTCGGTGCTCTCAAGTATATATCAATTTAAGTTTCAAGACGACTCTAGATCGATATTTATAAATATAAGATATGATGTAGAATTCGAACGGATGTTTCTGGCTTGCAAAATTTGAGGTACCGAGTTTTTAACATTTCATCCACCTGGAATATCAAAGTATCCTAAATATGCTACCTTCCGGATTCCCAAATCACCTTTTATCCTTCCTAGCCTCAGGTTCACTTTCATCGCTTTCATGGGCTCGTTTGGATCGAAGTCGTTGGAGGGGCATATCAGGCAAATGTTCAATTGCTTCGTCCTGTTCTTTTCCAGGAACTCCTTCCTCCACAGGTTCCCCCTGAGCCGCCTTTCTCCCACGACCCCGTCCTCTGCCTCGCCCCTTTCCCTTACCCTGGGCCCTTTTTTCAGTTTTTTCACGCTTCTCCTTCAACTCTCTCTCAGCATCCCTTCGCTCCGCATTGATGTCTTTTCGGGTGTCTCGCTGCAACTGCGAAGCAGTGGCAGGCATAGCGGAAGGGGAAGAATGACAATTTGATCTAGATACTAAAGTTGGTTGACTCGAGCTCAGTAAGAAATCTTGATTGATTGATCGATTCAGCAAACATCATACCAGGCCTGAAGAAGTAGGTCCGTAACAGCTTTGAACTGTGTCTGATCTACCCCACTCAAACCAGGAAAGGCTTTGAGATGCTCCTCTGTCAGCTCCGGTAAGTCCTCCAACTCAAAAAGTGGCTTCCGGTCCTGCGGGGCCAAGCGCAAAAAGTGGAGAATGGTTGAGGTAGAATATGTCGATCTATATGGTACGTTCTAAGCTTTGATATCTATTTATTGTTGGAAACCCGGGTTTTTCTTATTAATCATCCGCTTGATCAATTTGGTACAAAAACTTTGAACCCGGCCTTGAAAGCCTGACGCTTTGCTAGTTCTTCTTCATCAGACTTCAAACCATCCTTTTCCTCCTCCCTCTCCAGTGCCTCCAGGTGCTCCCTTGAAGGTGTTGCTGGCTGGGAAGGTGCGGCACCCCCCAAGGTTGGCTCAGCCGGTGTGCAAGGCTCAATTTCCATGGTATCAAGGCCCACCCCATGCCCATCTCCCTCCTTATGTTCGGGGAGAGTTTGATCTTCTTGAAAGTATTCTAATTCTTGGCTATCCTCTACCAAAACAGCTTTCCCAGGTGCTTTCTCAGGTGTGCGTGGAACTGGGGATTCCTCTACTGCAGGTGGAACTTGGCTAGCTTGGCTGTCTTGGTCAATGACGGTTGTTGGCACTGGCGGCTCCTTGCACTCAACCTTTGGCTCGGCGGGAGGGGCACAGGTGTCACGTGAAGGGGCTTCAGGCTCAACAGAAACTTCAGCAGCCCTTTGTTCAGCTTCTTGCTCTAGCTCTTCTTTGCTACAGGAAAACCCCTCTAATGGGTGGTTGCTTGGCTCTGCTGGAGTTTCATCATCCTGATCTTCGTTCTTATTCTTCTTGCCTGGCCACTCTAAAACAACATGACTAGTGATTCCCATATACTTGAAAATTATTTGAAATCCAAGCATGTTAACCCATGTTATATATGTGGCTCTATCCTCTGAACCCCCGACCTTTCTTCTTCCAAAGATGTCCGCGCAGTGTCCTGACGATGTACTTCAAGTCCTCCAGCTTTTTGTGCCCATTCCTGCCACGCAGTGCGAAAACATGCAAAAATAGAATATGTTGTTTTAGGACATTGGGTGAGTGGGCGCATAAAATTTACAATATATGCTACACCAGAGTTGCATACGTATTAAACCATGCAATGAATATGAATCCTATGACATATATAATACATGCATGCATGCATATGTTTCTTTTAACATTCAATGCATGTGCTGCCCCAGCCATATCTATATCGAATCAAGGGATAGGCCTGGCACGTTCATTCCTTCGAGCAAGGAAGATGATGGCCGAACATAGGTTCTTTTGGTTTGCAGCTTCAACACGCGCCCAATCCTGCGTGCAGGCATGCAATGACTATACAATTTGCGACGCACTTTTTGGCAAAACCCACCAAAATGAACAGATTGAAATAGTTGATCGCCCTGTTTTAAAATGCGGTTTGCACGTACGATAATGCTATCCAAATATTTATTTCATCCAACCAAGCACACCCAACTCCTCGATATCACTCTTCAACTTGCACCGGCACAAAGGTGACTCTGCGTGGAACTTCATGAAAACGGCCTGCAGCAAGATGAGGGAGGGCATGGCACTGCGGTCAGATGAGGGCCCCACAAATTTAACTTTGAAACCCAGCCTGTAATTCTGAATTCCATGGCAAATCACCAGCAAAGATCGAGAGCCAGTCCATGTAGAATTCGTAGTTGTGGTCTTCCTCCACCTATCCCAAGATTGAACATTAAAAGCTGGTTCATATAAAGTTCATAATATATTATATTGTCGAATAAATAAATGGCTGGACTTAATTGTCACATTGTCAAACAGGCAAGCCCCACAACGTCAAGGGAAAAGACTTTTTCCTCCGGATCCGTGCCAACATTGATGAAGCTGAAGTTGCAAGGGGCCTGGCAATTGCAATAGTTAGCATAGGAGGACTATGGCTGGACTCTGGCAAGCGAAGTGGAAAAAAAACATTTGGGGCGCCTGTTGAGTCTTCAAACGCTTTTCAACTTTCTCCTTCGGGATGCCATTCTTTTTAGCTAGGTCATACCAGCGCTTCTCCATCAAGTTCTGGTCATTGAGCTTCTCCCTGTAAAAGTCCTACCCGGGGATAAATAATATGCAAATGTGTGGCAGGGATATTCTTGTCATGAATTCAACCAAAGTACGGTGATGATTTATATATTACATTTGCTGATTTTTTGGGGAAAATTATGCCCATCATAATTTGGGTGCCATCCCCCGAACAAGTCTGCATGGGTCCTCCAGCAAGGCCATCATGTGAGCCCGGGGCTGGTTGGGCATTGCTCCAAAACTAAGTACCAAGCAGTTAAACCCCAAACCACCTAGCAACCTAGCTGCAAAACACCCTGGGCCAATCAGCGGCGATCTCAAAAGATAGAAACCGGATAAGATGATGAGAACAGTGTGAAGGGTGGCTGTATCAAGTAGCAAGCAAGGAGGGCTAGGGCGAACCTGTTGCCGCAGCATTGGCGCCTAAGTTGTCAAGAAACCCGGGTTGGATCATGTTAGAGTTATACTCATAAATCTTGACACCCTAATCAACATTCAGAATGCTGAGTCAAGGGCGTCTGGCAGCCAAGACAACTTTGGAACTCCGATAGCGGGCTTGCACCATGGCTTCAAAGCTAGATGGGAAACCATTGAGAAAATACCTTATGTATAGATCACCGGGCCAAACCTGCCCTTACAATTTTGAAGAATAGCGGTGCAAACACATGATGGAACATGATTTTTCAAAGAATATCCCAATAAAACACATGACAGATCCCTTTCTTTCATGGGTCCACTACTCCAAGTCAAGATCCTGGGCCGCAAACCTGAAAAGGCAGCAGGCGAGATGAAACCCACCTCCCAAAATCCAGCTCCGAAACTTCTGAGGGCCTGGAGATACTTAGGAAGGCTTTTAGTAACAGCCCTTCAAAGTGGGGCCTGGGAACCCCCAGGTACATATATATATATATATATGTGTTTTTTTTTCCTACCGGGCATCTAGGGTTAGTCCCATTTTCATTATAGTGTTTGTGAACCCATTCGTCGCGCTTCAGTCACCTTTCCCGGGTGTGATCCCCATTTTTCTTGGTGAACTCCATGTGAGCGATTTGTGGGTATGAAATCTGGCTTTATTGGCCTTCGCTTTTTTGCGCTGATTTGTGCAGTTCCTGCAAGAACTTTCATGAACTCGTTGTAAGTTGGTGTATAAACCATCCAACTAGTTCGATACATCTACCATAAAATCATATAAAATCCAACAGTGGAAGTATAAACCAAACCATCAGTGGATGTTTTCTTAAACTGGGGTACCCCCAACTCACCCAAGTCACATCCATGGTGACGTGGGGATCGCCCATTTTAAGAAACCTCCATCAAAGAAAAGGCTATTTGTAACCCATTGCCCAAGAAACGGATATCCTACATCTTATACCTATATATACCTATATGATATATCCATCCACAATTGTAGTTCATGTATAGCCCAATTATTCATGAAAATGATACATCCTCAGATATCATGTTTACATCTACATTTGTATTTTACAGTTGTTGGATATCGGGTTGTTATCATTATTATCTACATCTTATGTTAATATGATTTTGTATTTCTGAACCTACTCGTCAATAGTTGTTGCTTTTCGGCCCTTCCCCAAGAAACCTCCAGGGCTGGGATAAGGCAACGGTTTAACCGTGGGCTCCTTAGGTCATTTGAGCCCCGAGGAGGCAGAAGATCTTCATCGGATGCAGGCGGCTGTGGTCGATTCCATCCAGTGTAGCGGGTAGTGATCCCCCAAAAACCGGTTTCATTCGATGGTTCATAGCAGGACAGTTGGGGTGATTTTGCTCGAAACACATTTTTGTTGGGTGTTCAAAACCAGTATAATACCTAGTTTGATTGTCGAAATGTCAAGATGAACACTGAATCAAAGCATGACGTCAACAGAACGCACAATACAAGACAGTATCAAGGTAATTCATTTGACATACATGTTTTTTTTTAGATATACATACATATATATATATATGTCACCACGAAAACATGTCGCAATATTGGTGATACAATTGGCAAATCAGCAACGCAACACACATAAACAGTCAAAGGGTCGGAATGGCTGTTGCTTCCAAATCAAGGTGCTTTTTCCAGCATCCAAAATGTGTTGTTAGAGGTTCGAGGGTGTATGCAGGCCAGCATCAATTTTGCTGGATTTACAGAATGGCTATCACATTTGAGCACGGCCTCGGGTGCTGGGGTTGCCCCAAACTGAAAGCCTGGTGGTTTCAAGTCGGATCAACCGCGGTGGGGAACCGTGGGACAGAAGAGATCTACACAATATCCCATATTTATCCTATAATATTCAAACAAGCAGCTGAACAATCAGTTGGCCCTCATTGCTGGTTTGTCATCATGCTCCATCATAATTTCTTGTGGTGACATCAGGGACTGGTTCACTTGGGGGCTGCTTCAGTCAATTTCCACCCCCCCATAATCCTAACTTAAATCCAACTTTTCCTATTGCATNTTCTTGTGGTGACATCAGGGACTGGTTCACTTGGGGGCTGCTTCAGTCAATTTCCACCCCCCCATAATCCTAACTTAAATCCAACTTTTCCTATTGCATCCATGAGGCCAGATTCACTTGGGATGCTGCCACTCTGGTTCACCAGCTCAAAAACATACACAGTAGCTGATTTTTTGATCCAAGAATTTATGTGACCATAGTTTGGGATTTTGTGGTTTTGGTTCAAACCAGAAATCAAAACAAGGGGAAATTTGGTCTTCCAAAAAATTGGGCAGAGTATTGTTTACTTCTTGCATCTTTGATAAGATGCTTAAAATCCACCAGGAGGCTTTCCCTAAATCTGGGAGTGGCCTGGGGGTGACCTGGGGGTAAGTTGGGAGTGAGTTGGGATTAAGTTAGGAAAAGTTAGGGTTAACTTGGGGGGGGCAGGGCCAGAATCTGGGAGTGACCTGGGAGTGACCTGGGAGTGACCTGGGAGTGGCTTGGGAGCCACATGGGAGAAGTCTGGGGGAGGCATGGGGGAACCATGGGAAAACTTTGGGTGTCCAACTAAACCCCAACATAAACCTTCTCCACACTCAAGCTTTTCAATTTAATATTCACTGCATTTGACCAACAAACCATTGGCATTTTGCTCAGGACCAGCATCGTATGTTTTTGAGCTCAAAAAAATCAGCCACATTCTATGCACTGTGTTCTGCACAAGTTGAGGGGTTCAATGGAAAATGCACTTTATGATGCTTAAGCTTTCAAGTCCAGAATCCTTGCACCTGTGACTGCATATTCTTTGGTTTGTATGCACTGTGCTTTGCACAAGTAGGGATTTGGACAGCATTTTTGTTTGCAAGTTATGCATGCACAGCTGTGCAAGATATGAATTACAAGCGTTGACAGGTCAGTGGATTTTCAGGGTTTTGGCTGGGAGCTGCATGGGTGTCCTTTGGGCTTATCCTGGGTATGTAAAGGTAGGTTTTTTGTTTGAAGCAGGCCTGTATTGAAGCAGGCTTGCATGTAACCTAATGATANTGCATGGGTGTCCTTTGGGCTTATCCTGGGTATGTAAAGGTAGGTTTTTTGTTTGAAGCAGGCCTGTATTGAAGCAGGCTTGCATGTAACCTAATGATAATTGCCTTATTGGAACAAATCTTCCATTTTTGGAGAAACCCAAATATCATAACCCCCTACGACATGTATCCCTACCCTCGCGATTTTTTGCCAGGTAATCCTGGAAGAAGATGTCAAGGAGCTCGAGGACCATTTGAACCTTCCGGAATACGAGTTCCTCAACATACGAAACAGGGGGGCGGGCTGCATCCGGGGGTGTGGTACCCAACAAAATACTTTAGAATAAATCCAAAGTCGTTTCCCTAAGAATTTGTCAACAAATTGTAGACTTCCATATCTATCCATTAGTTGACTGGGGGGTAGGTTTTTTAAACCCTTGTTTATAGAAGTGATTATCCAACATCAATGGCATAAAACCAAAGATTAGGGACTTCCAGGGAGCTCCTATTGTTGCTGGGGATTCCTCACCGAGGTGAAGAGCAGCGGTAGTCAGTTTATTGGCCACTTACTAACTGGGATGCTCATCCAAGTACAGAAAATGGCGTTTTCATGCGTGATTTGTCTAAATGGCAGGGGGAGTGATGACTGATTTTTCTTGGGGAGTCAACGTCTAACTGAATCGAAGGGAAATTATTACAGGGTTTACCCCTGTATTTCATGGGAAAAACCATAGTTTCCGGCTAAGATTTTCCCTTCAACCAATCCAGTGATTGATATCCCAATAGATGTTTGAGCCGGGTACGTCAGGGAAATTGGGAGACGTCTAGACGGCCAACGTGTGATACTCCAACCATTCACCAGTCAGTTTCCTCAGTGTATTGGACAACCCCCCCGGCGTTGTTGCTGAAACATGCTTCAACCACAGATGTTCTTGGGGCAGCAACCCTTCAGCGAAATCCATGGCCAATCACAGTTGGAACCTGAACCCAAATCTGGTAAGGATACCAAGGCCAATGGTATGCTAATGGTATGTTTGGGGCACCAACCTTCTGGATAGCTACTCGTTCCAAACCCAAGACATGCTTTGACTATCTTTGACTATATTCATCTGAGTAAAACAGGATCCATGTTTCACTGCACACGAATTCAGTCCATGTCGTGACTTTGTCGGTGAAAAGGGAGCTGTTGAAAAGTTCACCCCATTATCACATTCTGGTGACAGTTGTCAAGTTAATTGTTTTCTGGTCATATCCAAAGTCAGCTAGATCATCCCGGAAGCAACCATGTTAGTATATAGTTTACATGCAATTGTTTCCCTAACCGCTCCTAAGCTGAAGTTGGGTTTATTGACATGCAACATTTCTTTTTTAGATCAAATCGCAACTAAAGTTTCAAGCTCTATATATACCCTCTGGTTATTTAACATAGCTACTGAAAACAGCCATTTACAGTGGATTTTTCCCATTAAACATGGTGATTTCCCATAGTTATGTTAGTTTGCCAGAGGGTAATCCCTAAAACCCACATGTATTTGTCAATTTTGCGTGAACAGATCCACCAAGGTCCACCCCTTCCAGACCCGCACTTCACCAGGCCGGACGAAGATGTCAACTTGTCTGCGGACGATGGGAGCTGGCTGCAGTGCTACATGGAAGATGGGAAAGGCCGCACAGCCGGGGGGGGGGGAATTGGGCCTCGAAAACTGAGGGGCATTTTACCAACAAAAACTGAGGTTTTACCAACAACATTGGGGGTTTACCAACAGCAATGTGTGTTGAATGAACCGTACAGGGCCCCACCAACAGATCTATACCATCGTTTAAACTAAGATAGATGTCGAAAACCCACCAGTTGTAGATCATTTTCCTTGGGGAACCATGGGGTTGCCAGTTCTTTTTGTGTGTTTACCCCAGGGTATTTGTGAAGATCTGAATGCTCGAGGGAGTAGGTTTGGAGCATCTGATATCTCTTTATGGAACTCTACCAAACGTGGGAGTTTTGGACCAACAAAAAACATGGGATTTTACTGAATTCAAAGAACTGGAAGGAAAACCCTGATTTTTTTGAAGGAATACTTAGAAGTGATAGGAGCCCAATACGTACATCCTGGATTTGGCGTTGAACATGGACCTGCAAAAATCAGTACATCTTTAGCATTTTACACCATACATCTCTTAGAGGAAATCAGTTTGAGGACGATCCTACGGAACTTGGAATTGATAGGCAAATTTTTGGCATAAATGGAATATCGCTAGTCTTGAGGTTAGAATAGAATTACTTGGAATAGACTTGGGAATCTGGTTATATCCAAAGAGTGTGTATATTTCCAACAGATACTTTGGGTTATACAATTGGGAATAGACTTTGGGAATATCATTTTGGGATACAACCTATTGAATTCGGAATATCATCAGAGACTTTTTGGCTGGGTATAATCCCCTCAAGATCGCCATCTCAAACTGCTGATGGAATCCAAATCTAGCTGGTATAGTTTTGGATATTACTGGAAAGATTGAGTTTTATGTGCATAAATTGGTGTGGGTCCAGTACCCAAGAATTTCATGATTTCGAACCAGCAACTAACAGTTTTTCTTGTTGCAATTTGCATGTTTCATTAGCACTTATAATTTCTAGTATCAAGGGACGTACCCCAGTTGCTATCCATGTATCAACAGGTGATCTTCCCACCTACTCCCATCGAACCCGCAGAACACCCCATGGTTGTTCTTAATCATCAATCACCTTGAGTCATCGATATTATTACTATGAATCTTAAACCCACAACAACAGAACACCGATGAACAATCTTATTGATGATGTTCTATTACTTGACTATAGTATACTATAGTAATACATTTTACAACAGGAAAGCATGTCAATCCTACAAAAAATGAATTCCCCAAAAGCGACTAATTTCCGTATATTACAGTAATGATTGATATCTTCTAATGTATTCCAATATCACCAATATTTTTATTGTCTTCTTATCCAAATTTCATATATCACAATGAATCATGAAGCACCAGTCATCCCCTGAAAGTCACATGACTCCTACTCACGAGAAGGTAATGATAATCCACTATATATTCTACCCCGGGGCTAATCCATGGGTCATTGGGATTTTCTGGGCATCATAGTCATGGTCCATTATATTCCCATTGTATTCCCATTCAATACCCATGATGTTCTCATGAAATCACTATTAAATCACTATCAAATCAGCATTAATAATCATTAATATCCACTAAATTCCATTAACACATAATAAAACCTACTAAATCACCATTCAAATCACCATTCAAATCACCATTCGCACCACCTTTTAGTCATCAGGTCCCCCAGGCACCAGGCCCATTCCACAGCTCCTCCATGGCCAGGCCACGCGTCCCTGTACTGGGTGGACGCCCACACGGGCATCGTGCAGTTCACCGCGCCGCAACGCGGCGAGTTGCTCGGTGCCAACGGGGGTTCGGGCGACCCAAAGATCTGGAAGTTGGGGGAGTTCAGCCAATGAAACATGTGGGGAAAATGTGGGGAAAGTGGGAGTTGAAGCAAGCAAACGGCGGTGAATTACGTAGAAGAGATTGGGGATTTCACCATGAAACAATGCGGGTTTTCCCATGCCAAAATGTGTCAACCAATATGAGTGGGTTGGAGGTTTCAAACATCCAACGCTTGAAAAATGGGGGTTATCCGGGATCAACTGCCTGCTATGGGAGATGACTGGCAATGATTATCAAGGATAATGCCTAGGACTAGCAGTTTCCAGATGTTTTGATCATTTTTGTTAATCTCCGATCAAACAAAAGAGATGATCACGAGTCATATGTCTATTTTACAGGATCCTGATTGACGAATACATGCCTGTCAGAAACCATTTTTCTCTCGTAATTTAACATAACATATGCATGGATAATTATCCGTGTGTAGATGATTTTGCTAGAAAAACATGGTCATTTCTATCCATTTTCTGCGTTTTTCTGCATGGTGATGTTACATTACCAGACGGTAACCCTGGGCAATCAAACATGGTTTGCCGGAACATCCACCATATATTTTCCCATATTTTCCTGTGATTGTTCCATTCAAACCTCCATGATTTAGTTCGGGGATTTCCCAGCATTTGATGAGCAGAGACTAACCATAAAAGTTCCTCGAGTTTCTATCGTTTCTCAGGATCATCGACCTTGCCCGCTTGAGCACCATCATTCGGGTTCGATGGGACGGTTTCGATGGGAGTGTGATGGGTTCTCCCAGCTTCAAACAGGGGGGAGTTCACCATAGGACGTGGCGAGATAGTTGGAAGCTGATGATGATTTTGATCCATCAACGACTGAATCAGATGAATTGCGAACATCGTCAAGCCATTTACCTGATGGATTGTATTTCAGCATACCAAGCTCTTTGTTTACTGTAACTCCAAATCAAAAATATGATATTGATGTAATTATTCAAAACATTAAAAAAAAAAACCTCCAAAATCTCGGAATGATGATTCAACTGTTGAAATATAGAACTCATTAGCAGTTTTTGTCAAGATCATTGTGGCTTTGTGCGATTATAATGATTGCGGCACGAGTGACATACCGCTGTGATATGTTGCATCATCATGTTGATTCATGACACAAATTAAACTGTTTGTGCAAGTGGTACGAGTTCTGGAAGAATTTTAATAGCTATCTCACCATGACCTCATCTCAGGTTGGTGAATACATATTTCATTCAGCCGTGAACCATACACAAATCATCAACAATCCCCAACTGTTGTCGGATTTTGAATGATATTGATCAATGTTCACAATTTGTTGTCATAGAACCCACTTTGTTTCAATATGATGCAATAGTTTAAAGATGCATCACCTCACCTTGAACATTTCTTTTAACAGGTTATGACTTTGGTCTAACCCATTTTGTTTGCTTCGAAAGATGTGTCAGTTAACCCATATGGCAAGCGCGTTGGTTATCCCTGCGCCTCGCTTCTAGCGCATCGCCACTGCTGCTTTGAGGAGCTGCAGAACCGCATCGATGCGTCGCCCAAGAACCAGGATGAGGCTGTGGTGGCCATGGAGGCCCGCCCCTTTGCGGCTCGGCGAGCTCGGCATCGATGCTAGGGGGGGTAGACAAAAACTGGCGAAGAGAAGGAGAGAAGTGAGAAGAATGGGTCAATTTTAAGCTACAAAAATTGTGGGTTCTATTAGTTCTATTGGTAAAAATGGTGATTGAACCATTCGCACTTTGGGATTTCAAGCAGAACAGCTATAGGAATCCACAAGCAAAAACCGGAGTTGAAACAGGTTTGGACTGTCTCAAGAAATGGGCGGTCGGATTGGATTATATATATGTCCTGTTTGTCCAACAGGAAAACTGCATGATGGGAAACCAAACCTGGCAATGTCTGATATAGGAAAATCATGCTCCAAAAGCCATTTCTTTGAGGTTCCAAACGAGTTTTCAGGAGGGTGCCACGACTCGGCCCAGTTTTCGCAGCAAATACCAGCCAGTTGGGCCCCAAACTGAAGAAATCCAGTACTAAACCACAGTTTCTTTTTTGGGGTACTTTATATAGTAGTGGGATGGAATTCAGGGCCTGTTGCTGGAACCATCATCCTGAGATATCCCTCATCAGTCATGACTACGGACTACAGATGGGCCATTCCTAAAAGACATGGTGCATTTAGAGATGAATGTCCTCTATTTTCCTATCAACAAATAAAAACAAAAAATGGTGATTGTCCAAATTGTCCATAGCTCTTTGTTTATGAAAGCTTAGCCAGCTTCGCCAAGGAACTCATGCCTGAAGCGCCAGATGTGGAAGAAACCAGCAAGAATTTGCCATGGAAGTGTCGCTGGGCGTAACGGCCCAAAATGGGGTACGCATTGGTTGGCCGATGTTTTGGTTACCCCAGCTGGTAAACTAAGACAGCCAGCGAAAATCCAATATAAACCGAGGTTTTTCATGGGGAAAGCATCTACAGTATAAATGGTGGAGTTTCCAGTGCTAGGTTAGTTTACTGGAGGGTACCTCGTAGAGGGGAATGTCCCGCGTGTTTTCCGTACCCTCCCATGCGACGTGGGAATCGTTGCAGCACTATACCTCAATGGAATGATGGTTAACAGGGCTCACTATCCCAAAATAGCCTTATTTACGGCCAGTGAATTATGATAACCCCCTCCAACATGTTTGGATCGTATGGAAGAATCACCGTTTCGAGATATTTCGAGTAGGAAGGTATCATATCCACATGTGGACTTTACCAGGGCTATGCTGGTCGTTTAGAGGTTATCAGTTATCCCAACTTGGATAACGGATTAGTTGCTGGCTTTGCATGTACCGTCTTTTATTTCTCATGCATACTTGACATTGACCAGAAAATAATCCTGTCCTGCAGGTAATCTTGCAGCCTGGGTATTTTTATCATATCAACGTCAGGGTATTGACTACATTCCCAAATTCGCTGCTACCACTCAAACATTCGATGGAGACATGGTCATGATCATCCTGGTTATCAGGCACCATCAGCCCCCTTTCAGGACTGGTGAAAGATATGGTTGGTTTTCAATCTCCATGAAATTGGAACATGGTTTTCACTTTTCACTAGTCTATGCTACCAATCATAGTTTGGTCGTCCGCATGTTTACTACCACTGCTTTTACTTCGCCTGTGTTTGCCAATCTGTGAACGACTCTGATATCGGTACCTTGTGGCGAATTCGTCTGATCAGCCTCTTGAAGAAATCCAAGTGTTGCCACTTGAAAAAGGGTGGGGGTGGGTCAAAACCGTTCAAACGCCTCAAGTGCCCTGGTGAACAGCCCAAAAACGAATTGAACAAATCTACTTAGGATGAAAAAAACATTTTAGCCCAGATTCTGATGGCTTGAGTTTTATACTTATACATTGACAATTTTTGCACATTATATTTATATTATATATATAAGATTATATAAGCAATTACATGCATATACGGTCAGGCCCCCCCCCCACGACCCCATCGTTTGCTTCAAGGACAATATGCCTTTCATAGTCCTTTGGAACAATATATTCCTTTCATGTAGTCATCTGGAAGAATAGCCCTATACACATGTCACATGCACTCAATACCAGCGGCGTAAACCAAGGCATCCAACGGAGCTGCTGGATGCAGATTTTGCTGTGGTGCTTCACCATGCTGCCTGGATTTCTGCCGAAGACGGGGAAATCTGCTGGAAATGTCCGGTGAATTGTAACCTTTATAGATTTGTAATGGCCTGCCAGTATTCTGGTACCGTTAGTGCTTTGTTTTTTGGAGTTGCTCCGAATCAGCAAAGACACATTCAAAAAGAACAGAAACTCCTCATTTGCCTTTCAGGTTGGTAATCGGATGGAGGGCTCTTGAGGATTTTATGATAATCAAATTCTGCCATAACTACAACTGTCATTCTAAGATACTTCCAGGACCAGAGGCATTTTGAGAGATGGTTAGCTAATTTCGGAAACATATCAGAAACTCTATGAATGATATGCATAATATTATATTGTTGAGCATGTATATTAATCACCAATTCATAGTCCAGTCCATGTTCTCAAATGTAATATTGTTGGGTATATATATATATATATTCTAAAAAACACCCTGAATCATATCCCAAAGAATATCTAATTCTATTTCATCAAGTATGTCACTTTCACCATGACCCTTCCCTAATGTTCTATAAGCGATCCCAATGATATATCTAGAATCATAGCAGTTTCCTGTGTTTTGCCCCAGGCTGGTGATCCTCTTCGACAGCGACTATCACGCCTCGCGCCTGGCCCCTGCAGATTCCTATGACAGGACGGACAACGGCAGATCGGAAGTGGCTGAGGATGGACTACTCGTGGCTGTTGAAAGAATCTAATTTACCCTTTGGTAATTTAACATAGACCCTGAAAATCATCATTTTTTTTTGTAGTTTAACTAATCGTCCAACCCCTAGCTGGCAGTGCTGACGTTAATTTACCAGAGGGTATGTGATTTACCAGAGGGTATTTTTTTTGAATCCGAGCTTGGGAAGCAACAGAATGAAGATATCAATGGGATTTGAGAGGCCTCAAACTTCACCAGTGTCACCTGGTTTTGGGTCAAAACTTCAGATCCGTGGTTCCGCAGTCTTTGTTAATATTTTGGCATTAACATATTCAATATTTTGGCATCTAATTTTGATCCACAGCCACCTGATGATCTCCGGCGCTGCGGGCAGCTGCGAGGGGAAAGCAACTGGCTGCGAAGCCATTGAGATTCAGGTGCAATTTCTCAATGGTGAGGGATGCAACTTTATCCTGAGTGGGTCCACCCTGGGTCATGAGCTCCTGCAGATGATGTTGCAGAGACTTCCTTCAAAGAAGGGAAGAAACATTGCACTGCATCACAAGAACACAGCGCTGCAGCTCGACCAAACATTGCAAGAGCAAGGCATTGTAGGCAAGAAGGCAACAGTCTCGTGCACCTTTGTCCCTACGGATTTGCATGCTGCCTGCTGCTATGTCCAAGGATTGCCAGGCTCTGAAGGAGAGGAGGCACTAGAGGGAGTCGCAAGGATAGAAGGCGCAACTTCCAGTGCAGATCTGCAACATCTTCCCAGAAGTCTTGAGACCCTTGTTCTTGGCCGTGACTTCAACGAGACGCTGGAAGAAGTGAGCTTACCAAGCAGTCTTCAGAGCTTGACATTTGGCTTCAATTTTAACCAGACCCTGAAGGGAGTGAGCTTCCCAAGCTGTCTTCAGAGCTTGACATTTGGGAATAGATTCAACCAGAGACTGCAGTCAGTGAACTTCCCAAGCAGTCTTCAGAGCTTGACATTTGGCGAAACATTCAACCAAATCCTGGATAGCGTGAGCTTGCCAACCAGTCTTCAAATTTTGACATTTGGAGATAGATTCAACCAGAAACTGCAGAGATTGAGCTTCCCAAGCAGTCTTCAAATTTTGACATTTGGAGATAGATTCAATCAGACCTTGGAGAAAATGAGCTTGCCAAACAATCTTCAGACCTTGACATTTGGCCGCGATTTCAACCAGTCCCTAACTGGCATGATCTTGCCCAGCAGTCTTCAGAGCTTGACATTTGGGAATACCTTTAACCAAACCCTGGATGGAGTGAGCTTGCCGAGTGGTCTTCAGAGCTTGACATTTGGGAATTGCTTCAACCAAACCTTGGAGGAAGTGAGCTTGCCGAACAGTCTTCAGAGCTTGACATTTGGCTTTGCATTCAACCAGAAGCTCCAGGGAGTGAGCTTGCCAAGCAGTCTGCAGTGCTTGACATTCGGATACCAATTCAACCAAACTCTGGAAGGATTGAGCTTGCCGATCAGTCTTCAAAGCTTGACGTTTGACCATGGATTCAACCACATGATCCAGGGAGTGAGCTGGCCTAATGGTCTCCAGAGCTTGACATTTGGCTATGCATTCAACGAGAGGCTGCAGGGAGTGAGCTTGCCAAGCAGTCTTCAGAGCCTGACATTTGGAGATAGCTTCAACCACACCTTGGAGGAAGTGAGTTTTCCAGACAGTCTTCAGACCTTGACATTTGGCAATGAATTTAATCAAAATTTGAAGAGGGTGAGCTTCCCAAACGGTCTTCAAAGCTTGACATTTGGTGATGCATTTAGCACAAATCTGAACGGAGCGTGCTTGCCAAGCAGTCTTCAAAGTTTGACATTTGGATGCAATTTCAACAAGACCCTGGATGAAGTGAGCTTGCCAATCAGTCTCCAAAGCTTGACATTAGGGAATGCATTCAGCCAAACCCTGGATGGAGTGAGGCTGCCGAGCGGTCTTAAGAGCTTGAGATTCGGGAATCGATTCAACCAAACCTTGGATGGAGTGAGCTGGCCCAGCAGTCTTCAGAGCTTGACATTTGGGAATATGTTCAACCAAACCCTGGTTGGAGTGAGCTTGCCGAACAGTCTTCAGAGCCTGACATTTGGCTTCAAATTCAACCAACCGCTGCAGAGAGTGAGCTTGCCAAGCGGCCTTCAGAGACTGACTTTTGGGAATAGTTTCAACCAAACGTTGGATGCAGTGAGCTTCCCAAGCAGTCTTCAGACCTTGACATTTGGCTTGGAATTCAACCAGAGGTTGCAGGGAGTGAGCTTCCCAAGCAGTCTTCAGAGCTTGACATTTAGGAATGGATTATTCAACGCAAATTTGGAGGGAGTGAGCTTGCTAAGCGGTCTGCAAAGTTTTTCGTACGGGGCTGTATCAGTCAGCATCTCGTGATTTTCAGCATCGCGACAAAAAAAAAAAACAGCCTATTGTCAACCCTGCATTGCCCCGTGGTTGATTCAAGGTTTCCCCCAGTCGTCCTCCCAACAGTAGTATTTCGCGGCTGACTTAGCTGCCATTTTGTGTGAGGGGGGCCACAACAAGTTACAAGCTACTCGTAATAATATGAAATTGAATTCAATGCAGAGCTTTTGCTAGTTGCGCGGCGGTACATCCGACTTTGAAAATTTTGAATAATGTAATACACAGTTTAGTGGGGATATTCCGTATCAGCTGGGTTATAATTGTTATAATATCCTTATGGCTTATGAAAGTTTGATCTACAACTAAGTACATAGGTTGTTCTGTTTGGAGGTCGGGGATTTTTTTTGTTCCATCTTGCTTGGTATCATAATCCCCGTCGACGAAAGATGTTTCAAGGGTTGCGAAACAATCAACCCGTATTGTTTCGGGATGTCTTGGCTTTGTCCTGCTCAAAATCCAAAAATATCGGGGAAAAAAGACAAAACCAAAAATTGTTCATGAAGATTTGCTCAAATCTTCAAATGGAGGTTTCCTAAACGGAAGTAACCCCGGAGGTACCCCAAAATCATCCCAGGCATTAGACGTTTGAGGATCCTGCAGTTTCAGAAACCACCGGTCAACATCTGAAGTCTTTCGATTGTTGCCATCCACAAATCGCTGCTGAGCGAATCGCCACAGGAGCTCCGTGAAGTTGGTCTCGGTCGCCCGGCTAGTCCATTTCTAGCTTACCTATGAAAATGTGGACCAAATTTCCCATAGCAAATTGTCCATAGCAAATTATAGAATCAAATGAACAATTTGGTGAACACATTCTACCTTCTGGTCATTTAACATATCTATTAAACAAAAGATGAATTAACTCCAAATAGATGATTTACCCATGAAAAATAGTGAAATTATTGGGATGTTATATGGTGATTTGTTATGATCATTCGTTCAATTGTTGGGTGATGATAGCCTTATTGGTGAGTGAGTTTATGGTTATTTCTGGTGATTTTATGGTGATTTTGGGCCGTTTTGTTAAAATTGGGTCACGCTTGGCAAATGATACTATTTCATTCCCCAGAGCTAATGCAGTGTGAATACTCACTGGATATACATATTGTATCCCCGATGGAATTTCACCTACAGAAAGCCAGGCCTTGTGCTCACTATAGAGCTCAAAAGCATGGTATTTTATAGTAAAAAAAAGGGCTTGTGCCAGGTTTTTTGTAGTTCTGATCATTTTGTAGCTATTCTAAGTTTCCGAGTTCCAAATCCATTTTTGCATTTTGTAGTTGCATATGTTGAGGTCGGAATTCCCCCAACATAAAATACCTTTTGCATTTTGTAGCTCTTTAAGGGTCGAGTCACCATATTTTATGGTGCACCTTGTGATTGCAATTTTGTAGCCTTGTGATGGCATTGGGAGATCATGTTATCATGTTGGGGTTTTCAGAGAGTTCCATTCGAGGATGCAATTACTTTTTGTAGTGCTGTATCTTGAGTTATTTTCGATGTTGCTACAGGTNCTAGGTTTTTAGATTTTACGAGTTCCTTCTTTTTGTAGTTGCAACTGGGTGCATTGTGTTTTATACCTCTTAAAATGCTGTGCACAACCCCTCCCCCGAAATTTCAACGGGGATCATATTGTAACGATATGTTTGCTGGTATATTTTGCTACATTGGGCTCATTTTTTGCACTCATCGTTCTACCCTATGAATCCAGCCGTACCTGCGTATGGTTTGGGGGTGAAGTGTCTTCTAAGGATGGATTTGGATCCATAGGGATATATACTGTGTGTATGTATATATATATATATACATTATGATATATATATATATATATATACATTATGACCATGGTAATCCCACAAGATAGATTGTGGCTCTTCTCCAATATTGCAGGATTGGATTGTACTACCAAATTTTACCTTTGATTTTGGAATGAGTTTTCCTTGTCCACCATTTCCTATCTTTTTCTGGGTTGCCATAGTTCCATGTACGATTTGTTGAAATATGTTGGAACATGTTGAAGACTTGAACTCCATAATTTCATTGTTGGGCTCTGATAAACTATTCTTGGAGCTCACAAGGTTCATTCAGACGGGGAATACCTGATCAGAACGTGGCATGCAATTCACGAAGTGGATGTGAGTGGTGTAAGTCCAATGAAAGGCAACAACCACGGGTGTACCTGGGTCTGACCACCAGCAATGAGTGGTGTAAATCCAAATGAACACGTAAGTAAGAAGCATCCGTGGGCGTACTTCGGTATGGGTCATTTAGCCGATTCGATACCTTCTGCACCCCAAGAATGTTGAGAGCATCGATGGTGTCAGGGACGTTTGCACATGCGAATGGGTCAATGCCTGTGGGTTCGCTTCAGGGGGAACAAAATCCGTAAGTACCAGCTAGGTTGGTGCGAACAGAATGTCACAATTGCTTATTGTCGAGTTTCAACCTATCCCTTGCATGAGGACTTGGCGGACTCATCTGGGGGTTCAGAGGGCCCAGGTAAACTGCCGCAGTCTTGGAAAAAACATCATTTTTGTTGGGGGACGTTTCCTAGGTGAGCGATTGGCCCCACCGAGCCTTTCGTCCATCGGCATTGTCCTGCAATTCCCATGCCCAGAAGCTCCTGCGTCTTGGTGCTCCATGGGGGATCCTAGAACATTGGGGATGGGTCAGAACCTTTTTATGCTATATTTGAAGGGATGAACCTCCATTTAGCAGCGGTGGAATGCCTTTTTGGCGTTCACCAGGGTACCAGGGTTTTGACAAAATATGACATTAACATATTTTGTTTTGGTTTTGTTTCTTCTTCTTGGGAAAACATTGAAAACCCCATGAAAGCATGGAACTGTTGCAGGCTCCGACAAGAAAAAAATAGTTTGGAGAACTTCAAAAGAGGGTTGCTTTGCTGACAGATGTTTGGGAACCCACCAAAGAGATGTCGGGCCTTCGGTTCATCAATCGTTCCGCCAGAGATTGCAAACATGTTGCATAATTGCACACAGCTGCCGTGTATTGTCTTTGTCCTCGCTTTGTCATGCATGGAATTTTGATCATTCTAATCTTCTGATGTTTTATTTTTCCATGAATCATCAAACAATCCATCAATAATCCATGATGTCAGAAGATTTGTGGTCATTGCTATGATGGTCACACATATACTTTCCAAACTGCTGCGAATGAGGATCAGCGATCAGTTCGAGATTTATTCCGCGTCCTGGCTGGGACGTGAAGTTGGTTACACTTAAGCCTGGCGAATCAAACGACGAATATTCATGGAATTTTCATGAACAGTTTGTGATAAAAAAAATACATAAAAAGCCATATATTTGCATAATTATTCATGATTAGCAAAATAATATTAACATAATTTATATTCTGATTCATAGTGTTCATCTTGCTACTATCCATAGCTTTCATTGTTTATGAACTCATGATCAAGGTTGAACTGAGCCCGCCATTCAAGCATGATTGAGTACGAGTTGAGGATGGGGGAGTTGTGGATGTCCTTCGTTTTATGGGTTGCTTCATCAAGGATAGCCAAGGCAACATACTGCAACACCGCGCAGTTCTTGATCCCTCGGTGTTTCCCAGAAACGGCATAATTCAACAATTCAGCACTAGCTTGGCGTGGGAAAATCCGATAAGCACCAGACGACCAGATCTACAATGGTCAATTCTACAAGTTGTTTTTTTTGCAGAAGAGAAACATAAACAATTACCCTCTGGTTATTTAACATAGCCATAGAAAATGGCTAATGGGATGATTTTCCCATTAAAACCACCATTTATAGGGGATTTTCCATGGCTATGTTAAATAACCAGAGGGATCCAGAGGGTATCCCAAGTCATCCCCAAAAGACAGAAGGACAGAATTGTTCCAGGCGTCTCTTCAAACCCGGGGCTGTCGTAATCTTCTTAAGATGCTGCGATGAACCGTGCGGTTCTTGAATCTGGCGGATTTTACTTCCAGCAGAGTGATACCTTATAGGGTCACTATTCTCCAGATCAGTGACTGAAATTGAAGAACGCCAAAATAAATGTCAACTCATTGATCATCCTTATTGATCATCCTTATCCTTTTCCCAATAAACATAGCTATTTTAGTATCAGACATCCCCTTTTTTGGACAAAACATGACAAGGTGAGGCTTAAGAGTTCCTCACAGGCTCCAAGGTCCATTGGGGCTGGAATATGCTTCCAACATCCTTCCCGGAAGCGTTGCATATTACATTTACAGATACCCTCTGTTAAACTAACATAGCTATGGAAAATCACCATTTGTTTACTGGGAGAATCACCTATAAGTGGCCATTTCAATAGCTATGTTAAATTACCAGAGGGTATTGTATGTAATTGTAATATGCAACTATCCATAGCCCTTGGCCAAACATGAGCCTATTGTAACGCCCATTGTAGTCAATATGATACCAGCACCGTTCAACACCATGGCGCACTGAGGCGAAAATGGCCTTGGACGGCATTCAAGCTTCTGGATATCAGCAGACCCTTCCCTTGAGGCCTTATGGGGTGACCGACAGGCCTATGGGGGGGCCATCTGGGAACCCACTTCGCTGGTGATTTATTGAAGATTGTGACAGTGATTAGAGCTGTCAACAATACTGGAAACAGACGTCGCTCTTAATTACGTTTATCCTAGCCAAACGGACTACCCCGGTTCCTCTCTTCGCACTCCAAACAACCCAAAACATCCATACTTTTGACTCAGAGACTCACAGGTTTCTGCCCAGGGAATCAAATTTGCACCTGCCCTCACCATAGGATTCCTCCATCTTCGCCATCTCGCCTGGCGTATCACCCCGTCAGGAACCTCACCTTGCAGCCGGCCATTCCCACGGCCGAGCTGGAGAGCACCTGGAAGAGCATCGGATATCTGCACCGCCCAGGTGGCGCGATCGCGGCGCTACCGGTTGGGGAAATCCAAGTGGCGGGGGCTCCCCCAAAAAATGTAGCTTTTGATTACCCAAACATAGGGACTTCATCTGCAAAGATCAGGATCAAAACAAGAAAATGTGAGTCTGAAAGGGTCCTGGGTTTCGGGTGAAGACTGTGCCCAACTGGGTTTGTTTGAAGTTGGGGACCCAAGAATCTCATTGTTTGGAAGTGTATTTTCCCTATTCAAGGGGTATGGCCCATTGGAGAAACCCATGATCGTCATGATCGTCATGATCGTCGTCATATTCCCTTACCACCACCACCACCACCACCACCACCAGCATCATCATCATCATCATCATCTTCTTCTTCTTCTTCTTCTTCATCATCTTCATCTTCATCTTCATCTTTGTCTTCATCTTCATCTTCATCATCATGACACACAAACTGTATCGAACTGTGCTGTATATCTGCAGTTTTTTTTGTTTTTTCGGAATTCATAGAATATGCATGAATGCATGAACATTCTATCAATATCTTTCAATTATACTACTAAACCATACTAACCCCCCCATCTTGTTGCTTACATCCCGTGGAAGCGTCCCCATCGTTTTGTTGGGATGCGTCCCCTGGGTCAGGCGTGCTGCTGCTGCTGGACCGGGATGGCCGTTCCATCGTGGAGAAACTCTCGCTGAAGGGGAGGATCACTGAAACCCTAACTGGCTTGGATGGTTATATAATGTTATAATTATATAGAGTGGCTTGGATGATTTGGATGCATATCTGAATCACAATTCACGTTCGGTCATTTTAGTTCATTCTATTGGGATCCAACTGGGTATACTTTGGATAAAATCTGTTGCAATCCGGATGAACTATAATTACCCCAGGTCATGACGTCACTGGAATGATGGAAATTGGATTTGGGGAATTAATTGGTGTTAAGTATGTAGCCGACAACGGATTTTTGCAGGGTAGTTCTATATCCAAATGGTGGCCATGCAAAGAGGGCTGCCCACCTGCCGAAGATGGAGAAGTCAGTCATTGTCAAAGATCGTAGCATGACATAGGCTCTGAATCATGCTATTTTGTTGAGACCCCGAGAATGTATTCTTGATTTTTTTAAACAGTACCCTCTGGTAAACTAACATAGCTATTGAAAATGGCCATTCATAGTGGATTTTCCCATTAAAAATGGTGATTTTCCGTAGCTATGTTAGTTTACCAGAGGGTAAACCCCTCAAACATCCCCACACCTGAACTTGGTTTGGGCGGTACGATGAGTGGTTGGGGCTGGAATCTGTTGACACTCAGTGGATTGACAAAACTAGCCATTGACCATCAACGAAATAGGCGACATTCTCACTAAAATCATACAGCCCACATAGGGAAATTTCAACTGGGGAGGACAACAAGAATACCAAATGAGACCTTTCTTTGTGCTAGACAAACCACCAAAATCACCAAGACAAGGCAGCAAAATGCCCCCACGAGTATCATCCGGTATCCCAGGCATTCATTGCGCGGGGGCGGCTATACGGCCAAATATTGGAGCTTGAGTGACAGTCTTCCACAGAAGTTGGAGGCAGGATCCAAGCGTTTCTGGATGGGAAAGATGTGAAAACTGTCGGTCACTTCACCGAGCTACTACCGGGTTTTTAGGAGAATTTGGCTGTCTTGGATATTCATCCAATACTAATACTTGAGGTCACCATATAATACAATACAATACAATACAATATAATATAATATAATATAATATAATATAATATATAATATAATATATAATATATTATAATATAATATAATATAATATAATATAATATATAATATAATATATAATATAATATAATATAATATATTATAATATAATATAATATAATATAATATAATATATTATAATATAATATAATATAATATAATATATAATATAATATAATATATAATATAATATAATATAATATATAATATAATATAATATAATATAATATAATATAATATAATATAATATAATATAATATGATATAATATGATATAATATGATATAATATGATATAATATGATATAATATAATATAATATGATATAATATGATATAATATAATATAATTTAATATAATATGATATAATATAATATAATATAATATAATATAATATATACTAATTGTTAGTATAAAATATAGGATATTCATCCACTTCATACGGGCTATCTAAGGTTTTGATCCATTCTTATCCCATTTAGAATATGATCAGGTCAGGTGAGAAGGGTGAGCAGTGGACGGCTGTCAAGTTGGAGAACTTGCGCCTGAATCAGCGCAAAATATTGAAGACCTGTTTGAACCCTTGATTTAGTATTTGGATCTACTGAGTTTGGGATTAATATTGGCAGGGATGTCTAGGGATCAGCCTGAAACCCAAGTCTTCCCAAGTTGTAGTTCTTCAACTTCAGCGACAAACCCTTGCAGAAGAGCTTCCCCAGGTAGACAGTGGTGGTCACCATGACCTCGACCCAGAAACACGTGTCCCAAATTTCATCCTTTTTCCATATCAAAGTTAAAAATTGGAGTTTCATGAAGGGGTCTTATTGGGCCCCATCGGATGGTGGTGTCCTTAAATAGGAGTAGCCCGAATCATCCAAGTCAGACTTGACCATTTTCTTATGGAAACAACCATGGTAACTTGAGGATTCAACCATTTTAAGGAAACCTGAACATCGAGTTTCAATGTTTTTTTTCACAGAAACTCCTGACAGTTCCACAACTAATCCGTGATCCTCCCCATGACATTGATGGAAGTTTCTGGAGTTCCAATCTGGCCTGAAAGGGTTTGACTGAAGCTAGGGGATTCACTTTGATTAATCCCATAGAAATGGCCATGTTCATGGGGAAAATGTCAATGTACCAGCCGATTTCGTGGTATCCTATATTTTCACACAAAGCCCGAATGGGATCGGCTGTTGGCACACTGATGAAAAATTGCTGGAGAGCTCATGTTCCAAGATATTGGGAAGACTTTCCTTCACTTTCTAACTAGGCTAGCTTGAGCTGTGCAAGAGGGTAGAGCAAAAAAAAAACATCCAAACATCAAACTCCGATATTGATATCCTTGTTCAATGTTAAGTTGCAGTATGTCAGTTCTTCCGAACCAAAACATCCAAGCAGCATTAACACTTCGGAAGCGGTTCCGAATCTGAGACGGCGCAGGTCATCGAACCCATTGAGGGCCCGGGAAGTCAGATGTGCAGCACCAAGGGATCAGGTGGAGACCGAGCTCCGATAGATGGAGAACAACTGGAGCTGAGGAATGAGACCCCAAAAATGGTGGGATTGACCCCCCTATTTCGTGGTACTTTTGAATAGGGAAAATGATGATGAAGCTTCATGAAATGAAAGAGGTACCCTTTTTTTCGGAGAAACAGAAATATCGGGCTTTCTCAAGCAACATTTGGTATCTACAAGTAACGCTGGGATATCATTGGCATCATGAGATAGAGACCAGCATGACCAGCGGTTTCAAACACTTTCCATATCTTTCGATTCAACAAATGAAATGATCCGGACTACACCACACGACAGCACAGCCAGCCTAAAACATGACACAACATGATTAATAATTCGTGCATACATCCATCCATACTGGTGAAAAACACATCTCCTATCATTGATTCACCATTGCTTCATATTGATTTAATTATTCCATTGCTGTGGGAATTCCCATTTCATTCAAATTGGGAATCATTTTCTCGTTTTATATCGATTTCCATTCAAATTCCCATCCAAACTTCCATGGATCAGTAGTGATACCAAGCCTTCGTTCTGCGCCGTGCCAGGCTTGGTGAACATGGGCTGGGCCATCTATGCTTCCACCGACTCGGGACAGGCGCTGTTTTGAAGCATGAGCCACTGGAAATAATGGAGAATCATGGGAAATTATTATAAATATACAATGATAATAACAAGAATAATGATAATAATAGTAACAATAATAATAAGAATGATAATAATGATAATGGATATATATATATATATATGATCGTCATCTATAGTCATCTATACTTTTTTAATAACAATGCACACTACCCTGGTTGATTGGGTGTGAAAGAGGGAGTTACCCTATAGCTAGTCTATTGGGGATTCTGATCCTGTAGGAATTGGACATCGTTTTCAGCCAGGGAGTTTTCAGCCATGGTTGATGACTGGAGGGTATGTCTAGATGTATACAGTATAGAATCATATGGAGGTTTCCTAAAATAGGGGTACCCCCAAATCATCCATTTTAATAGGATTTTCCCTTATAAACCATCCATTTTGGGTCCCCCATTTCAGGAAACCCCCATATACTGCAATTGACATGTTTTCTTTTGGTGAAATGATTGTTGCTTGATGTCAAATCAAGTAAATCAAGTGATTGGGGATGGAGATGACAAGCAGGTATGGGTAATTGACCAAGTTTTTATACGTTGGCAAGCAAGTACTTTTTTTCATCTACACAATGAGATTCTTAGGCATGATAAACCATCTAGAATCTGGGGGATGAACCTTGCTTTACATAATGTCGAGCGAAATTTGTGCTAACTATGGTAAGGGGTTTTCAAACCAGAGCACTCATGGTTTGAACATGTTCCCATACCGCGGTCATCCAAAACATGACGTCTTTCGTAAGGAACGTCGATGGAAAAAACCATACACACAGGGACTGAAAAATGCAAGGCTGATTTCCAAGATGATTTAGGATCTCAGCCACTTTTGAGACAGAGTGATTCTTTCGCACTGCATTCTCTAAAATCCGCAGCACGCCACCAGAACATTTTCTCCATTCAAACAGGGCCGTTTGGTGTATTTGAGAGTCCCCAGAAAAACTGTTCCGCATGCACGCTGCTGGAATTCCAGTCCCCCATGAAAACGTTCACAGTCACTGCAGAAACTCATGATCCATCACCCTGTGAATCAAGGCTCCCGAACAGAACAACTCAAACCCCATCAAACCCCATTACCCTTCGTCCATGGGATGTCATCCCTGGAATTGTAACTGGATGACAAATCAGGTATATCATATCTGACAAAGAAAAGTCTATTTTGAATGGGTGTATCGCATACAGACCGATACACCATCGAAGTTTCGATATATATATATATGTATATAAATATACATATGTATATACATATGTATATACATATGTATATATATATAATATATAATATATATAATATATATATATATATAATATATATATATATTATAAGAATATCATATAATATACATACGTAAATGTTGGTATATAAACTAACCATACTAACCATACCAACACGTTCACCATTACCCCAAAGAACAGGATTCCTCCCTCTCAGCCGTCAGGTGGTGATTTTGTGCCCCTCCGCCGCGCCGGTGCGGGTGCTGCAGCCGCTGCACATGATCGTGTCGCTGCGGCGGAAGCAAGCCGCCATGTTGGGGCTCTCAGGGTAGGGTACAGTGACAACGGTCCGGTCCTGGTGGCCACAGGCGGCAACCACCCCGCAACCTATCGGTTGGTTTAGAACTAAGCAAATCCTTTGGTTTACGGGGCATGATTATATCCATAGTTAGATGGGGTGTGAAGCCAACCTATAACTGTGCGTGGCAATTCCTGCAAGTGAAGGGCCTTTTGGAATTTTTCGGAGGTTTCTTAAAATTGGTCTACCCAAAAGTGGATGCTTTAATATTCAAAAACGAATTATTTGGTGATGATCTTGGGGTAAACCCAATTTTAAGACAAACCCATTTAAAAAGGATATGTCATGGGGTTTGAATACAGGATATAACAACACAACATGGGTTTGTCCGAGATTGGGGTACACACCCCGGGTGAAAGCCTGTGTGACAACGTGGAGCGGCTGCAGCTACTCCCTATCCCCTGAATCTTGATAGATCTAATGGGATGGAATTTTACGTGATAGACTAAATCTATTCTGGTATAGTGCATGTAACATTGCGGGCTTGTTTCAAAACATCCGATTTACTCCAAGATAGATATTTTTTCTCTCAACCACTAGACTTTGGTATCCTATTCTTGGGCAAACCCCTGTATCCTTGAGAATGTTCCCGAAGCCGTCGTTGAATGCGAAGCATTTGCAGCCCTCAAACTGATTGAAATAAGCATCTCCCAAGACATTCAGGAATGGGAAACAAGCAACTGACAGCAAATGATCATTCGTTTACAAATGACATCATATGACAGGAGTTGCATATCCATTGATTAATCGGGATTGTCATGTTGATCCTTACGGGGGACCATGTCCATGTGAATTGGCCATTATTGAAGACAACTGGTATGGGGTAGCATACACACACACACAAACTTATCTTGCACTGCTTTTGACGCTGTGAGCTGAAGATGTTCATTGGTGCGGGTGGCTATGTGGAGCCAGCAAATGGCTGTGAAGCAATTGAGATTCAGGTGCAATACCTCAATGGTGACAGGTGCAACTTCACCCTGAATGGGTCCACCCTGGGTCATGAGCTGCAGCAGATGGTCTTGCAGCGACTTCCTTCAAAGAAGGGGAGAAACTTGAAACTGCATCACAAGAACACAGCGCTGCAGCTCGACCAAACATTGCAAGAGCAAGGCATTGTAGGTAAGAAGGCAACAGTCTCGTGCACCTTTGTTCCTACCGATTTGTATTCTGCCTGCTGCTATGTCCAAGGATTGCCAGGCTCTGAAGGAGAGCAGGCACTAGAGGGAGTCGCAAGGATAGAAGGCGCAACTTCCAGTGCATATCTGCAACATCTTCCCAGAAGTCTTGACACCCTTGTTCTTGGCCGTGACTTCAACGAGACGCTGGAAGAAGTGAGCTTTCCAAGCAGACTTCAAAGCTTGGCCTTTGGTAGGAATTTTAACCAAAGCTTGGAAGGAGTGAACTTACCAACCGGTCTTAAATGCTTCAGATTTGGTGATGCATTCAATCAACCACTGCAGGGAGTGAGTTTGCCAAGCACTCTTCAAAGCTTGGTCTTTGGTAGCAATTTTAACCAAAGCTTGGAAGGAGTGAACTTACCAACCGGTCTTAAATGCTTGGCATTTGGTGATGCATTCAATCAACCACTGCAGGGAGTGAGTTTGCCAAGCACTCTTCAAAGCTTGGTCTTTGGTAGCAATTTTAACCGCAGCTTGGAAGGAGTGAACTTGCCAAGGGGTCTTGCGGGCATCTGTTTCCGGGAGAATTTCAACCAGAGCTTGGCAGAAGTAAATTTGCCAACGGGTCTGAAAGACTTGAGATTTGGTGTGAATTTCAACCGGAGTTTGGAAGAAGTGAACTTGCCAAGGGCCCTTCAATACTTGGAATTCGGGCGGAAATTCAACCAGAGCTTGGAAGGAGTTCACTGGCCAATCGGTCTTCTATGCTTGAGATTTGGAAGAAATTTCGACCAAAGCTTGGAAGGAGTGAACTTGCCAGGCAGTCTTGAGAGCTTGTCATTTGGCAATGCATTCAATCAAACACTGAAGGGGCTTGACTTGCCAAGCAATCTTAAAAGCTTGACATTTGGCAGTAATTTCAACCAGAGTTTGAAAGGAGTGAACTTGCCAAGCAGTCTTCGAAGCTTGACATTTGGATGGAATTTCAACCAGAGCTTGGACGGAGTGATCTTGCCAAGCAGTCTTCAAAGCTTGACATTTGGCCATGCATTCAATCACACACTCAACGGAATTAACTTGCCAAGCAGTCTCAAAAGCTTGGTATTTGGCAGTAATTTCAACCAGAGTTTGAAAGGAGTGACCTTGCCAAGTGGTCTTGAGATCTTGAAATTCCGGCAGAGTTTCAACCCAAGCTTGGAAGAAGTGAACTTGCCAAGCAGTCTTCAAAGCTTGACATTTGGAAGGAACTTCCACCAGAGCTTGGAAGGAGTGAACTTGCCAAGTGGTCTTCAGAGCTTAAATTTCGGCTTGGAGTTCAACCAGACTTTGCAAGGAGTGCACTTGCCAAGCAGTCTTCGGAGCTTGGCATTTGGCCATGCATTCAATCAACCACTGCAGTCAGTGAGTTTGCCAAGCACTCTTCAAAGCTTGACCTTTGGTAGCAATTTCAACCAAAGCTTGGAAGGAGTGAACTTTCCAAGCGGACTTCAATGCTTGAATTTCGGGGACAATTTTAACCTAAGGTTAGAAGGAGTGAACTTGCCAACCGGTCTTCAATACTTGACATTTGGAAGGAATTTCGACCAGAGATTGGAAGGAGTCAACTTGCCAAACAGTCTTCAGAGCCTGAATTTTGGCATGAAGTTCAACCAGGCTTTGCAAGAAGTCTACCTGCCAAGGAGTCTTAAAAGCTTGACATTTGGTGGTAATTTCAACCGGAGTTTGGAAGGAGTCATCTTGCCAAGCGGCCTTCAATGCTTGAAATTCGGGCGGAATTTCAACCAGAGCTTGGCAAAAGTGAACTTGCCAAGCAGTCTTGAGAACTTGATGTTTGACGGTGATTTGGAAAACAATTTGTTGAATGGAATTAACTTGGCGCGTGGTCTTCACAACCTGTCGTTCGGCGGCCACATCTTGTTGAGCATCCTATGATCTTCAGCACTGCTCGCAAAAGGTCTTGCAGATCATGTTTTTGTCATAGTTTTGTATTGTGTATGTTGGATGCACCAGACATTGTACGGATTCGAAGATAATTGTCGAATTCAATACACAGCAGCACTGGGGTTATTTCAAATCCATATATCTATGAAGACAAAGATACCCTCTAGTAATTTAACATATAGCTATTGAACATAACCGTATAGTTCGTTGATTTATCGTGTTTTTCCAGTTCGCAAACTGTTCGTTTACCAGAGGGTAGCGAGCCCATCCGGGAGATTCGTGGACAACATGGACAGTCTGATTTTTGCATTGACACCATGTCCATGTTGTTTCAATTTATATTAGTGTCATCATATGTATATATATATATATATTGATGGAATATTAAGTGGACATATGTCAATGATACTTTGGGATGATTTTTAGTATTTCTTGATCGAATCCACCAGAAATAATCTTGAATGTCCAATCACGGTGAAATATCCAATGCATGGTCAACAGCCAACAAAAAAATGTGGTCAGAATTCACATTTTGCTGGACATCGCCTCCCAGATGGGTTCCGGGCCCAGGAGAGGGGATGAAAAAATCGAAGTCATGATGAAACCCCATACCCTCTGGTAAACAGCCACATAACTATGGAAAATCACTATTTTTCATGGGAAAATCAACTATTTCTATGGCTATTTTCAATAGCTTTTTATATGTTTACCGGAGGGTATTGTCCCTACAGGCAGTGCATTTCAATAGGCACTTGGAGGGTCTGGGCTTCTTTGGGCGCCTTAAGGGGCTGATATTTTTCTTGGATTTCACGGCAGATTTTGCTTACAGACTGTGTTGTGGTTTTGAAAAAATACATCCACCATTGAAAGGAATTGAAGAATATTCCATACAGAAACTTTCAGACATGATATGATTATGTTATTTTCTGTGATGTTTTGATGTGAACTTGATTCGCCACAATTCTGGATAATCCTCCATTGAGTTAATTTAGTTCGATAATTGTCGCATTTACAACTTATTTTATGGGGGGGTTCCCAGCTAGCCATGTTTGACTACCAGAGGGTAGACCCAATACTTTATTGCTTTACATCACAACTACATCCCAATCAAATCGATTTTTTATCCTTTTTAAATGGCCCAAAATGAACGCATCCAATACTAAGCCAGAGTTTTGACGGAAGCAATTGATGTTACCAGGTCAGGATTTTGTGCCCACTGGGCTCACTACTGCGTCCTCACTGCTATCCGGAGGGTTAGGATTAGGGAAACTATCCCCAAAGGGTGTGAGCTTCGATTGGTAAATTGAGTACACACCAATCAGAACACATGTTTTTTGTCGCACCAGTTTCTTACTTTTGCATCTTTCGCAGACTCTATGGTCAAGGTATCTAGATAGAATCCGCATTCCATGGAAAGTCGTCGCCTGCCTATTATGCAATATTTCATATGTCCCAAGCATGGAAACATGTTCGCAATGTATGGCAACGTGTGATCACACTCCTAAAACCACCGGTGGGAGACATAGCAGAAATTTAATCCATTGCTAGTAAGTCGCCAAAGCTGTAGGTTTGGCAAGCACCAGATGACTCAAATCAGTGGGTTCTTTTCATTACCGCTCCCACGTACACTGTAAAAAAGAACCATTGTTTTTTTTTACCCCTTTCTCCATGTATTTTTAGCATCTTCCCAGACCCTCCAAAGGTCCCATTTTTCTGCGATGAAATGGGCTCATCTCAAGATTAGGTACCTCAAAATTCCATCGTTTGGAAAACCTTTGTGTTCCCGCTCAAAATGGCGTTCTGAATCGGAAACTTAACTACTCGTAGAGTCGCACCACTCAGGGGATCATCGAACTTAGAAACTGGAGAATGTTAGTAAAGCAATAGTAAACACTCTTTTATTTTACCATATTTGGCCATAACTTGGATTGTTTTACATTGTTTTACAACATCAAAAAAACATGGATGTTTTATGATTGCTTTACCAACACTATAGTATCCATTGCTATAGTCAATCGACCAACGTTATGCCAAGTGCCCTGAGGTCGATTATGAAGTTGGTGGACTCACACACGGGCGCGGTGAAATTGTGCCTTGACCTGCCTTGACCGCCATCGGATCGGATAGGGTGGGGAAACGATCGAGTTTCTAATGTCTAAGTAGCAACATGGTACAGTACAATTTCCTGTAGTTGGATGATGTATGAATCTATTGGAATAGCCGAATTGCAAGTTCCCAGATGAATTTTAACAATTTTCTGATTTTCTCCAGGGAACATGAACAAGTTTGTGGGAAGCTTGATGGAATGGTTTGTTGCAAAAAATCTGTCAAGGCTTGGAGAAGCCTCAGTTGCACCTAAGATGACTGATTTGTGGATGTATAGATTCTTTTTTTCTGGCAGGTTCAGCCTGATGAGAGGCTTCATTGACGTAAAAAACGATGAAACCCCAGGGCCATAGATTGCGGTGAATGTTTTTCAGAGGAAACTATCCGTTTGAATCCATATTCTCAATGACTTAATCTATAGGAAACCATCGGCTTAATCTCTGTCGGATCCGAATACTTCCTGAGAAGGTAATACCCTCAAAATAGTCACTCAAACGCTACGGCTGGATCCCTCTGGCATGATTTAAATTGAATATATAGATATCACAGATCTCAATCTCTAATGTACATTGGTATTTTGAAGATTCCAATCCGAATACCATAACCATATCAAAACTCACATGTATAGAGGCTTTGATCACAAAACCATTTTACTCAACCAACCATTTATGGATTTTATACCATCAAATTAATTCCAATCAAACTGAATGAAGGTTCAACCAACCAACCATTTGGAGGTTTCCTAAAATGGGGGGTACCCTAAAATGGATGGTTTATAATGGAAAACACTATTAAAATAGATGATTTAGGGGTACCCCCATTCTAGGAAACCCCCATTTGTAGATGATACCATCAACCGATTGACATCCAATGAATTCCAGTTGAGGCAACGAGAGAAGATCATCGGGGTTCAGAGAGACATCTACGACGGCGCGGGCACGGGTCAGGATGTCATGGTTTGTTGGATTTCACATGGCTGTGAGATTCCAAGTTCCACTGTCAAACAGCGGAAAACATTGGAAGTTTTTATGGAAAATCTTGGAACACGTTCACTTGAAAATATCGGAAATCTGCAATCCGCCTGTGAAAATATCGGAAAAAATAAATGATCTTTAAGTGCAAAGATTTACTCCGCAGAAAGCAAACCAACAAACATGGCCAGCTTGGAAATATCATATGTTGATGGGAAAATCATCTATGTATGTATTTATAAATATGATATAAATGGATAATGGCAAGTTCGTATTAATAACCCCCCCAGGAGGTCTATATAGATCCAGGAGAAGGTTGCCCCCCCAAATAATGACCAGAAAACCCAAAATAGGACTTCAATTGAAATCAATTAATTTCCTTTTAAATCTAATGGGCTCCACAGGAATCTGATGGTTTCCCATTGGTTTCCCAATCTTCCCATTGTATCAGCCAGCATCAAAACCATGAGGTCAGAAAAATCAGAACCGAATCACTTTTCCACCACCAAAAAAAATGAGATTTTCTAGAAGGGTGTTGATTAATAGGGGGTGACCATCCAGTGTTGATTAATAGGGAGGGACATACCCAAAGTAGTATTGCCAAAAAAGATTGGGCATGTGGGTGTTGATTAATCCGGGCTGCTAATTAATACCAACTTGATACTATAGATGGTCAAATTTCCTCCAAGCCATGTCAAATTACGATGGTAGCAAAACACAACAGGCCAATCCGATGACATGTGAATGTTCCCACATTATTTTTTCTTGGAATTTGGCTCCATGGGCATAGCCCCGCTTGGGCACTTTGCTTTGAGGCACTGTGTTCTTAAGTGAATTCAACCGGATCGGTTTGCTGGTTTCCGGCAAGCTGGGAATTTCAAAGAACAGCTGTCTTACTCCAATTCTTTCATTTTCATTGCATATTTCATTGTTCATTGCCTATCCACATTGCTTGTAGCCTTACGCCTCCATTACCCGTGGAAACTGTAAACCGTCCAATTTGGATTGGTTTTCTGCTTGTCATGTCATTCCTCTCGGTTTTCTAGCAACATACCTATATATTGTTCGGTGCATCTCCCCACTTTGATTGTTCTCTCCTGCAGTTTCTTCCAGTTATATATGGGAGATCAAAATTCCTGTGGGTCATTGGTTATGATACTTTTTGTTGCCGCATAAAATCCACATGCAAATGGCTCCAAAAAATGGAACAGTGGTATCTCTGTGGTCTTTTCTGTTCCTTGATAAGTTTCCACGCCAGAATAACGTGACGCCCCCCCCACCCTCGTGTGGCATCCACATCTGGATGGTTTGCATCTATACCATCTTAGATTCTTCGTTTCTCTAGACAAGAAGAAAGCAGCACTGTATGCTCACAAGGATACACAACCATAGACAACGATGCATATCATATCAATTCATATCATATCGTCTCCTATATCCACTCAAGCAGTTATTAAAAAACTCACCTTCTATTATACCATTAATTCAGCATCATAAATAAAAACAAAGGAACAAAAAAGAAGGACACGAAATACCATCATGATAAAATTTGTCTATGATCGCCATCATACTAATTTTTAATAGAATATCATAGATCTATGATGGAATATATATATATATATATATATACATCTCCTCATATCACAGCCTCAAAAATTTCCCCAGCACAATCGTTTGCATCCAACAAAAACCCTCCCTGGCGCAGGTGTGCTGTGGCTCATGGTCTCTACCACTGAGGGCTCCACGGAGATTAGGGCCTGGGACGTCTCGGTGGGACAGGCCCCCGCCGTGTCGCCGTTTCGGGCGCCCGGGCTGGCGTGGCTGTGGGGTTCAGATGGGGGCATACCTGTCAGAATATCACTAACATGTGGGTTATGAAGAGTTATGAAATTAAAATGGGTTGAGTCGGACAATTTGAAGGGAAAACACCCTATGAATTCATTGGAGAATCATCATTTTCCCCTAGGAAAATGATTACTTTAAGAGGGTATAGCCCAATTTCAGAGCCATATGGGAGAAGTGCTTGGAATTCCATGAACAAAATCTAAAACAAGAATGACTAGCAAGTTGGGTTTTAACATCGTTTTGAAGCAAGTCGTCTTCTTCTTTGTTTGAAACATGTTGCATTTTCCCGTGGGGTTGATGTGTTTCTTGTGTGGAATAACTCCATATCGAATGGTTTACAGTCCATAATGTGTTTCTTCTGATTGGGGTTGTGGTAGGAAAAAAACATAAAAAACAACAGATGATTTGTGTTCCGCTGATGGCTGAACTGGGTATTTTAATGGGTCAATGATTAGCCATAAATCAGGAGGAGTAGGCCAGCCAACAATCAGAAAGGGGGATTACTATGTTTTGATCTAGTCGACGGGGATATTCCACCTGGGTGCCCTGAGTTTTGTCTTACTTGGTTGCGACCCCCGTTGCCCTAAACAGATATTTTAAAAGAGGCTTTCATGGAATCAGATCTCTCTTTCACAATGATGTTTCAATGTTTTTTGCCACTTTCACCACTTGTAAGACATACCATTTTTCAGAATGATGAAGAATATATGAGGATTATTCAGCAAACAGTAGATGCCTCTGGCGATGATTCCTGTACCCTCCGGTAGTCAGACAGTTCGAAGTTTGATGATTTTCCCAGCTATAAACCTCCATGTAAAGGTGATTTCCCAGCTAGCCACAGTTGATAACAGCAAAGGGTAAATCCTCATTATATCTCCATATATCTCCATTAAATCCCATTCAGTCCCGAATGTTGATGGTTCAATACCCATTGAATCACCATTCCTGAGCCATGTCATCACCATTGATGAGCCATTAAATCATCATTTTGAGTACCATTTTTTCCAGGGTTTGAAGCCCCCTAAAATATAACTTTGCGCTCGACAGGTGGGCCGTTGGTCCTTGCCTACAGGGCGAAGATGGGCTCAGGGACTTTGTCACTTGGTGTCGTTGGAGTCGTGGTGTGCTTGCAATGCACCTCTCTGAAATGGACATCTGATGGAAATTCCTGGTGTATCCTGAAAAAATCCCGTGAGATCGGTACGGTACTTGAGACGGAAATGGGGCAAGTTGCTACTGCTACTGCTTGAAATTCCATTTGCCAGGTTCTTATTTATTGATTTGGGCCAGCAAGGTCGTATCCTTGGCCTTAGTCACCACCAAAAATCTCGATTCGGCCACCAAGACACATGCAGTTGACAACTCAAGACCTAATTTTCCCATTAAAAATCGTCTAGAGAACCAAAATCATCACCTTACAGACATTATTTTCTAATATGTGTGGGTTCAGTGGGTTCCATGGATTCCATGGCTCCCCGTCTTGTTGGTCAAACACCCCTTTTACTTGTTGGTCACTGTTGGCTACTACTTTCCTCATAGTTCCGGAGTTAACGCAAGTTTTTTGGGCCAACTCAGTGAAATCCCAATTAAGATTCGCCTGAGAGTTATTTGTGTTGGTATTCCGTTTTTGTTTGATTAAACCTAAATCTCTCAGGTTTGGTGCAGCTGGCCGAGTTATTTGAACGAACTTTGCTCCTGATTGGGGGCACCACATTGTACAGTAGGGTCATTTGATGCCTATATAATTACTCAGACTTGGAGATCCTCAACAAACCAATTTTCGTCAACATCCAGTTCTTTCCAACACATTCTAAAACGTGTCTCGTCAGACATCCCAACGTGTTCCCAAGATGTTCCCAACGTGTTCCCACCTTTTTTCTATGTGTTCCAGCCCACTTTCCACTGTTTAACCCAGCTTCTTCCACCATTTTCGCCATTGGATCATCATAAAATCCAACAAAATTTTCATACAATCCCTACTGTTGATGGTTAAATACCCATTAGATACCCATTCACATCCCCATGAGTGTTGGTCAAATCCCATACAAACCAC
Organism: Symbiodinium sp. clade C Y103; assembly: GCA_003297045.1. NCBI lineage: Eukaryota > Dinophyceae > Suessiales > Symbiodiniaceae > Cladocopium > Cladocopium sp. clade C. The sequence continues at coordinate 86,242 of BGPT01000336.1, read as the reverse complement.
CATGAAATCCAATTGTTTGATAAACATACCCATTCAATCCCATCAAATCTCAGTATTTCGTTGGTGAAATCCCGTAAAATCACCTTAAAATTCGCTAATGATGGTTAAATCACCAACAAATCCCATCAAAACTCGGTTTCAGCCTAATGTTGATGGTCAAATACCCATGAAATCCCATGTTTCTTACTCAAAATCATGTTAAATCCCAAAAACCCATGAAATCCACCACTTTCACCGGAGCATCACCGGTGGTTTCCCCGGCTTCACCGAGGTCTGCTGGGCCCCAACCAGGGCCTTCTGATGGCCGCGGCGGACGACAGCAGCGAGGCGGCCGCCGGCGCGGAGCTCTGGCGCCTGGTGCCGCGCCTGGAGAAACGGCGACGGGCCAAGAAGGCCGGGCGCGTTGCGTTTCGGTGGGAAATGTGGAATTCTTTGAGGGTTTTGTATGGTTTTGATGTGAGTTTTTTAGGGTGATTTCAATGGGGATGTTAGGCTGATTTTATGGGATGTTGAAATGGATTTGATGTTGTTTTTTTGGTGATTTGATGGGATTGAATGGATTCTTATGGGCATTTGATGGTGATTCGTATGGGATTTAACCAAAGAAACTTTGGATTTCATGGAATTTAATGCGTATTCAACCATCAACATTAGGGATTTTATGGTGATTTTATGGGATTTCATGGGCATGGGCCTGGGCATATAATATAACCAAGCAATATGTTATGGAATGAGATGGAACATACATGGAAAATATACCAGGTATATCCTCCGGCAACCAAACATGGCTACTTGGAGATGATTTCCCATGAGAACCTCCATTTGTAAATTACAGGCTTAGGTGATTTCCCATTCCCTGCTAGCCAGATTTGATTACCAGAGGATAAGCATGCTATAAGGCGGAAAAAACATGCTAGTCTATTCTGGTTTGTGGGGAATATATTGAAATAAATTTTGATATACTGATTCTATAATTTAGTGTTATAAAGCTACTTATAACGTGTTGTAATAACCTTGATGATGGTAAGTCCCCGATTGGTGGGTTGTCCCACACTTAAGTGGTGGGGTGGTGAATTTCATGGGTTCAACATGGTAAAATACTATGGTAGTGACCCCGGTAAAGTTGGGATATGATTGAGCCCTGAATTAAGAACACTACTTAAGGACAGAGTATTAGTCATAGACATAGATCATACTTCAATGGCGTTTGATGGGAATATCCATGGGATATAAGTGGTTTATAACCCATAGGAATAGCCAATCTATTTTACTGGTGACGTTCCATCAATCTAATTGCAGGTCTAAGGAAATGTTGGTCTAAAAGACATCTGTAAATTGTTGATAGATGATTAATACGTGGCTAACAAGCCAGGCAACTATAACTGCATGGGGATATGGAGAATTGACTCGAACTGCGTGAACGAATATAGTTCTTAGCCACTTAAGATGCCTGGGATGGAAAACAGCACATGGGGGGTAGACACCAAATATGGAGGTTTAATTGTGAATTTTGGGGGGTTGAGTGGGCATTTATATGAATGTATTTATGGCAAATAGGGTTGGTGGGGTTGGAGATGACAAAACATGCCAGTGAAAAACTGAGAGATATTCTAAGTTGAATTGACATGGCACGTAAATAGATGGATAGATAGATACATTAGATAAGATACAGGAGATAGATGGATGGATAGATAGATAGATGGACATATTCTTAGATGTGTTTCAGGTGTTTGCCAAGAATTAAGGATTCCTTTATTTGGGTAGATCTAATATAGAAAATGAGGTGTGAAGTCACCAAATGACGTGGACAAGTCCCGAGTAGCGAGAAATGATGGTTGAGATAAATGAGATTATGGTATATAAAAACTACAGTAATTATATATATAGAGGTGGATTCGCCTCAAAATAGGGGGATACGCCAAGATTTGCAATTTGGATGCGGACAAACAACGCTAAACCATTGGTTTCTTGGACTTTCCGTGGCACAGCACAGGTCACAAGCACCTCCGTCTGATGGCAGTGCAGCAACGCTCAGCAGTGAAGATTTAACGAAGCCGTGGTGGAAACGGCAGTTCTCCGGATGACGCCTGGGGAAAACAAGGGATGAAGTGTGAAAAAGAACATCAAACAAAGGTGGGTTTGTACTTGAAGAGTTGTTTGTTGGGGAAAGTTTGTGGGGTTTGGATTTTGACATGGTATTCTTGATGAATGGTACGCCTGGATGGGTCGAAATTGATATGTGCTCTTGGAGCTCTCCATTATATGCTGTAGACTGTATGGTAATTTGTGCAGTACCCTCCGGTGTCATCAAACGTGGTGGAAATGGGAAATCCACCATAAACGGAGGGTTATAGCTGGGAAAGTCAACTATAATGATGGATTTTCCACTGCCATGTTTGATTACTAGAGGGTAATTTGTTTTGCAGTTTCAAGATGTTTGGATGCAAGTCACTTTTCCTATCGATACCTTTGGCCACTTGTTTAGCAAGTCCCAATTACAGAAAGTAAATCTGTCCTGAATCCAGATGGCAAAAAAGCATTCCAGTTTGTTGATGGCATATAAATTCCAGATGGCATATCAAGCCAAAATAATGAACAAACATATGCATTTTTTTTTGAGATGATCTTTGACCGGCACATCCTTGATTTTCGGCGTCATCCCGACCCAAAATCTGCATCCTCGCCGTAAGAATCACGTTGCGGGATGTGAATTCGTGGCGATCAGTGTGACCAGATGCCTGCATCCGTCACGGGTTATTTAAGGCTCAACCATGGACAACCTAGAGCAACGGCGCAGTGAACATCATGTCGCAATTGGACCCAACAATAAACCTCCAACTGAGTATGGTTTGGACCTCCCAATTTCTTGCACAATGGTGGATGCTTCTTTAATCTTGAGTATTTGTACTAAGTGGAGTGAGGAGTGTGCAGGTTCTCCACATCTCATGTCTCTCTGTCGAACAGCTATTGGTTGATGAGTACGGCCTGTTTTGGTCTGCGGCACCTGGAGTATTGGTTGTCCGTTCTTTTCCCACGATTGCAGAGCGTCAGGTAAACTAAAATAGCTATGAGACATAGCACTCTTTCATGGCTACATCAACTACAACGGGTCCATTTTCCATGGCTCTGTGAATTTCCCAGCAATATCTTGAGACGATCTCTTCCAGAGTTCTGTTTAAAACAGTGGTTCTTCAAGCTGCACCCGGTTGTCGATGCCGTTGACTGCCGAAACCCAAGCCCTTACGCGTCGTGTTTTCAAAAGGGCGGGCGACCGGCGGAGATGCCCAAGTTGTTCCAAACAGCAATTCCTCTCCCACACACATTTCATGCAGGGTACTCTGGGGTAAACATACAAAAAGATGTGGAAAACCCATGGTTTCCCGGTTTCCCCAGGAAAATGATCTAGAAATGCTTGGGAAAACCACATCGAAGTGTTCGTCTACTGAAGGGTGTTTGTTTTCCTGCAGACATCAATGCGTGATTTTGATTTTTGATGGTTGATGCAATTCTATACATCTATAGTAAGCACATATAAACACCACATGGCCATTCTGGGGATTGATCAGCCCCTGGGGGCACTTAGTTTTCTGGAAGTTCCATTTCAATTGTTTTTTTCTTGAAACCATGTCGTAACTCAAAGTTGGTGTTAGGGAATCTGACCACCCTGGTGAAAACTGACACTGCACTGCAAAGTTTATACAACTTTATGTAACTTTTGGTTTCAAAATGTGTGAATGGATTTGATCTATAAAACTGGCGATTTTAGATACAATATATACAAGCGACAAACATATATACAAACTTGGCAACCAAGTCAACAACAGGCCAACAGGTAGGTTCTGAGTCCAAAGCAGCGTACCAAAACAGGGCTGGTCACTGCGATATGTTGCCAGAAATGGTGGATCTGATCCCGGCTCTTACATTTTGGGATAGACGGTTCAATGTGTGTGATGCCCATGTTATCATGTTGAGGATGTAACTGGATGTAATCATGTAATTAATCCACTTAGAAAAGTGATCGAAATCAGAACAAAAAGGACCCCTGGAAGTGGTATGGCGTTGCTGGCTGCCAGGAATCCCTGAATTTTCACCCTTGCAGCTCTGTGGCTCCTGGCATCACAGCTGAGTGGTGAAAGGCAATCATTCCAAAGCCCAAAGAGGCTATCTATGGCTATGTCTGACTATGTTTTCCCAGCTGGTGGATCTGAACAGATTGAACTTGACGTGAGATGTCTGAATGGTGAAGGTTGCATGCTGAGCCTCGATGTTTCTACCCTTGGCCGCGAAGTGCACCGCGTGGTCTCCGAGCAGCTGCCGTCCGAGGGTCAAGACTTGTGCTCCACCACCTTGCTTCACCACTGCTCCCCCACCGAACATTGCAAGCACGGGACATTGCAAAAAAGGCTGCGACATTGTCCTGCACTTATGTTCCAACCAATTTGTGTGTGTGTGTGGCATGGAGCTATGTCCAGGGATTCGTAGTCTCGGAGGAAGAGATTGCGCTAGAAGGAATCATGCAGATAGCAGGCAACATTTCCATTGAAGGTTTGTGCCATCTCCTCAGAAACCTTGAAAAATTAACCATTGGGAATGACTTCAACTAGAGCTTGGACCGAGTCACTTTTTCAAGCAGTCTGCAAAGCTTGACCTTTGGCCGTAGATTTAACCAAAGTTTGGACCAAGTGACTTTGCCAAGGAGTCTTCAAAGCTCGACCATTGGGGATGACTTCAACCAAAGTTTGGAACGAGTGACTTTTGCAATCAGTCTGCACAGCTTGCACTTAGGCTCAGTATTCAATCAAAGCTTGGACCGAGTGACTTTTCCGAGCGGTCTGCAAAGCTTGTCCCTTTACAGTGCATTGAACCAAAGCTTGGAGCAAGTGGCTCTTCCGAGCAGTCTTCAAAGCTTCGCCCTTTGCTATGCATTCAACCAAAGCTTGGACCAAGTGACGTTTCCAAGCAGTCGTACTGCTTGGGAACTGTCACTTGGTCCAAGCTTTAGTAACTTTAGTATTAGATTCAACCAAAGCTTGGACCGAGTGACGTTGCCAAGCAGTTGACATTTGGCGGTAGATCCAACCAAAGCTTGGATGAAGTCACTTTTCCACTTGGCGATGACTTCAACCAAAATTTGGACCAAGTGACTTTGCCGCGCTCTGTTCGCAGTATTTCCGGCCGATCGATGTTCTTGAGCATTGCTTGATTTGCCTGGCAGGTTTGTAGTTGGTATGTGAACATATGTTTTGCAGCCGGTCGCAGCAGAAAGCAGACTGATCCGCCTTGATGTACAATGATTATTTTTGGCCCCGTTTCCATTTCGGACTTCCCTCAGTGGTGCTCATCCATGAGAACACCTGACCTCGCCTGTACACATAGGGCGGCTTTGAGCCCATTCTTGTTAGAGGCATTTCTAATTTGAGGTTGCCCACGCAACAATTAAAAAAAACATCCCAATATTCCCAACAAAAGCCCATAGTCTGAGTATGAATGCTTGGGATTTCCCAGTAAATACCTGAAAAATCCATGAAAATCTCCAAGTCTTGCAAACACCAACAAAAAAAGTATAATAAATTGGAATAAGCTCTTCAAAAATCCCATTTTGGGCCCAGGAAGAAATCCCAACGAGGTATACTGGAAATCAGTTGGCCAAATAGTGAGTGTTGTTGTTTCCCAGCATAGGTTGTACTCTTCCAGGGGAACAAGATCGCCTAAGCACACCGGGCCAGGGATTCCTGCTCCTGCCCCAGGGTCACAATTTATGACCCCTGCCAAGATGTTTTGATTCTCCATTTTGGGGGCTGTGTTTGGAAGAACCTCCCAGTCAAGTAGGATGCTTTGCAGGAGCTTTGTTGAGTCACGGATTTTGATCCGCCTCTTATTCTTGAAACTTGTTGACTTCATGGTTAGTTCAGATGGGTTTGGGATGGTTATGGGATGCAATTGGCAGAGGGCAATTATTGATCTATTTGGCTGGAACGATGTCCCTCGTGTTGGTTCATAACCCCTCATTTCATTTTTATCGTTCAACAGTTCAAAACCTCTGAAAAGTTGGTGTTGTTTGGCTTCATGGTAGGTAATCCACCCAGTTTTATGCAGGTTCTACTCCTATTTCTTTGCGTCTGAAATGTCTGAAAGTCCTTCTGCTCGCACCTTCACAGATTCCACATAGCCGGGAGATGGCCCCGGCTTCAGTTCGAATGTGCTGGGATCCAGAGAGGGTTTTACCCAAAGAACTGTGCAGACTTCGTGGTCCCAGTCATTCTCAACCTAGCCATCCCCCAACTTGGAACTAGATCTTTTTAGAGGAAAGAATTGTCTTCCAGCTCTGGGCAGGGTCGAGGTGTGAAATTTGGAAGATGGCATCCCCTTTAAAGTTAGAGCCGACCAGGAAACGGGACTATCTGGAGAAGGGCGTGTGAAGCTCAAGTGATGGGAAGGATCCCTGTGCAAGGGTGCCATGGATATGATGCTTTGGATATGGGTGACTATCCCGAAGTGACTTCAGATGATATCAAGTTAGTCAATTCATGTCAATTCGTATTATTTTTCCATATATACGATCAATTGGCGAGATCGTGGGATGAATATTGCCATCCAGTGATGGGTCAAATGATTATATCATATAAGCCATAATCATAAACCATGGGATTTGCTCGGATTTGCGGGGTTGCCTATTCTCAGGTGCTTTTCTTCCCCGAAGACAGATCCTACTGCGATACATATATATATATAATATACCATGAGATACACATACATATTAATATATAGTAATGTCAAATATATAGAACCACCACATAGAATTTGGGAACAACATGTCATGCCGTGGGCAAGTTTTTCAAGGTACGTCAACGTAAACATGAACACAAACCGAGATACCACCACAAACATCCACAAACCTCAATACAATAGCAATTCCACTATGTAAATAATTACATGTATATATATATATATCAACAAGGTTGGATACCTTGAAAATTACACAGTGTAATGACGTTATAGAATTTCATTGTGTGTAACATCCTGCAATTGCGGGTCCCCCAGCTGTAAGTGCGTTTGTAAACCCATCTAACTGTGTCTAATTGTAGATATCAACACTTATAGACACCATAATTCATCACAGTTAGCTTACTTTTAACCAAAGATACCTAACTATCATTCACTATCTAGGGGTGGGGGGGGGGCACATGTTTGATCTTTGGATTTGGACCGCTGCTTAGGAACCTTTGAGTAGCCCACCCACCAGCGACCGAAGAAAGGCAGGGGCTTGTTGTACTTGTTGGTTCATCCCACGAATCATGGGGATGTAGCGACAGGAAAAAGGCACATTTCGTCAAGAAAGATGGGGATATACCCTCTGGTTATTTAACATAGCCATGGAGAATCCCCTATAAATGGAGGTTTTAATGGGAAAGTCATGAAAAACCAACCATTTTCCATGGCTATGTTGAATAACCAGAGGGTATGATATGACAAACAAAACAGAGGATTCAACTCATGATAATCAGTAGCTGGTTAGTATCTGGGGTTCGTTCACACACGAAAACCTATGGGAAACACCTCGAAGGATTGATGGTCAGGATTCTTCACCCGTTCCTCAACGATCCTCCAGAAGCATGGCAATACGGTGGATGGAAGAAATCCTGCACCAGTTGGTAGATGGTTTATTCCGTTATAAACCCATGATTTCCAGTGTTTTATACTTACCAGTTACCAAATGGTGCAGGATTTCTTCCATCCACAGTATTTCGCACCCAGGGAGTCCATTCTTCTTGGGTCAACGTTTACCATTGTTAAAGAACTGGAGCCTTTGAAACTTAATGGTACTCCTACTAGGTGGGGTCATATGCCATATGATGAAGACCCACTTGAGCTATTAAAAATAGCCGGGTTGATTGGTTAATATCTATGGTTGATGGATAATGATGGGAACATACATGATAAACATCTTTAATCATCTATAAGAAAATGGATAGTAGTGGAGAATAGCCTGGTCGATTGGTTAATTTGCTGGGACTGATACTGGCTAGTGGATTGGGGATTAATTATGACAAACCGTAGTAGGGAAATCTATCAACCAACTAGTATAATGAGATTGGATAGGGGTATTCTCAACGGCGCACTTGTAGCAAGTCGTTTTACCATATACGATTCTTCGTACTGATCTCCAAGAACAAAAGAATCAAAATCGTCAACTTGTGAGGAAAACTGACCGCCATGCAAATGGTTTGTCAACACATAGTTTGGTTTGGTTATCACCTCTTATCAATGTGTAGTTATCATGTCACCTTGTGGGATGCATAGATGTGAAACGTCTTGAAACAAGGATGTTCTGTGGCAAAAATTGGCTCTCCCAGTAGACAAATCGTGAAATGGGCCGAGACGTTTGTCTATATACCCCTGTGTTGTTGCACTTGGCATACGCAGTAATTAGTATTACTCAGATGCATGCAACATGACATGAATCCTCCAAGAATATCAGGTACCCGGAAGCCTGAGCCTAGCCTAGTATTTTTTGGCAATTCCTTTTTGTACCCATTTTCCACATTAATTGATGGTGTGTATTTGCACACACACGTTAGTAAACAAATAGTAATTAAACATATTGCAAACTACCATGCGGCAATGCAAAAATCATCTATGAATGAATATAAGTGCGAGATGTCCATTGTCCAGATCAGATTCCAAGATCGCCTCATAGTTTTCCCACGAATCAGCTCGGCCAGGAAAGGCAGCAGCCCGTATCTCAGATGAGATCAAACTCCAAAGTCCCTTGCGAAACCATTTGGGATCCCACCAAACCTCTCTTCCAGATGCTATTCACAAGGCCAATTAATACCATCGTTTTCAGATGTGATTGGAAGCTCCCAAGCTGGAACTGAATGGTATTGGATCCCAAGGGAAAACAAAAAACATCCTCTTCCAGGACATGTCTTGGGTTCCAGTCGTCACTTCTGGACTCCAGCCGTTTTTTTTCTAAGGTGGGAAGAGGCAAGCTGTGCGCTGGGGTTCATGACATGGGGGAGATGATTGGTGAAAATCTTGCCAAGTTGACAAAAGTAGAATTGAGGGTCATTTGCTCACAACATGTCACATGATTTTCGTTTGTTTCTAATAGCTCCGATGTGCGTTCCTGCTGTAAGGAGTTTTTGATTTAATTGCGCATCGAGGATTGTCAATTTAGACTTAGATTTCACAACTCTGAAGTCTTCACATATAGGCTCTCCTGTCTTGTATGAATCGCAATCAACACTGGGATTATAGGCTAATATATGAGGATGGTAATCTTTTGGTTCTACGTACAGGACTAAAACCACCTATATGCCCATTCATACTCCTTATACATTATACACATGTTTGCACCATTTCAACTATATAAATAGATGTATCATTGTATCATCATATAATCAAGTGTTTAGATGTATCATCACATAGACCATATAGACTATAGTCAAGTGTTTAGACAAGCCTCATCTAAGCGGTACGTACCCGGTGACGCTGTTCAGGACCGGGAACGGCTGAAGCGTGATGCTCGAAGGCCGGCGGAAAGATCAGGGTGCGAAATGGGGTAAACCAAAAGGATGTGGAAAAGCTATGCAAAGCTATGAAAAGCTATTGAAAATGGCCATAGAAATAGTGGATTTTCCCATAAAAAATGGTAATTTCCCATAGTTATGTTAGTTCGCCAGAGGGTATGGTTTCCCGTCCGGACACTGATCTACAAATGATGGGAAAACTCCACATCGAACTGTAAGTTTTCCAAATTTTGGCCTTCCAAAATTTGGGGTTTAACCAAACACGCAGATATAGTTTAGATAATCCATAAAATTTGGGGATTGATCAAGACCGCTCAAAAATGATCAGAACATATTTGGAGGGGATGACCATCCATGAACAAAAGCTATCCTGAACAGAAGGATACCAGGGTTTCGACCCATAGCATCTATGATTTAGCCAAGACAATGGGAACCCTGGGTTGACAAAGCCACTGTATGTTTTCACTTGGTGGGTTCGTTTTTCAGTGACAACTGTCACCTTTTGTTGCGGGTAAGAGCCCTCACTCAAACTGTCAGATTTTTATGTATGCTTCGGCAGAGACCTTACGTACATCTAAACCTGTGTATAGAAATATGTGCTATCTTCATCTAGCCTTCTATGGAATCATTAGTACTAGCCATGTGCAACCTTTCTTTTTAAGTTGTGTTATATCAACACAAACATGAGAGATGGGTAAATTGAACGCGTACACGTTAGGGCTGAGCAACTGTCGCAACTGTGTTGTCCGAGGCCTATAGGAGATCCAGCATCAGCAAGTTACTCCTACTGTAGCTATGAAACGTTGGTGGGTTGCACACATTTCTTAATCTAAAATAGGCTTGGATTTTGCAGTCGGATAAGATGAGAAAACCCTGCAAGTCATCCACTTGTGAGAGATCTTTCTGTCAACCATGTCTCCTGTAATCGGCTCTGTATCATTTATATCCATGTATCTCCCAGATAAAGATTCCTAGCAGTTCAGTGGATTTTTGTTGGAATGGGTATTGTTCTCTTGCTAACCGGATCCACAAGGTGCAGGTTCACCATGCCACCTGGACCGCCGCTCTTTTGATCGGCAACCGAAAAGCAGAATTTTGTGAATCAATGTTTGGGAATTGAAGTCTTAAATCTGTAGGTAACACCCGATCGTTTCAACAAATTGCTCAATTCGTGTCCATCTCAATTCCGGTTTCCTTACATTATTTATTACCCTCTGGTTATTTAACATAGCCATGGAAAACCACCATTTTTAATAGGTAAACCACCATAAATCATCTATAAATGGGCCATTTTCCATGGCTATGTCAGCAACGCGCATAGTATCGCATATCCAGTCTCAGTCATGCAGGTCCTGTGCTGCAGCTCCTTTTTTGCCCAAAGAATTGTCGGCAAAATATAGGTGAGTTGATGAGGATATATGGAGGTTTCCTAAAATAGGGGTACCCCCAAATCATCCACTTTAATAGGATTTTCCATTATATATAAACCATCCATTTTTGAGTACCCCCATTTTAGGAAACCTCCATATGAGGATATTAATTAGTTGGTATATCCAGCAACAGTGGCTTCAGTCAAAAATCTTGCCACTAGCAATGGTGGGGCTCAACATCACAATCTAGCTGTATGAAATCATGAAAGTGTGTAGAGTTTGGCAGCTTTCTTTGCTTCTTTCCCAGCCTAAACATGGTGGTTCTTGTCCTCCAATCATGTCAAATAGCAGAAACCCTATGGTTTCTCCCAGCGAAGATAAGTCCCCTTGCTGGTGTCCCATTTGTATAGCTACATTGCAGCCATGTTAGTGATTGCAAGCCTGAAAGCATGGCTGGGAAGCATGCTTATCCGCTTATCCAATTTTCATCAATTGCCTCTATCGATTTTCATGCCCCGTGGGTTACCCTCTGGTAAACTAACATAACTATGGAAAATCACCATTTTTAGTGGGAAAATCAACTATAGATGTCCATTTTCAATAGCAAACTGTTGGTTTACCAGAAGGTATCCCGCACCCTGGGCCCATTTGGCGCTTGGCACGCCATGGCGTAACCCACCCCCGGGCTCCAACGTCCGCTTGGTGGCGTGCCGCCATGGCCGCTGGTGCGGCGGTGGCGGTGGTGCGGCGGCGACAGCAGGAGCAGCAACGAAAGGACGGGGCAGCGGGGAAATCCCCGAAGTAAATGGAGGTTTCAACTGGAACATCAATGAACAGGTGGACAATTGTCCATTGCCATGTTTGAGCCCATGGTTTGAGCATATCTGATTGCAGGGTGCCATCACTTTTTAGACAAACCCAGATGGTAGATCATGTGTATCTTGGTGATGCTAGTTGCGGGGTGTGTGGCCTGAAAGTTGAAGCTCTAGCCCCTTCAAGGCTTTTGAATAGTGCAGAATCCGGACAACTTATATCAACTTATCATTTGAATGTGTGATAAGACCTCAGATTCCAAAGGAAACACTTGAAAACCATTCATGATAATAGTCAAAGACAGGTCTCAAATGCTGTGGAATCTCTGCCATGAATCTCAGACATGGTCGAAGGAAAAAAAAACAAGCAGGAAACCCCTCTGATCGATGGTAAAAACATCTATAAATTGTAAAAACCACGGTTTTCTATAGATTTTCCCTGACCCTCACTGTGCTTTGAATGAACTGATTCCTCCCAGACTTGAGCAAATGTCCAACTTCCCGGGCATCGCAGGAGACCTACCAAGCGACACAGTTACAGCAGCAGCTGGAAAACGTCCCTTGGTGAGTCCTCTGGGAATCAGACGTGGCTGGAAAATCCTCTATCAATGGAGGTTTTGATATGAACATCATCTGCAAATGGGGGGGATTTCCAAGTGCTATGTTTAACTAGGGGAGGGTACATAGCATGGCCCTTTGTGGATATATCCCCGCAGTTGGATCGTTGATCATGGAGTGACACCTACACCGACCCGTACCCCCTTTAAGGCGCCCTGATGCACCGAGACATTACCAGGAATTCACTGTGTCCTGTCAGCTTCATCTGAAGAATACCTGCTGAATCTAAGCCTTGTCTAATTGGATTGCAAGACATATATATCTTGATTACAAGGTTGATATTTGTTTATCAAATAAGTAGTTATCCTAAAGTTTCCCCAAAGATTCAATACTCGCTTAAAACCCCCTGGGTCAAAATTGGATCCTACTCTTTTTGGGTCACTTCAAAACTGGATAAACCGGGAGATTTCCTGGCGACTCCACCTCGAAGGGTGACCTCTGAAAAGTACCGAGGAATCCCATATTTGTAGAATCTTTCTTGGTCAATACTGGATACTGAATGGTAAAAATGGTTAGTAACGGTGAATCATTGATGATAGTGGATAGTGGTCATCGTCATCATTTTTGATTCTTGTGAATCGTTGATGCTAATGGATACTGAATGGACTGTTTCATGGGATATTTAACGAGATATATATACCCTTCGGTGTCATCAAACAAGGCGCGCCGCTGGGAAAATCCCCGAACTATCCCTGGAGCTTTTAATGGGAGCATCATCCATTTGAATGATCTGGAAACCAGAGGGTATCCGTCAGTGGTTTGACCTACCTCCCAAGCAATTGAGGGACCGCGCATCATGGCACTATGTTCATCCATGATACAGATGCCCTTACACCGCGGGTTTCTTGTGTGATGAAAGAATGAAGCCCATTTTTGCAACGTAAATAATGTTTGCGGTCCAAACCGACCCCTTTTTCCCTCTGAAGGACATCAAATGATTTGATCACTTGGGTGCGGGCTTTCCCCCAGGTACGAACAATGTTCCCACGAACACCGGACAATTTTATCCTAGATGTAAACATGCGAGCAATGCCAACCTGAGCATGATTCTGAAACAGAGGGATATAATACCAGCTGGTTTACTTGGGGAATGTGACATAATCCAATGAATATCCAATATGGCAACATGGGAACTTGTGTATAGCAACCACAGTGGATGACAGATGGTTTCTGGATGATCTAGCAGTGAAATGGTAGTGTGAAATCACCACTGGAGCATGGGCCCACTGGTATTCTTTAGGTGGACATAGTGGGAGAATCTAGCGATGATATGTATGTATTCTGTATGTATGTCAGAATCATATGAATTTACTACATAGTCTGCATATATCATATAATATACTGTATACATATTTATACACAACTTGTCAGTTACGACCCGTGGATTCGTTGGGATTTCAACAACAATATCCAAGATCTTTCATGCTCCAATCCTCGAGGCTCCAATGCTTCTGGTGACCGTGCAGGCAATTCCCATTCGGGATGGAGGGGTTCGTGTGACCTGATCCTATGCGAGCATTCAACGAGCCAAAATGGAGACTTAACCATCAAACATCATGATTTAAGGGTAGCCAGAATGGGGATATGATGGTGTATATACATATATGTATATATATATATATATTATATAGCCAACATGAACCAACCACAACTATTTTCAGACAAGCCATAGTCATCTGAAAGCGATGTACCATGCACTTATGTATGTATACATATATATATATATACATTATAATGTGTACAGTATGTATACATAGATACTAGTATCATAGTATGGCTACAACTGTGTTTGATTTTCCGATCCAAGAGTATCTAGTACTATTTGTATCCTGTAGTTGGGCCCCAAGGCGAGGGTTGAAATCTCCAGTTGTAGGACTTGCAGCTCTTGGCCGCTGCTCAACTCAGCGATTCCACATGAAAAATGGACATTCATTGGATTGGTTAATGGGAAATTTTACAGGAAACCATGGTTTTTTCCATCAAATATAGAGGTTTCCTGTAAATTTTCCCTTAAACCAATCCAATGAGACATTTCAAACCAAAACAACTCGATCAGATTTGCCTCAAATCTTTTGAAGGATAGAAGCCACTTTTTCAGCAGGAAATTCTTGATTTACCATGTTTCACCTATCCATATGGCAAAATCTGTCCTGTTTGTGGCCGGGGTGGGAGAACCTGGTGGATATCCATTGTGCACTGGGGAGTCTAGAATTCTATCCCAACTACCCTCTGGAAATGACTAACAGTAAGCTATTGAAAACGGCCATTTATAGTGGATTTTCCCATTAAAAATGGTGATTTTCCATAGCTATGTTACTTTACCAGAGGGTATTCCGTTTGTTTTTGGGGATTGCTATACTATCGTCATTTTGGTCACCTGACTGTGCGTTTAGCCCCAAAATGGTATACGACTTGGTCATCTATAACCACTCCTTGCGATAGTCGTTCTCGTGGTCGCTGTGGGCTCGCCACCTGGACCGTATCAACTGTTGTTTTGAGCGTTTTATCTCTGTGGAATCTAAATCCCAGGAATGCGAAGGACATGGAAGGACAATGATAGAGTTAAATACTGCGACCTATATCCCAGGTATAAATGATCACACCCCAAACACTTTCGAAGAAGGTACATAGAATGAACGCTATAGGCACCACGGTCCCTTGCCTTGTTGAACTCCCCCAAAGTAGGTGCGGCATGGCACGCTCTCCAGCGATTTGAAGAGCAGCAGCCTGCAGGCGGGGGGGCCTGGAAGGTTCTGTGGAGTTTCCAGCTGAAATCTATTTGATGCGTTAGCATTCAGCACCCCAAACTTGATCCAACGTTGGTAAAATTGTGTGTTTCGTTTCCTTTTGGGATGGAACCAAAGGTTTTTGAAGGTTGAAACAACAATGCACCTTTTCGGTTTTTTAAGTGTTTGATCATGGGATGATTATTGAAGATTTCGTGGGAATGGTGCTTTCCTTTGACAGTGGAAAGAGGACTTGGTAGAGGGTCTCATCTACACGAACAGTGATAGAACAACTGTCACAACAACAGATTTGCCATTGAAATGTCAGACATCAGTTAGACGTTAGTTGATAAACCATGGAATCTGCCAGGTTCATTTTAGGAACCAATGAACCTCTATCATAACTAGTTTTGGTGCTTAAATCCCCCCAGATTTCGTTGGTTAGTTTACTAGATCAACATTTTTTTCAGATTCACCATATTTCAGATATCATCCAGCTGATTTACCCCGATGATCCCCGGTGTTGATTGGTAATCCCCCATGTTTTCCCGAGGTGCAGCTGCATGCGGGCAAGACCTGCCTCCTTTCCACCAAGGTGTGCTGGGTTGTGTTGGTGGTTCCACTACTTAAATGTTGAAACCCCCTGGGTTTCAAGGAAACATCGACAGGAAAAGCCACTTTTTTTGATGGTAAAATTCAATGGTTTCCTGTAGATCTGTTTGTAAACCAAGCCATTGATGCTAGATTCTTTGCTGGTCAGCCACTAGGGTATATCACTACATCACAATTCTAAAGAGGTGACGTGACCATCCACCAAAATTGACCAAACATCGCGAATTCGGGCAACATCAAAGGGTTCAACTTGCATAGGTTCTGAAAATAGACCCCAGAATCATCGAGAATCATCAGGTTTCCCATGAAATTGGCATATAACCAGTACAGGGTACAACCATGTACAACCCATTTTCAGACACACCCACTTGGTAGCCCATCAAAGATGTTGCCAGGCTCCATCTTAGTGTACTATTTCCACGTTGGGCGCCACGATGTGTCCATAAGATTCAATGGGAGAATGAATAACTTTTAAGTGAATACATTAGAGATGTGGGTAATTTACTTCCAACCATGTTCAACAAACTAAATCCAAGTTCCTCCTTATCGAATCCCAGTTGTCAAGGTGATGGTCCATTTTATTGGTTAAGATTCGCATTGTCCTGTGTCTATACCCTCTCAACTGGTCCATTGTTTCCTTGTGGTCAGTGATAGGGTGGTGGGTTGACAGGGTATCTACGGTTCAACACACAATTGTGTTGCTTCAAGTATGTTTTATAACGTTTTATAATTATGTGAGAGTTAAACCGGGTAAACGCACCTTTTTTTGGCGGGGAAATCATTCCATTGATCAGCTGAAGTCATCACTGTTTGGGATGTTCAACCTTACAAAAACCAAAAAAAAATCTATCTCGGTTCAAGGTTTTGTCGTCTTTGAAGCTCCCTCCCAAAAACAAAGCATCACCCTCTGATAATTTCTGGCTTGGAAATGGAAGCAAGCAAGTTGTAGATGAAGTCATCACCCTTAATCCTGCCATAAGAGAAACTAGTGACTAAACTCCAATCTTTGTTCCTGAAAAATACCAACTTCCGTCGGTTGAATCCCCCATTTCTTGCTTCTTACATCCAAATATGTCTGGTGAAATCAGCTTCAATCACTTAAATCCATCTATTCAAGATGTTTAAATCACTTAAATCCATCTTGAATATTTAAATATCCACATGATTCAAAGATGGTTAGGTCAGGTAAAGTCACCATCCTTGGTTTCTTCACAGATCCATATGGTCACTTCCCTCACCCATCCTGCGGCGTCGCCTCAAGCGCAAGGCTTCGGAGCCGTTGCAGCCCAGCCGCTGGTATCGAAGCTTCCGTGCCGCGATGCGATGGGGGGATTTTGATTTCGTACTTTGGGGATGGATGGAGAAATCCAGTGGAATCATAATGGGGAAATACACAATTTCTGGGAAATTCGTGGGGAAATGATATTGATCCATAGAAAAATCCCATTTCTTCATGAAAAATGTTGAATAGGGAGCTCATGGGAAAAACTCAGATATCAGTTGGATTTGACCATGAAAAATGAGGCATTCTGGCAACCATGGGGAAGTACCAACCAACATCGGGGATCATTTTGGATCATTTTGGTAAATCAACTGGATAGATTATTTCATTCAAATTAATATTTTGCCTTAAATAGATCTATTAATCCATATTCATATTAGTCCTAACCAACTCTTCTCGTGACAGAGAATCTAAGATTGCCCGTGTTTCAAAGTTCCTGCATGTTTGGATAGTTGGGCATTTTTACGGATCAAAATCTGTTGGGGCATCTTGGGGCCAAATGTTCTTGCATCTTTTGGAGGTACACAAGTTTAAGCAATCCTAAAATGAGAGAGGTTGACTCAGACTTACTGGTTGCTTTCGGTGAGAACTGACCAATCCACATCAGAGGCCAACAGAATGTCAGGTATTTCACCAGTAGATTGTCAGCAACCAACATGGGAAAGGACATGTATTGGAGGGCTGTAAGTTGAGGTATTGCGAACAACAGGCATGGACGAGTTGGGGCAACTGACTGTTGAAATCCCAAAGCGGAGCTGTGAATCTCCCCAAATATTGTGATATGCTTGCCAACTTCTGCACGATTAACACCAATAACTTCCGCAACTACTTGAGAAGTCGCTGATAGTCAATTGCCTGAAACCAAGGTCATCCAAGGTCTATTCAAAATGATTCCCTTCTCAGACTCCATTTTCAAATTTTGTGTGGTTCGAAATAGGAGAGTGACAAGGCTGGCATCAGATGTTCAAGTGTTACTGAATCTTTTTGTAGGATCCAAACATGGCAAACCGTATTTCACATCAGGAATCGGATGAAAACGGTCATTTTTGAGTCCTTGATTTTTTTTAAAAAATCAAGGACTCAAACAGGGTATTTGCGTCAAAATCATGGCGACAAACAGTTGAATTTCCGTTGTCGGCTCAAGCCACGTAGTGCTTGAACAGGTTCACATTGTCAGAATTGTAGTTTGATTTGCACGGGTCTTCTTCCTTTTTTGTTGCTTCATTTCAGAACGCATTCAGCACGTGGCACAGTATCATGCATGTGCAGACTAACAGCATGCAACTTTGTCTCGTGTCCCACCTGCCACTTGACTACCCACGCTGGTTGTGACCGCAANTCGTGCGAAACAATCAGCTGTCACACATCACGCAAGAGTTGTCATTCATCGTGAATTCACCAACATCAATCATCATATCATTCATTGTCATTCATTCATTGTCATTCATTCATCATCATTCATCTTCCGCTTTCTTGTTATCTTCTTCTTCCCAACTCTTTTTGTCTACTCCCTCCTGCTTTCCTTTCGGGCCACACTGTCGTCTAGTCTTTCCGGCTACTATACTTGCTAAATCTTGCTAAGTTTATTCGGGTTTGCCTATGATGGCTTGCCGAGAACAAAACCTTACATGTTTTTATTGCTTCAGTCCTGGATCCGTTAAATTAGGAGGATGGGATTATTGCATGTACCCAGATTATGTTCATTGCATAAACAATACACGTGCCACAGGAAACCTGATTATACCCATCATATTCATTGTACTTGTATGTATATCAGATCCTATCATGCTTTGTCAAGACGAAGGACAAAGTGTAAGGGATTGCCCACTTTACAACGATTGGGATTTGATGGTCCCACTCACGTACTTTTGGTCTTTTAAGGTTTCACGTTACGTGCAAAGAACTTGTCATGTCTTTTGTTCATGCTGAGGCGGCGTCAATGGGGCCACTTGGAGTTCAAGAAAAGGAGCTTCGACAGGTTGTCAAATGGATTATGTTTTGCATTTTCTGTATTTATTTATTTATACATACATACATATATATATATATATATACATGATATTGTTTATTTGACCTTTCTGAGGCCATGTCTTGTTTTTCTTAGACAGTTTGGGTACTTTTTTGGCTATTCCTTATATAGGTCATCCAATGACGATGATCCAATCGAGACGTGAGTTCAAACGGAGCTTCATCTTGGTAAGAATGGGATTTTATCGGTGGCAATGTTCCAGTGACAGGTGTGGATTCCACACTCATCAATGCTTGTTTATGTTTGTTTATCATAAATGAAGGGACTGGAACATCAGGAACAAACATCCAAGATTGTCCAATATAAATATATATATATATATATACATATTTACTCACCTATATACAGTATATATGTATATATTGATCATATGTTTCTGACTGGTGGTTTCGCAATGTTTTTGATTTGCAGATCGCGTTTGAAAAGACGCCATGCAGGGAATCGGGTAACGGGTCAAAACCGAAGGCACGACCTGCAGGACATGTCTAGAGATTTGGCCGATAACTTCACCCCATACCTACAGTAACTGCAGTATATCTACACTGGAAACGGTGAATTTCTATCGATATAGGTATAATCAATGTTGGGAAAATTGAAACCGGAAACCATGGTTTTCACATGATTCCACCATCAAACATAAGGGTTTCCTATGGTTTCCTGTAAATTTTCCCTCTGATGTAATGGATAGATATACTACTTAGGGCCCCTGAGCCCCATGGGCGCCATCATCCCCAAGGCCAATGCGCTGTTCGCGACCCCTGATGGAGAGGGTCTTAGGCACGCTTCCGAACGATGTCAAACATGGCAATTAAGAAAACAGCGTTTTCTTAGATGGAAAATCATGTGAATATGGATGCTTATCATGGATTCTCCACTGCCACGTGAAATTTCATTTGGGTATACCCTCTGGTAAACTAACATAGCTATTGAAAATTGCCAATTATAGTGGATTTTCCCATTCAAAATGGTGATTTTCCATAGTTATGTTAGTTTACCAGAGGGTATGTATATATATATATATAGATTACATAGTTTCCTTGTGAGCTGAAGCACGAAACCCACCAGCCATTTCGACTCCCAAACCGATCTTTCAAACCACAAGGTTCAGGTTGCAGAGGTGCAACCCCAACGACACAGGCCACAACTTGATTCATGGGAAAATTCTTAAATCTGGAAGAAAATCAATAGTATTTCCAAGATTAATCCATTGTTTGATATTGTTTAAGGGTTTTTGCCAACAGATGTTGGCAGAATTTAGAAGCTTGGGTAGACATTTCAATTTCGGTAGAATTCCGGATTTCAATCTGTACTGTTGTAGGATATTTCATGTTGTTTTCAATAATAAGGAAACTACAGATTGCAGTCTGATCGGTCTTGGGTTTCTCACATGGACAATTCGTTGGCCAGGATTGATTTCGACGCCATAGTCCAGCGCTTTGGCTTAGGAAGTTTATGCGACGGACATGGGGGGAGGTTGGTGGGGACCTGAAAAGGGATGGTTTAGAACTAAACAATACTAACCTAAGTCTCTAAAAAGACCCACCTGGCATGGCATGGGTAAAACATAAACATGGAAAACTTGGAACATCAGAAACACCTGGAACACCTTAAACAGTCAAAGATAAGTTGCCAGTTTTCCCTGTTCCGTTACGGTTTCATGACAGCAAGTCTGGATGAGGGATGCAACAGCTTCCCAGCTTCCCAGCAAATCTTGGTGGGGTTATAATCCCGACCAAGTCCTAGTTGGCCTGAGTTCTAGCTACCTTCTGGTAGTCTGGTAATGTATGCAACATAGCCACATAGCTTGTGGAAATCATCATCTTTCATAGCTGTGAATCATCGAAGTAAATGGAAAATCAAGGGGCCAGTTGCTGTAGCAAACCGTAAAATTACCAGAGGTATATCACACATTCCCATTAGATGCCACTCATTATACCACCATGTTTGGTATAGTTAAATCCCTATTTTTGTGGGTGAAGTTCGCCCATCCGCGCGTTCTGCTGATCCCAAGGTAGTACCCCAGTTTGGTGATGTCAGAAGTTTTTCGTTGGATGGGTTTATAAACCGACAAACAAAAATGGTAGAACTATCAAAATCAAACATATATAGGTCTTAAGTTGGTTTAAAATGGGTTTGTAGCTGGTTTATAACTTTAGTTAAGATCACTCTAGTGTAGCTATACAACTGGGGAGCACCTTTCTGCCATTGTGCCATTGGCTTCCCTTTCAGAAAGGTATCCCTACACCGGGCAGAAGGAGCTCGTCTTCGATCTGCTGGAACGACGGCTTTTGTGGCTTCCCAAGGTGCTAGAGCTGTGCCAGGGGTGGATGGAGTTGGTCCTATAGAAATGGCCAGTTTATGCCATTTCAATGGTGAAAAATAACATTTTAAACTTATGATATATGGATAAATATTGTTAGTAATACTGTTTAGTAATACTGGCTTAGGGGAAACAATGATGGAGTTAGAAAAAAAATGGTTTGAAGCGGACAGATCAGCACCTGATGAAACTGCGCTAGAGTCAAACACTGTCAAGATTCGCCAGGAAACTTAACAACTTCGCCTGGGGGCCACAGAGTTGGTGAAGAAACAATTGGGCAGACGATTATTTGTGGTAGATCTGTCCATAGGCAAATTGATTCATGTACAAGCCAATTGAAATAAGTGTTTTCTCACTACCCTGTGGTGAACTCCATGCTTTCTGCTGATCAAGCCTTCCATAATGGAAATTCAACCCGATTTGTAGATGAGCTTTCCCATCAAAAAAGTTGGAATATCCCATTCCAGCTTCATTTTCCCTGTTTAACCTCATGTTTTTTACCAGTAGAACATGATAAAACTGATTTTTTTCATGGTTGAATCTCAATTTGTTTGGACAAATCCAAGTTGAAACCCAGGTGCTTGGCCGGGGCGTGCTCCACTTCTCAGAGCTCTCACAAGACGTGGGACCTTTGACGCGCTGTTCGGAGCCGGTGCGGAGCCGGGTATGTGGATGGGACTTCGAATTGAATGGTAATGCATTATTAATATTATATCTATAATTATATGTATACAGTATATATATATAAAAACATGATATAGGTCAAAATTGGGTAACCCATAATTATATTGTTAATACTAAACATATACTAAAATCAATTGAAATCATCCAAAACCTGTAGTTCCACAGGGCTTGAATTTGACTCATCCCCATATCTATGGGCGTGTCTGAAAACGGGGATACCCCAAAATAGTCTTGTGATAGGGAAAATGATAGACAATCCAGTGGATTTTGGGGTACCCTATTTTAGACAAATCCACATGGTTTAAGATATTATATATGGGACCTCATTTGTAGGTATTGAATGGAACTATATGTGTAAATATTATCTTCGATATAATTTATGAATAAACAAAATAGAAGCAAACGCAACAATTCGTGGACGGCCAGTATATATTTTTGGGATATGTATAGATCAATGGAACCACAAAATCTGCAAAAGAGATTCAGGATGAAGTAGATGATACCTATAGATTCTATCATGATTTCCCAGGCGTTCATCGTGGTTTCATCATTTTTTTTTGGGATATAAACTCACAGTAAAACCGCTTTCTTGCTTGGAAAATCCAGAATAGAATTCCGCCATCGTTCACGAGTTGTTCTTTTTGTGGCAGATGTGAGAAACTTCGATAAACTTCGCGTCATCATTTTTTTTCCAGGCCCCGAGGGCTTATTAGAGGCTTTACATTGCCATTCACGGATTGAATTTCCATGATCGACAGGTCCTGCGGGAGGTCTACTTGTACACAGCATCCAAGGCGGGATCTGCCGTGAAGTCGACCAAGTTTCAGTACCATCTGGTTATTTAACATAGCCATGGAAAATCCCCGAACTAAATGGAGGTTTCGAGCTGGGAACATCATCCAAAAGTCGCCAGCTATTCCATGGCTATGTTAAATAACCAGAGGGTAATGATTCTATGTATATGAAATCATACATATTAATACATATTATCTGTTGGGATGTATTATCTATAATTGGTATTTATTATTGGTAACCAGAGGGTACCCTAAGAAGATGGGATGATCCAGCGAAATGTGAGGGAACGCAATAAAGATCAAGTCCCCGCAAAGTCCGAGGGTCCAATTACCCTCTGGTAAACATACAAAAAGCTATTGAAAATTGCCATTTATAATGGATTTTCCCATTAAAAATGGTGATTTTCCATAGTTATGTTAGTTTACCAGAGGGTACCACAATTGCGTTGCTTTTTTTGTTTTCCGGCCAAATTGATTGTTTTCCACACCACTATCGCAATTTGAAATATCTAATTTAACAACAATCCCCACTAGATGTGGTTATTACATCCCATATTACAGTATCACCTGTCCCATCAAATAAGTATACCATCAGTGTTTCTTTATCCGATCCCCTTGCTGTTGGCAATATTGGCTACAATGATGTGAACCCAGCAATATAGACCCTCCCCAAATGGAGGCTTACAGTTGGGTTGACCAAATTTCTCATTGTGCGATACTCAGCTAGCCATGTTTGATTGATTACCGAAGGGTATCCCCAATACTAGATTGGTGTTCTATATATATATATATGTATGTATATAACATATACTAGTATTTTGATTATATCCCTATACAATTCCATTAAAATATCACTATTTTTGTTGGTAAAAATCCCACAGGATAAACATCACCTCCATTTATTTTATAGATGTTTTTCCCAGTATATCCCACTATATAATATCCCATTGTATGCATGCTATACATTCTTTAACACCACCTTTCCTCATTGTTATATCCCATAAACAATCAAGCTGTCAATGCATGATTTTCCTGATCTTCACCATGGCATCCCCATTCTAGCCACCATTGTTGTTGGTTAACCCCCCAAAGGGTCACAGGATCAGCGCCATTTCTAGATGAGTTTCCCATGATATGCCCCGATATTCCAGCCATACACTACATCATGTCTACTACATCATATAATGCCATGACTATACCCTCTGGTAAACTAACATAAACATAACTATGGAAAATCACCATGTTCAAATGGGAAAATCCACTATTTCTATGGCCATGTTCAAGTTCGCAAACTGTTCGTTTACTGGAGGGTATATTCCAGATAGTGGATTTTCCCATGAAGAATGGTGATTTTCCCATTGAAACCTCCATATTTGTTGGTGAAATCCACTATAAATGGCCATTTTTGTCCATCCAATCGATAGGCTTTTCCTCCGCCAGGAGTTGGTTGGAGCTCTCGGCCTTGAGCTGCGCTTCGAAACCACCACGGTGCCCATGGTTTCCTCTCGGGGCTAGCCGGTCGTCGAGGTTCTTATTGTTGGTTGCATCCCACTTTGTTTCAGCCATGGTCGCACTTTTGGAAGATCAGCGCTCTTTGTAGCTTTACCCTACTCTTGTATATAGTTGTGTCTTCTGGTGTCAAGATTTTGGTAGGCATGAATGGAGTGTGGGCCCAAGTGCAAGAGTGAAGTAAGGAAGGATATTTCCACCTTAGCAGCTTGCCTTGTGTATGTCCTGTTTTTCTTTGTTCTCCCCTTGTAGATCTGGAGAATTCATAGCAACCTCATTACTCCCAACCCCCATACATGATGGTCTTAGAATACCAGTGGAAACATCCCAAAACGATGCTCAACAAGTCTCGATTTTGATTTATTTGTCTAGATTATCCAGGTTAAAATTGGTTGTCCACATTCCACAAAATACACTCGCACATGTTTGCACTTCCCTCATTTTGGTGACTTTAAACTTGAACAACTTTTGCACCTCTGATGGTTCAAACACAGTCAAACACCCCTTCAATTTATGTGATGTTTACAGATGAAATATACTGCAAGGAATTTATCACATTCATAGTGACAGAGTTTCATGCCCCAGTGAAACACACCAACATATACCCTCTGGTGAACTAACATAGCTATTGAAAATGGCCATTTATAGCGGATTTTCCCATGAAAAATGGTGATTTTCCATAGTTATGTTAGTTTACCAGAGGGTACGGGGTTTTAACATGATCTTCCAATCGTTGATGTCCCCTTCCACCGGCAGGTGCAGGACGCGGCACAGCGCGGCCTCTTGTCCAACGCTCTCACTGAGATGGCGTCCTGAGGAAAAAGTCCTCAAAAGTTGGAAGGTCCCAGAATCTTGATGCCCCAGGTCTTTGAGATGTTGATAGCTTTTGCCCTCTGGTAAACTAACATAGCTTTGGAAAATCACAATTTTTAATGGGAAAATCAACTATCAATGGCCATTTTCAATAGCTATGTCCGTTTACGAGAGGGTAGTTCTGATTTTAGATGATTTTGGCAGCAGTGCATCTACGAATTCATGAATTTAGATGATTTGGCAGGGAACCCCACAGAATTTGTAGATTTTAGATGACTTTCGGAGGTAAATTCCTATGACAAGTGTAGATTTTAGATGATTCTAAGAGGTAAACTCCCATGAAATTCGAAGGTTTCCGGCTTTGTGGATCTCAAGACGACCAAACCAGGTGGTGAAATCAGCTGCGCTGGCTGCAAACCACCAGCTTTCCCGTGACCTGCAAACACAGCGGTCAAGGGCGGGGAAAAAAAAAACGACTGCGGCATCGCCTAGTTTTTTTTGGGCGAATGGAAGTGGATACAATGGGGATACAATGGAGAGATCATTGGATAAATGCAATCATTTCGTGGGGATACAATGTCTCGCGAAGGTGGTCGGGGCACATTCTTGCAAGAGATATGTGTAACTTTAGGGTACTCTCCTGAACCTTTGATAGACATAATTTAGAAATATATCCATCAGGGTTTTAAGTTACAATCTAGAACTTTTTGATTTCTAAACCAAACAGATCCATCAGGGTTTGTGTTGGTGTGGCGTTGTCATTGCAATCTTTTGCATTCCTCACTGCGACGGAATTCTCGAAAATGCTGGGAATTGGATTGAGGCAACTTTCCCCTGCCCAACTTGTCAGGTCGGTGAATTATTTGCATTTATCCAGATATCGGATGGTTGGGCCATGAAGTCTCTAAGGTCTTCTTTTTAGATCCGAATCCGATAGATGACACCGAGTCAGGGTTGGTTTCCGGGAAGCTTGTGGCACTACGTGGTGCCCCCAAGCTATTTAGGGTGGCTTAGTTTTAATTTCACCCATCTAAGTATGGCTATATCTACGATAAACCGTGGTTGATCTGGGTGTTACCACAACAATTTAATGTCCTCAAATTGATCCAGATCTGATATTGTGGGTATACACTAAGTCATATCAAATCGCTATTTTTAGGGCTTGTTTTATATGGTTAGATTGAATGAGAATATGATGGAGTATATACCCATTGAAGATGTAATACATCTTATACATATATGATACCCCAGATGGATACTTATAATCTGCAAGGATTTAATCCATAGTATACGTATACATCATGGTTATACTTAAATCATTTGTCTGGATTTTAAAGTTTCCGGACTATAAGTATCCGCATTCATTATTCCTTTCCGTAATGATTTGGATAATCCAGATGATGGTATCCATATTTGCCAATTATTTATTAGTATGTGCGTACCATCATGATTTTCAATGTTTGTACTTATCATGGATTATCTATAGTCCATTATTAGGCATTATTATACTATTATCTGGATTACTATTTGGTATATCTGGATTTTCTGTTATTGTGGATTTTCATATTCATTATCATATTTTGTTGCTTTCCATAATATGATTTATTATCACTAAACACCAATAAATCTGAACAGGAGAGATAATCAATGATTATAAATTATAATATTGATCTCTATCCCATTATGAATTCCTTAAATGATTATTATAATTATTACAATAGAGATTAGAAAATATCCCATAGAGATAAATTATCACATAGATGGAAAGATCATATCTATCCCCACTATGATGATCCATTCATTGGATTGGTTTATGTTTTTTTTTTTTCAGGAAACCTCGATCTCTTGACGGGAAGAACCATGGTTTACCTTGGTTTCCGGTTACGGTTTTCCCTTGAACCAATCCAGTGATCCATATGGAGAGATCTGCAGCTTGGAACGCCTACGGCCAGGCTGCGTGAACGCGAGCTGGCAGACTTGGAGCGGCGCGCCGAGGTGCGCATGGCGAAAAGAGGGTGATTTCCATGGAAAAATCCTGGTCTAACCATGAAGGACATGGGGATTTTCATGGAAAGAGAAGCGTTTCTTGCGGATGTATGAAAGGGTTGAAACTGCCCAGGACCACATCTGCGGCAGCTGTAAGAAGTGGAACAGCCACCGCCGGATGATGACATCCGGAGTGCTCTGTTTTCAGCAGATGAAGATGGGTTGATCCGAAAAAGTACAAGAAAATCTGTGCCCGATGCTGGACTGCAGAGAAGAAGCTTTCCACTCGATGAGCCATAGACTTTGGCAGAAGCAATCCAAGACATCTCCCAAACGTGAGAGAACAAGCGAACAGGAGCCTATGATTGATATTAGTGACAGAATTGGCTAGTTATTTCTAGCCACGGGGATATCTAGAGGATACAACACTCATGTATACTAATGTATCGTTGATAAATGATGATCAATGATGGTTGGTTAATTGGACACAAGTGTGAACCCCATATTAAACTAGCACCCAAATAGGTAAATCCTCCAACTGCATGGGCCATGATCCACAGCAACCCTTACACCAGAGTGTCTGGCTTGTGCTCAGCAGAATCACTCAGTGGGGTGAACAACAAGGGATACAATGGGGATATGAGTATTAATATATGTATATATATATATATATGAATACACATAATTACCTATCTCTCTCTCTCTCTCTATGTATACATATATATACATAATTACCTATCTCTCTATATATATATATACATTTTAAACAACAATATTATAGGATTTGGGTGTGACCGTGAGGTGGTGAGTAGAGGGAACTGTGAACCGAGCTATATGTTTGTATCAGTATATGAGTATATATACCATGGATTACCATGGTGTAATTCATGGGAACCAATGGGATAGAATGAGGATGTAGCCATTATAGTGGGATATAATTAGGCTACAATGGGGGGACATGGAGGTGAATTTACCAGTCCAGTTGGAGTATAGCAGCAAGCACATTATTGGGAGAGAATGAGACTATGGAATGGTGGTCATACCCAAATGTTGATGCACATCATGTTTAGATCCATGAACATGCAAATGAGATTATTCCATGAACATGGGAACCAGCAAAACTCCATGCTGGATTGGTTCATTTGCAGTTTCTTATTCAAAGATGATGCATAGGAAGGAAATTCAAATCATGGAGATATGGATTTGGGCCTGGGTCAGACTTTGGCGTTTACCTTTTTTTTCGCAGAGGATAAAATCCCAAATTTGATCGTTACTATGATAAATCATCCCCGATTGCGATTCAATACTGCATGATATGTGTGGTGGACAAATTCATATCTGGATGGGTCTATAAGTTTTTTTTAAAAAACGTATTTCATCACTACGAGGGACCACTGTGCAGCCACCAATAATGGAAGGAGAACTCAATGACTGTGGGATGTTATCAAACATTCAGATGACTCCGCATGGCTGTTCCTGCACATTGGGGGAGCCCCCCAAACCGCGCTTGCCAGTGTGGCCTTATCACTCCCTAATCGAGCACAAATCTGTTTGAGAAGAACGGTAAAAAGATGAGTGAGTAGCTCTTTGGACCAAACATATCCACCAAACTCGCCTAAATTGCCCAACCCAATACTTGTGATTGAGATGCCCATATCCTTGTCCGTCAGCAGGATACAGTACCCCTAATTTTCATGCTTCGGGTTGAAACAGCCAGTCTCCAACTGGAATGATTTTCATAGAATATATATGATCATGTACATGTATGTATATATAGTTGTGAATATTTATAGATATGTATATATATAATCATATAATATATATGTAATGATGTATATATATATATATTTACATTCTATTATTTTACTATCGCTCGTACTATTTCCAGTGTTTATTTGTATATCGATGAATTTATTCATGTATTGTCAAAATTATAGTATATTCATATGTTATGACGACACATACATATACATACATATACATACATATACATACATATACATACATATACATACATATACATACATACACATACATATACATACATATACATACATATACATACATATACATACATATACATACATACACATACATATACATACATATACATACATATACATACATATACATACATATACATACATATACATACATATACATACATATACATACATATACATACATATACATACATATACATACATATACATACATATACTCATACATACATACATGTATATATACATACATATATATAGGCATCTATATGCATATTGTTTTGGCGTGCCGTATTTCAACACGCAAACACGATTCTCCAACCCTTCTGGACTCGGATTGAGGATCGTCGTCGGCAGATTGAGGTGCGAATGATTCGGGTGGAAGGGATCTGAAGAATTGGCAGATGAGGATAGAACGGGGATTTACCACGCATCACTTGGAAAATCATGGGATGGGGGGTATATAACATCAATCATTGTACTGCAGTATCATTCATGGGGTATCACTGGGTCAACAGACTGGACGGTTTCTTTAGTGCGAAGTAATATGTTCCCTTGTTTAAAGGATGAACATTATCAACCTAATCCCAAAGATATATGATGCGCCGGGTATCTAAGGTTGGCAATGTTGCATTTTGATCATTTTGGTTGTTTTCTTCTTTCTATGGGTTTAGCATGGTTTAGCAAAATTCAACTGAAACAATGGTTCATGATTTATGGTCACAACTCAAAACACAGCTCAAGGGCCCACATTCTACGCCGTGCTTATGTGTTGCATTGGTATGGCAGGATGATGAATGATTTTTTCATAGCGTGTTCTTTTACACAGGTGATTTTGTTTGAAAACAATATGGCTCAAGTGATCGAAAACGGACATCTCCTAGGACAGTCATGTAAACGAGCAACTGACAGTATTAGATACGTTTACAAATGATAACTATTTCATTGATCGAGACTATCATTAATCCTGATGATTGCGATGTCTATGTGGACTGCCACTACAAGCTTATGGTCAATTCTTGGAGTGGAAATACCACTGCCACTAGATGATGTCCACTGGTGCGGATGGCCATGCGGCTGTTGCGCCTATGGCTGAGATGTTGCGCCAAGCCTTCCGCCTCGCGGTCAACCTGGGAACTGTGGAGCGTTCAAGAGGATGGAAGATTCCAGAATGTTGTGGCATTGATTTCATGATGAAATTCGGACATCAATGCCACAGCATTCGGAATGGAATGCATGCCAATTGTTTATGATTGACTGGCTGACAGCTGGCCCAGTCTGCCTCAACGGTGATACACCTTCTGCCTGAGTGGGTCCGCCTTGGGTCATGAGTTGCAGCATGGCGCTATATCCAAGGATTCCACGTCTGGAAAGGAGACCGCGCCTTCCAGGGAGTGACGAGGATAGAAGGTGCCACCTTCGGGTGTATTTGGAGCATCTCCCCAGAAGTCTTGAGACCCTTGCGTTTGGCCGTCAATTCAACCAGAGTCTGGATGCAGTGAGTTTGCCAAGCGGTCTGCAGAGTTTGACCCTCGGCAGCAATTTCAACCACACCATGAAAGGAGTGAAGTTTGGCTCCAAGTTCAACCAGAGCATAGAAGGGGTTCTTTGGCCAAGAGGTCTGCAGAACTTAACCTTTTGCTCTGACTTCAACCAGAGTCTGAACGGAGTAAGCTTCCCACAGGGTCTTCAGAGCTTGACATTTGGCGATGCTTTCAACCAAGACCTGAAAGGAGTAAATGTGCCAAGGGTTCTTCAGAACTTGACATTTGGCTGGGAATTCAACGAGAGTCTGGAAGGAGTCAGATTGCCAAGCGGTCTTCAGAGTTTGACGTTTGGCTCCAACTTCAATCAGAGCATGAAAGGAGTTCTTTTGCCAAGCGGGCTTCAGAAATTGACATTTGGTCAAAAATTCGACCAAACCTTTGGAAAGAAGTGATCTTGCCCAGCGGTCTTAAGGTCTTAACATGTGGCACCATGCACTCGCTGGAAGGAGAGAGCTTGCCAGATGGTCTTCACGAATTGTTTTTCATTCATTTTCATTCTGCAGTTTGATGTTGGCGAGTTAGAACGAGAATGAGACCAAGGTATCTGCAGACGATCTCTGGATTGGAAGGCTGGACAAAGTGTTGCCTTCTGGTCTTCAGAGCTTGACATTCGAAGGTGATGTCATTCCGGGGTTGGAACGAGTGAGGTCAGTGGGTCTTCAGAGCTTGACGTTTGGCTCGAAGTTCAACCAGGTTCTGGAAGAAGTAAGCTTGCCAAGCAGTCTTCAGACTTTGACTTTTGGTAATTATTTCAACCAGACCTTCTAGGGAGTGTGCTTGCCAGCAGTCTTCGGAGCTTGACATTTGGTGATGATTTGGAAAAGACCCAGGACCTGGTCTTCAGGTATGACTTCAACCGCAAAACCCTTGAGGGACTGAGCTTGCCAAGGGGTCCTCAGAGCCTGTCAGGTCTAAAATGTCGCTTCTTGTCGGGTCCCAATTGTGCGATTCTGTTGGTGAAAAAAAGACAAACTTCCCAACATGTTTGGTCAAGCTCCCACCTTTTTTTAATGATATGTTCTTGTCGGCCAACATCCAGCATGTGTTGATATTTTTTTCTAGGTATCATCCATATACGTTCTGGTCAAAACGTGTCAAAACACTTGTTCTTTTTGCAAAGCAGTCATCTCGCATTTCTGGTCCAAGAATCGACATTTTTAGTTTGTCCTCATCCCCCTTTTTTGCTTGAAACCTGGAGTAAACGGGTTTGTCTGAAAGTTGGGATCCAGTAGTTTATCAGCGGTTGCCTTATGAACATGGCCATTTATTGGGGTTGATTCTGTAGAATGTTCCATGGTTTCGAAACTCACCCTCCCTGTTTTTCAACGGCATCAAATCACCATTTTGGGGTGTATCCGGTATCCCTCTGTGGCAAAGCCTGAAAAATTTTGCAGGCTCTCACGAACTCTCGGCTCACCTCCAACGTGTGACCCTCAGTCCAGTGATCCTCCATAGATTCACCAAGCAACTGGTAGAGGTGGCTCGCTGGGAAATCCATTATACAATCCCAGTTTAACTGGTTAAACCTCAAATAGTTCAAAGAACTCCCATATCATCAACCATCATTAAACCATAGTCATCCCCAAATCATCATGAAAGTTGCATTTCAAATCTGTTCAGGTTGCCCTTTTCGTTGCATTGGCCGTGAACTCCCTCCGTCTCCGTCAACCGCCGGTGAAGGTGGCCAGCCGAGAGCCACGGGAGCCGCGGGGTCCCGCGGCATCCAGTCATGGGCAGTGCATGACCTCAGGGGGTGGAGATGGAATGGCTATGGCAGATTGGGGGATGGTGAACTATGGTGAATTGACTATGGATACCCTCTGGTGAACAGTTTGCTGTTGAAAATGGCCATTGATAGTTGATTTTCCCCAAAATACAATGGTGATTTTCCATAATTATGTTAGTTTAACCAGAGGGTAATTATGGTTAACTATGGTTATTGCTGGTTAATGATGGTTAATGGTGCTTAACGTTTGCGTTTATGATGGTTCATGATGGTTAATGATGGATAACTATGATTAATAGTGGCTGATAATGGCCACTCATCTGGGTAAAGTATAACGACGTCAGTGCAACTTCACTGGAATGATGATGAGTAGGGATATTTTTTTTCCCAAAATAGCCGCACTTTTCAGGCCAGTGAATTATTTAAAGTTATCCAGTGATTTTGGGAATCATCTTCATCATTTTGTTTGGGGATGACTAGATTTGGGAGGCTGATGGCTGAATATCCTTTATTGGGAGGATATAATGATAGTATGAATATCAATTGGAAATGTGGATATTTGGGGAGATGAATCATATATTTCTGGGGATGTTTATTGCTGTTGTTTTCTGTTTGTCAGCAACTATGAAAGTTACGTAGAGCGACCTCACGACGAGCTGCCAGATTCAGTGACCTGAGAGTTGGAAAACTGTAATTTTTTGGACAACCAGGAGTGAATCATGAGCGGGGACACTGGGATGGATCAAAGGAACCAGGGTTTTGATCCATGTGATCCAGATAGGGGTTTCCTAAAATGGAGGTACCCAAAAATGGATGGTTTATTTATGAGGCTTACGCCTGACAGCCGGGCGCCGGCCAGTTGGAAGCGCGGGGCCGTATTGGGGTCGAGGTAGGGGCGCAGTTGGCGCAGAAGGGGCNTTGTCGTGGCTGTCGTCGTCGGTGTTTGTGCTGTGGATGTTCCGGTGGTTGTTGTTGTTGAGGTTGTTGTCGTTGTTGGTGTTGCTGTCGGTGTGCTTGGGGTTGTTGTGGTTGTGGTTGTTGTGGATGCCGCTGTCGTTATAGGTGGTTGTTGTGGGGGAGCATCGCTCCCCCACCCCCGCGTCGGACGGGGGCTGGGACTTCGGGCGTCCCGGCAGCATCCTTCGCAAGAAGGGGGCTGACCGCCCGGGTGCGCGAGGCGTGCACCGAAGGTCGGGAGAGGCGTCCAACGCAACGACATGCACGCCGACGGTTGCAACCAATGGGAGTTGCAAGTAAACACTGGGTTTGACACCGGACCCAACAGCCCAACTGTGTGCCAGGTGCTGGATGGAACGTGGCTCGAC